>OZ038313.1:19345993-19354622 GCA_964035775.1 Osedax frankpressi
TATTATTATTATTATTATTATTATTATTATTATTATTATTATTATTATTATTATTATTATTATTATTATTATTATTATTATTATTATTATTATTATTATTATTATTATTATTATTATTATTATTATTATTATTATTATTATTATTATTATTATTATTATTATTATTATTATTATTATTATTATTATTATTATTATTATTATTATTATTATTATTATTATTATTATTATTATTATTATTATTATTATTATTATTATTATTATTATTATTACTATTAATCATCAATCAATCAAAAGATTTATTTAGAATATTGTATGCCAGCAACTTGGTGTAGCCCTACAAGTGTAATAATAGTAATATAAAACGAGAAATAAAATTATGATTATAATTACATTTATTAGGGTTCACTAAATATATTTACGAGCATAATTATATATATATATATATATATATGATAAATAAGGTAAAGAATTAACAAATTATAATAATGTGTAATATGCCATGTATAGGAATATTAAAATTCAATAATATATATAAAACAAAAATAGAGAGTAATTATTTATAATAAATAAAATGGAAAAGGTATATTTGTAATAATTATAAATAAATAGTAATTAAACTTACATTTACATGCTTAAAAACGTCAATGGTTTCATATATTTCGAAGTTTACTAGGGAGTCCATTCTAAAGTATTAGTGCCAAGTTTGAGAAAACTCTGCTACCCCATCTTTCGTTTTCGGTGTCCTTGTCAATAGTATCGTTTTATCCTTCACATATATCAGATTAGGGTTGGCGCGTCTAAAAGATAATTTCTTCTTCAAATAACATGGACGTTCAAATTCCATAACTTTGTATACAATTGTGAGATGGCGATACCCGACCTCATTTTGAAGTCCTTGATATTCAGGTGTCTCATTCTTTAAGTAATGCTGCTATGTTCAGAACACTGTTGGCGGTAAATGATTCGTATGCTGCTTAGAATACATCTTGAATATTTAAAGTTATTTTCTTAGAAAGCTCATTATATATAGAGCTGCAATCAAAATAGGATAATGCCAATGATTAACATGCCAATGCCAGCATGGTAGTAGTAGCTATATTGATAAATCGACGTACATTGCGAATCTGATGAAGAGCAAAATTGACATTCTTGCAGATTACATCAAGCTGATTTTTCAGTCTTAAAGCACAATCAATCTCTATTCCAAGATAGGTTATTGACCTACTTGTAGTAACTACAGTTCCATTTATTACTATACCAGAGGAATTGTTGAAATCATTTGGAATATTTAGTAGTTCTGTATATATATATATATACAGATATATATATACAGAATATATATATATATTATATATATATATATATAATATATATATATATATATATATATATATTTATAGAATATTTCTAAATATTAAAGCTTAATATAAAATATAAAGAATGTTATTGTTTTACTCATAAGAATTTTATAAATATATATTTTTACATATAATGAAATCTATATTTTTTATAGATGTTATATGTTATGACTTTTGTAATCTATTAACGATAAGATTATATGAATTTCTATTAGTTAACTAATCGCATATGATATAGTTAGATTAACATTTTATAATTAGTAGTAATATTTCTGATTTAATATTAATGAAATACTAGCAAAATTAAATAAAAATATAATATCTTGTATTTTTAGGTACTATTATAAATTTATTAATAAACCGTCTTTATTTCTAACCACTTAGTGACGTTGTAATGATAACACCCAAAATAAAGTGAAGAGTTGAACTTGATTTTGACGTGAATGCAATAATGTATCAGGTGTTTATGACGTAATACAGGAATAATGTGAAGGATAGGTTGGTCATGGCAGTAAAAGCTATCGGGGCATATGCAATCAATTTGATTTGATGTAACGTTAATACATAAATACCTTTGACCATTATCATCATATTTAGTATTTTATCTTCATAGATAATATATAAATAATAATAATTTGAATAATTGTTTGTAATTTATACTATTTCGAATGTAAACATTATCATCCAATCACATTTATGTAATCTAGTTTTCGATATAGTCGCGATTTTCAATCAACAAAGTTAGACTATATTACCAAGTTAATCAACGTAACTGAATACATTGTAATATTCGATGTATTGCGTATACTAGGTGAGGATATGGGAAGTTGATTAAGTTTATATATATATATATATATAATTAACATTAATCCGGAATACACTTACGGCAAATGATCGATAATGATATTAGATAATATATAAAATCCTCATCGTGTAACGTTTAAAAATATGAATTGTACAGTTACTCTCGATAAAACTATGACATGGGAAGTGCGATGGGTCGCTTGTCATGGATACTGCTTTTAGATTTGGAGGTACTTATTTAAAGTTCTATCATGATAAAAATATTGTTTGTTGTTGTTGATGTTGTTGTTGTTGTTGTTGTTGTTATTGTTGTTGTTAATGTTGTCGTTATTGTTATTATAGTTGTTTGGTAACGTGATATCACAACATGAGAACTCGGAAAATGAATCCCCTCCTGAAGTATCTTATGAAACAGAATATATGCCGATGTAAATCTTAAGGTGTTTCATTTTCTTCGATGATTCGCGTAAATTCGTGAGGTAGGTCGATGGTGGTATGACCATGTAACCAATATGTCATCATGTCACCCTTTCCCTGTAGGTTAAATAAAATAGGTTCAATTATAAATTCATTAAAATGATTATAATACTTAAATTAATCGAATGATATATAGATACAAATTGTATTGATAACAAAATTAAAATATTCATACGAATGCCAATATGAACGTCTATATCGTATTTAATAAGTTTAATAAATTCGTATTTTAATATTTTAGTTTTTTATCTTCTTTTTTATCTTCTTATTCAACCTTAACGGTGACTTTTCCTCTTTTTATCAAATCAAATCCGCCTAGTCGCTCTAGAAGTTGCCGAGTGTATTCACTCAACTGTATCTTCATTGGAACACAAGTTGTCTCCATACGCGATGCCGTATTTACTGTATCACCGAATAAGCAGTATCTGATGAAAGATATGTATTAGTAGATATATTAGCGAATATAGCATTACTCAATACGTGGGTTTGTTATCATTGTGTAAACTATTTCCTAGTTAATTTCGTTATCTAGCAGGGAAACTATATAAATAAATATTATAAACTATGTGTACGAGTTAATTTAATATATTATGTTATTATTACAATTTTAATACACAAACTAATATCAGTAATATCGCTAGATATGTTTCCGAAAATAGATTGAAGTGTATCCATTTTTAATGGAGTCAGAAGAAAAAATATATATATTATACGTAATAATTCCAAGCAAATGTCATTCAATGGAAATCAAGATACTGACCTTGGCATCTTGAGGCCGACGACGCCCGCCACAGTGGAACCGCTATGTATGCCTACTCGCAGTTTTAGTTTCGTGTTCTTACGGTGGCGAATCACGAACCGTGACGAGAGGTTAGCGAGATCCATCGCCATCAGCGAAATGTGCGAGGCATGCGCTATACCGTTACGCTGCGGGACTCCGGATATCACCATGTAGGCGTCGCCTATTGTCTCCACCTAACGGCGGAGTTAGTATGTGCGGTGAGAAGCGAGGCTTCGCGACGCGTATTAAGTAAGTCAGATAATTATAAACAACTCAAACAATGTATACAATGTAGCAATGAGTATAGTTAATCATGTGTATGATTAATAATATAGGTAAGTATCTACATTAAAATGTTGTTCAACACCTCTAACGTTACCCACACAAGATGCTACCGACCTTGTATACATCGTGCTGGTCGATGACATTGTCAAACTCTGTGTACAGGTCATTCAACATAGCGACGATCTCCATGGGCGTCGAGTCGGATGACAGACTCGTGAAACCGACGATATCGCTGAAGAAGATTGTCACCGAATCGAAGGTTTCCGGATCGATATTTTGTCCGCAGGCGAGTTTCTTGGCAACAACGCTTGGCAGCATCTTGTAAAGAAGGTTCTCCATATTCGCCTTGGCCGATGCTAACTCCGCTGTACGCTCTCCTACCTGACGGAGGAGGTGCAACTCACTAAACATATGATGTTGTTGGAACAATATGAAAAAGTATCGTGTTTTTTTGGAATAACTTTATTTAACCTTAATCTTATTTAGATAGCCATACTATTATAGATCTAAATCAACACGGTGTGTCAATCAATGTATATATCGATACAATGTTTAATTTAGTTTCGTTTGTATACATATATGTTGTGTAACCTTATCTTCGAGCGTAGCGATGTACCCGTCTACGGCTTCCATCATACAATCCAATACAGACTTCCGCGAAGGTTTGATTCTTTCCAGTACCTATTCACATTGTAATATGTGTTAATTAACATAGTGATAATATGCTCATTTACATCTAAGTATTGATTTTCATTATTAAAAACTATTATATGTACTACTAAATTAATATGCCTTTGTATTATCATTTGTATTACAGAGAAAATATTGTTACAATATGTGTAACCAATTTAATATAAATTTGAAAAAGACACATTTTGAATTTACCATAATGTTATTATTAACCACATTATTAGTATTATATTATTAATTTACTATTATATTATTAATTAGTAGTGATTTTAGTAACCCTTGATTTTTAAATACAAAAATATATTAACCATATACGATAAAAGCATATATGCTTCATATTTATTTTTAATATATTTTGTAATACAATAAATAAAGGATTCACACAAAACTTATTCTCTTCCTACAAAACATGATGGATTCTCGTTATTCGTAAATTATAAATATTTCTTTCATCGTACCTTTTGAGCATTAGCGAAAGTGGGTCGCATGCTGGCATCATTAGACCAAGCCTGTTTAATAAGATCCGACAATCGCTCTGGAATATTCACGAGTTTAGGTCGCATATTTTCATTTAGAATCTGAATAATTTAAAATATGTATATATTATCGTAAGTAGTATAATATGTCTTGATAAAACGTATATCAGATATGAATTCGAATGAATATTTTATGGAATTTCGTATGATATATAAAGTTTTAAACATAGTTTTTTATATTATCAAATCTATATCATAGTAAATATATTTACTTGTAATTATAATTAACATTACAGCATTGTAAATAATTAACTATTTCAATACTTTATGTTTTATTCATTCCAGGATATTATGCGAACCTAATGAATATTAGTTCAATAGATTCCTGTTATTAAGTAATATAATAATTAATGTATTACATATTATATTACATATATATTTATATATATATATATATATATATATATACATTTATATATATATATATATATATAAATATAATATAAATAACCTTTTTAATAATATGTTGTTGGTCATCAGCACCTTCATAATTACCATAAGGATGTACTCTCATAAATATTTCACTTAAAAGGAAACTACAGTTGTTGATAATTAAATAACCTTGATAAAAATATTTTGATATCCAATTTATATATTTATCTACATTCTAAAAAGTAATGTTAACCTGAACCCATACATGTCCATTGCTTTTGTACAGTTTAATCTATCATCTTGTAATAATTCAGGTGGTATACAAAGTCTTTGTATCAAAGATTCATTACATTTTTTAACATATTCACTCCCTAAACGTCTGTCTTTTTGTAATGTACCTAACGTCTATTAAAAGTTAATTTAAAATGGTATTACTTTACAAATGGAAATATAATCAAAATATGCATTAAAAACAAACTATGAAATTATTAATTTGAGTCTTTATTTTCACATATAATCTATAACATTATAGAATATACTAATGATATGTTTTAGTATACTATAGTTATAATATTGTATGTAATTAATAAATACTGATTTTCTTATTTTAGTAACATATATTATATAATACCTGATATGGAATGAGAACCATATTGTACAATGGGAAATACTTGGATTATTATCTGAATTAAGGATATCGAAAGAGAAGATATTTGTAGAATTATGCTCACTATATAAATAAGAAGATATCATAAACATGACCGTCACGACTTACCAGAATAATATATTAATATTAATTGATAAAATCTAATTTAATAATAATTTAAATACATAATTTCTTCAGTAACCGTGATTAAATTATTTTTAATGTCAGTTATATATAATTATACAGGTTAGTTACTATCATATGTAATGTATACCATCACCTAATATATATGAATATTATCTATTACATTTAGTAATAAAGGACAATATATTTTGAGGATTATTTCTGAAAAATGATTACTGAATTGTTGACAAATATTCATTTATCGAATTTACAGATACTCTTCATTTATTTTGTATTAATATAAGTCTCTACTTCGAATACATATATAGACAATATAGTTAATATAGTAATGGTATATAAAATACTATATATAGGTAATATACCTAAACTAATATAGTTTATTTTACATGGGCGAAATAATATATTTTATAATAGATTTTAATAAAAAACATAATTAAAACATGTAATCAAAGTGTATGCAATATACTAATTAATGTGTATAATAGAATAAGTTGTAGTTACCATAAGCTAACACCTTCCTAGAAATACATACATTATAAATGATTAAATTTAAATTATTCTTTATATACCACGGTTTCTATTTAATAAATAAAATCATATTTCAATATATATAATTAATTTAAACACATACTTTATCCATCCAATGGGCAATTTTGACATTCCATCTTGAATCAATAAAACAAACTGCAGATGATAATGAACCATGAATGATACCAGTACGATGCAAGAACGACATTCCTGGAATTATTTTAAATGTTTGGTCAGGTATTGGTCAATAATATTAATGTAATAATTATATTTTTAATAACATATGCGAATACTCAGAAATAATATTAATTAATAAATTGATAAATCGAAGCTAACTAAATGATAAAATGTATACTATTGATATTGAACCTGCAGCCACATCACAGGCTAAAGAAAATTTAAAGTTATCATCAAGTTTATAATCTGAACTTTGAACTATGGATTTCAAAGTACCTAAATGTTAACAAATATTTATTAATTAAAGTATATGGGAATTATTTAATAAGAAATATGTTAAATAATTATATTATATATATATTAATATATAATATTAAATATATTTCGATAGTATATTTATTTTTAAACTAGCATATATATATATATATTTACTTTTGTTTTTGAATAGAATAATTTCATGTATTATGGTTTAAACATAGGATTATAAATACCTTTACTGCAGAATTCTGATACTGAATATAAATAATTATCTGAAACTGATAATCCAAAAAAATGAGAAACATTCTGGTAGAGTTGTTAATGTATATTATTAAGTATTATTATATATTATTAAGTACACGTTAAATTTAATTTGTTATCTATACGTAAAAGCAAATAATGTACTTTCAAATATACAGCATTGTGTATTCTTTCTATCATAAATCAATATATATTAAAGAAAAAGTATTTACAGAAAAAATAGCATATTAATATATAAATTACATTATAAGCTATATTAAACAATAATAATTATTATGTGTATCCATATGGGAAGATTCAGGAAAAACAGCTTACAAATTAATATTCTAGGAATAAATATTTATAATAAATTAATATATATAATATCTATTACCAAGCGAAGTGTCTATATGATAGTATATATATATATATATATATATATATATATATATATATATATATCAGTATGATGTTATTATCTGACCTGGTGAATGATACTATCTCTAAATTCCAATAGCATCTTTTGTGTTTTGAAGGAGAATACAGAATTAGGAGATATTGTCAAACACCATATACTGACTTGCTATCCAAATGAATGATTCGTATTTAATGTTAAAACATTTATATTTATAAAATATAATAAAACAAAAGTATACAATTATTTTAATTCATATATGAAGATTATATGATTGAATGGTAATATTTCAATTTAATGATATGATATAATTTCTCTTATGTTAGAATAAATTTAGTTATCTATAATATAATCGTGAAAAATCACCTGGTCGTGGTATAATGCAGTTTTTACTAAATGTGTCTTTACGTAACTCGAATTAGAAATCACATTTGCATCCTATTATCATGATTGATTAATGAGATTAATTTTAAATTATTATATTATAATCGAAATAGATCATTTCAATTTAATATTTAACTTAACTAACTAGTTGAGATAGTTTATCTCAACTATTTAATTATGTTTAATATCAATTTGGATGGAAACATTAGCCGGATAAAGGAGAACATTGAAATATATAACTATTCAAAAGATTTTGCATATGAGTATATGCAATGTATATGCACACATATTATGTATGTATGTTTCTGTTTAAAGTATAATTTAAGGGTCTTGCAGCATTAAATTCGCATACTATGTAAATGTTAAAATTCACGAATATTTATAATTATTCGTAATAACAACATAATCTAGTATGAACATATACACTACATAGTGTTATAAATGATTGAAAAAAGTTGTAAAAATGATAAAATAGGAAATAAAATGTATAAAGTTACATTAAAAGATTATTATTGAAAAAAATATCATTAAATT
>OZ038313.1:19354822-19454822 GCA_964035775.1 Osedax frankpressi
TATGATGTATAATACTATAATGTATAATACTATGATGTATAATACTATAATGTATAATACTATAATGTATAATACTATAATGTATAATACTATAATGTATAATACTATAATGTATAATACTATAATGTATAATACTATAATGTATAATACTATAATGTATAATACTATAATGTATAATACTATAATGTATAATACTATAATGTATAATACTATAATGTATAATACTATAATGTATAATACTATAATGTATAATACTATAATGTATAATACTATAATGTATAATACTATAATGTATAATACTATAATGTATAATACTATAATGTATAATACTATAATGTATAATACTATAATGTATAATACTATAATGTATAATACTATAATGTATAATACTATAATGTATAATACTATAATGTATAATACTATAATGTATAATACTATAATGTATAATACTATAATGTATAATACTATAATGTATAATACTATAATGTATAATACTATAATGTATAATACTATAATGTATAATACTATAATGTATAATACTATAATGTATAATACTATAATGTATAATACTATAATGTATAATACTATAATGTATAATACTATAATGTATAATACTATAATGTATAATACTATAATGTATAATACTATAATGTATAATACTATAATGTATAATACTATAATGTATAATACTATAATGTATAATACTATAATGTATAATACTATAATGTATAATACTATAATGTATAATACTATAATGTATAATACTATAATGTATAATACTATAATGTATAATACTATAATGTATAATACTATAATGTATAATACTATAATGTATAATACTATAATGTATAATACTATAATGTATAATACTATAATGTATAATACTATAATGTATAATACTATAATGTATAATACTATAATGTATAATACTATAATGTATAATACTATAATGTATAATACTATAATGTATAATACTATAATGTATAATACTATAATGTATAATACTATAATGTATAATACTATAATGTATAATACTATAATGTATAATACTATAATGTATAATACTATAATGTATAATACTATAATGTATAATACTATAATGTATAATACTATAATGTATAATACTATAATGTATAATACTATAATGTATAATACTATAATGTATAATACTATAATGTATAATACTATAATGTATAATACTATAATGTATAATACTATAATGTATAATACTATAATGTATAATACTATAATGTATAATACTATAATGTATAATACTATAATGTATAATACTATAATGTATAATACTATAATGTATAATACTATAATGTATAATACTATAATGTATAATACTATAATGTATAATACTATAATGTATAATACTATAATGTATAATACTATAATGTATAATACTATAATGTATAATACTATAATGTATAATACTATAATGTATAATACTATAATGTATAATACTATAATGTATAATACTATAATGTATAATACTATAATGTATAATACTATAATGTATAATACTATAATGTATAATACTATAATGTATAATACTATAATGTATAATACTATAATGTATAATACTATAATGTATAATACTATAATGTATAATACTATAATGTATAATACTATAATGTATAATACTATAATGTATAATACTATAATGTATAATACTATAATGTATAATACTATAATGTATAATACTATAATGTATAATACTATAATGTATAATACTATAATGTATAATACTATAATGTATAATACTATAATGTATAATACTATAATGTATAATACTATAATGTATAATACTATGCTGTATAATAATATAATGTATAATACTATAATGTATAATACTATAATGTATAATACTATAATGTATAATACTAAAATGTTTATTAAAGAATATTTATAGAGATTAAGTATCACGTTAAATTATTTAACAAAATATATTTAAGTAAATTGGCGGAATTCAGAAAAATAATAGAATAACCGATACATATGTATTGTCCAGAGTGTACATGGAATATGTATGTATACATTCACTATGTATATGTATGTAGTGAAATTGTAAATTATTATTTTTTTAAGTCTTTTAATAGGTATCAAACATTAAATTATTACAAAATAAATTATCAATTTAAAAGTTAATAAATTAAATTTCATATAAATAAATAATAAGCAACAATGTATATTACACTAGCTAACAAATAATAAGTTTATAAATTATAAAGTATATATATGTATATATACATATATAATAACAATAACAAGATATAATAATCAATATACTCACAATCGTTATAATTTACTCGAATTCCTTGCATTCTATAACATATATACTTATATATATATATATATATATATAAATAAGATGTATCTTCGTTGATGCTATACACGTCATTTATTCTTAGAAAATTAATTTCATATGTATTAATTAATTAATTTATCTTTAATCTATAATAATGTAAGGCACCTAATGAAATAAATATATTAGTATATATTTTTATATATACCTAGCGGTATTATTGGAAGCTATCTAGGCTAATACTCTATAGAGATTCTGACCTAGTAATCTTACAAGATGATCAGATAACATTATATAATATATAATATCATAATACGGAACTAATATATTATTACTGAATAATAATATTAATATAATAATAATTATATAAATAATATTAATTATAATAATAATAATAATAATAATAATAATAATAATAATAATAATAATAATAATAATAATAATAATAATAATAATAATAATAATAATAATAATAATAATAATAATAATAATAATAATAATAATAATAATAATAATAATAATAATAATAATAATAATAATAATAAAAATAATACTAATAATACTAATAATAATAATAATAATAATAATAATAATAATAATAATAATAATAATAATAATAATAATAATAATAATAATAATAATAATAATAATAATAATAATAATAATAATAATAATAATAATAATAATAATAATAATAATAATAATAATAATAATAATAATAATAATAATAATAATAATAATAATAATAATAATAATAATAATAATAATAATAATAATAATAATAATAATAATAATAATAATAATAATAATAATAATAATAATAATAATAGTAATAATAATAATAATAATAATAATAATAATAATAATAATAATAATAATAATAATAATAATAATACTAATACTAATAATAATAATAATAATAATAATACTAATAATAATAATAATAATAATAATAATAATAATGATAACGATAACGATAACGATAACGATAACGATAACGATAACGATAACGATAACGATAACGATAACGATAACGATAACGATAACGATAACGATAATTATAACTATAACGATAACGATAACGATAATAATAATAATAATAATAATAATAATAATAATAATAATAATAATTATAATAAAAATAATAATAATAATAATAATAATAATAATAATAATAATAATAATAATAATAATAATAATAATAATAATAATAATTATAATAATAATAATAATAATAATAATAATAATAATAATAATAATAATAATAGTAATAATAATAATAATAATAATAATAATAATAATAATAATAATAATAATAATAATAATAATAATAATAATAATAATAATAATAATAATAATAATAATAATAATAATAATAATAATAATAATAATAATAATAATAATAATAATAATAATAATAATAATAATAATAATAATAATAATAATAATAATAATAATAATAATAATAATAATAATAATAATAATAATAATAATAATAATAATAATAATAATAATAATAATAATAATAATAATAATAATACTTATTATTATTATTATTATTATGTTATATACATTGTATACATTTTATATACATTTAGTGTAAAATCATTTATTATTATAAAATAATAAATATATTAATATTTAATAATAATAAGCTGAATACTAATTCTAATTAAGATTATTAAAATTAAAACTTTCTTACTAACTCGTTAAGAAGGTTCACAAATAATAATGTTTTATAATTACAATATGATTTCAATACATAATCTATAGACAATTAAATCTTGTATGATTAAAGATTTATCTAAACATCCTAGGTATACTTTTTACAGGCAATGGGCGTATCGCACAACAGGTAAATAGGCGTATCCATAGAAACTGGGCGTAACTAAGTTTGAACGTAAATCAATTGAGTTATTATACATTGTATCTATCAATCCATCCATCAATCCATCCATCTATAAATATATTCATAAATTCACTATTTCATACATCTATCAATCCATAAATCAATTCATTCATTGAAAGTTTTATTAAATACGAAATTTAATAATTAACTAGTTCCCATGTGTGATTTGAAGAGAGAAATAATTATGGGATAAAATAAAATACAATGATATAATCAATACTTAGTAATAATGTTATGATAAGTGAAATATATGTGCGAACATTAAGGTCGACATAGGCAGAGTTGCCGTAATAAGTATGTGCAATTAATGTTGGCAACACATATGCTTTTGTTGCAAATGCAGAGAACTTCGAATAAGTTCCATCGATCAAAAAGGATTTAATAAAGGATTGCTTGGTAGGAGCATTCACGAACATGTGATACATGTGTAAATTATCGAGAAACTTCACATGGGAGTTTTTTTTACTAACATACGGCCGATTACCGCGCGAGTCTATTTGGAAGATTCAGATACCATCGGGGTAGGTGTAGAGGCGTCAATTCAGGTACAGATATCGTACTTGAATATATCGTAGTAGAGGACAGATATTTTACTAACAAAACATATTTAAAGTATCTATATCCAGGTGTAGAATGCCAATAAAAGGCCGGTATTGGAGGCAATATGGAGCAAAGTAGTTGAGTTTCAAAGCATTCTCAAATTTGTATTATGCAATTAATTTTTTTACAAATATAGAGGTTGTTCAATATAGTTTAAACTAAATAATAAATCATCCATTGCTATAGATATCAATATTATATTATTTTACTTTCTTAGACGGCGGGTATTTTTCTTCGGTTTAATAATATCATATAAGCAATATAGCGAGACAATTATACGTTAACTGACGTGTAAGTTATTTAACATTTCAACCAAATCTAATTAACATTTGGTAATACTTTATGGCCAAAGAAATACCAATATTCCGTTTTCCATAATTATTATAATTGAAAGTTAGATTTATATTTGTAAGGTATTTTTTGATCTTAGATTGTGGATATTTTTATTTAGCCAACTAAGTGATATCATCGATTCAGTTATATGTTTACGTTATATATTTTTGAGATAAAAAATTATTTTTACAGCAATTATTAAAATGATATTTAATATTTTGAGCTTCTATTTATTTAAGCCGTAATATAATGCTACGAAGTTTCTATAGTATATATGATTCTAAAAACATATACAAAATGTGATTGATTTATATTTTGGTATTCTTTTTATTTTCGTAAAATAATAAAATATCTTTTATATTATAAATAATCTAGATTGATCTAGTATAAGTGGTATTATGAATCATCCTTAGCACTTTGCTTTATATCTGGTTTCTATTATTATATTATTATTTTCATATAATTAATAAGTAACTGCGTAAAATTTCAAATGAAATGTAACAGTCTCGTTCAATGTCTATGTTCAATAGGTAAGTTACAATTAGGTCATTAATTAGAACAGTTAGACGATAAAGAAGTGTCGTCGTCAGTAAGCTGTAATGTCTTAAGAACAATAACGGTCCAAGTATTTAATAATGTATTAAATACCGTTTCATTTTATAATTTAGATTTTGTAAATTCTATCTGTATTTGTAATTATATATGCAAATATGTTCGAGTATCTCTATTAATATGTGATATCGAGTCAATTGCATCTTTAGCTATTATAACAAATGTATAATAACACAATCCTCATTTTATTTTCTATGTTAATAATAATATGAATTTATTCAATTTTTCTTCTAAGATTTATAAGAATAATTATTAATTATTAATTATTAATTAAATATTAAAATTACTATATAAACTATTATGTTAAATAATATCGTTATTCTAGCTTATTTTAGTGAGGATGTTAAATATAAAGTATTAAAATATCGTATTATAATTGAATTCGAAAATGAAGTTAATACCGTGTTTATTGATATTATAAGTCATTTTGATATTGGGTCATTATGAGGATTTATAAGAAATTATTAGCTAGTAAATTTGGTATTTTGTTGGTTGTTTGAAACTAGAAAAAAATGGTTTATCATCTGAAATTACAACAATCGTAGGATCCGCGATTTGAGATTACCATAAAATTAGCTCAATAATGTCATACATTTTATTTTCAAAAAAGAAACAAATATATTTGGTGATCAATCTGCTGGGTATTCTATTTATTAATTAAGTATTTTATTTTAGTTCGTATATGAATAAGTTATATATACTCATCATATTATTTCTATATGAGTTCAATTATTCTTAGATAAATTTAGGAATTTTATAATTTTATTTTAAAAGGTTAACTCTATGTCGATATATTTTCCTATTTATTTTATTTTTAATTTTAGAATCCAATGTGTTATATATATAAGTTATAAAGAAGTGATTGTGTATTTAAAACTACTATGCGTATATATTTATTCATTATATTAAAATTTCCTAGAATAATTAAATTATTTAAGTTATATAATCCATGCATGCATGTACCCATCCAACAGTTCGTCTAGTCATCCATACACTGAATAGAATTAGGATTGTACTATTTTGTGTCGTGAGAAATATGAATAATAATATTATTATTATTATCCATCTATCCATATTTCCATAATCTTAATTTAATTAAATAATTTATTTAAACCATGTCGTTCTTATTTTAATTTAAAGAACAAATAAATAAATATAATAATACGAAGTAAAATACAGAATCTAATCAGAAAATAAATCAAATATAATATAATATATAACTAATGAAGAGATATAGTGATTGGCGATTACTATATACATATTCTGAGTATCCATCTATCCATCGACCCGTTGCTTTATATTATTAGATTATGTAATTGGCAAACACATATCATGATGTAAGTGAATTCGATGAGCAGTAATTGCAGATTAAAGGTCAACGCCACTTGAGAAATTTAAAGATCACATGTGCCTCGAGGTGCTGTGCGTGATATATGATAACACGAAAAGTTGCTGTCGTATTCATAAGACTAATCTGGAGTAATACATATCATAATTGATCATTTATTGTTTTATATATCAGATACAATTTATTTAATGTAAATTATTATATAATTACTTTACTTAAAATTATTTATATATAATATTTAATTTATAGTTCAAAACAAAATTTCCCTTTGTGGTTAGTTTATCAGTTAGTGACTAAAAATGTTACATATTTGTGAATTTAACCATATAGCATAATATTATTGTGAATTTAACACTGTTATATAATTGTGAATTGTATGTCAAATATCAATATACTTCTGATATATATAATATATATTTATATTATATAATGATACCATTTAGATTTGGTGTAAAGTATTATATAAATCACTAGTAATATATTATATAATATATTTAATTGATACTTAATAATGATAAATAATAGACGGTTTCATATAGATAATTAATATTTCAAATATGAATTATTTTATTGAATAATAGATAATATGTTATAATCGTATGCTATAATTATTATAATTACTTATGG
Source organism: Osedax frankpressi (assembly GCA_964035775.1). NCBI lineage: Eukaryota > Metazoa > Annelida > Polychaeta > Sabellida > Siboglinidae > Osedax > Osedax frankpressi. Next base: position 19,362,563 of record OZ038313.1, read on the forward strand.
ATCATTCATATTTCGATTATTTATTATTTTACAACATAATACAAGGACTTAGTGTAGATCATTAATATTCAGAATATTTAATTATTATTATTAGCTAATTTATTTTGAATGCAATAAATAAGAAATAAAAATAAAAAATTAAATTAAATATAATATTAATTTTATCTCAACAGCGAACGTTATACAAATAACTTAAATAAATGTATCCAATTATTAAGATGATAATAGATAAGATAATAATAATGTATATTTTTATAATAAATATATCACATGATCGAGCGTGCATCTTAAATCCATAACAAAAGTTTAGTAGGGATTTAAATGCATATAAAAAGAGAGAATAATCTACGATCCAAAATAAAAATACGTTGTTGTTCTCTTGTTAATTTTATTTTATTATTAGGAATTATAATGTACAAATATATATATATATATAATATACAAATATTTAGTTTATTTATAATATAAACATCAAAACATCTATTTTCATACTTTACGCTAACGATATTTAATTATACAATAAATTAGCAATAATAATGAAATAATAAAAATAACGATTAAGAATTTGTCATTTTATCAATTCTCCTCTAATATACCGCTGCAAAATTAATTAAAATTCCACTATAAATTCACACAAAAAACCCATAATTATCAATAGCAAAGGTTAATTATCAATAACCAACCACCATTAGCTTCTGTATTATCTCGTGTTTAGTAACGACATGTCTTACTAAACATACACGAGTATAATCTAAATCAATCGCGATAACACGCGTTGGAAGTTTAGATCGTCTGAATTTTGAATTATAAGATTCACAGTTTCAAAGTCTTAGTTCTCAGTGTAAACAATGTCTAATTAAACTCTTACATTACTACCGAACAAAAGTCCTCCATAGGCACGTTTGTGCCCAAACTACTTCTATATACTTAGTAGAGATCAAGTAGAATTCTACAACTTAACTCTAAACTTAGCCTTTAAACATTTATTGAACTATTTTTCTAACTGCAAAAATAATCCATAAATATTTCAGTATTATGATATCACTATTAAATCTTTGCTTCAAATACGATTCTAATTTCAAATAATCATGTACTACAATCTATCAAACCCCCTTATTAAATCTACTGACTACTAAACTACTCACTGAACTATTCATTTTCTACAAATCTTAATAACTTCAAAGTAATACAAACATATTTAATTTATATAAACCATATACAAACAGCATCTACTTTCTCTCAATTAAAATACTATATATTCCCCTCAACATTACTACTCCTATACTACTACTACTGCAACTGCTGCTTTTTAATGTATTCTTATATAACATTTAAATATCTCCAATATAAATATTTATAGAATAAATTTAAAATAAATAATACATTTTAAAAATCTATGATATACATTATATAACAACTTATTATGTCAATTCCGAAGAGAAAAGCTTCGAATTTATCAGAAACACATACATTCCAAGCAAATAAACTACGTAGAACGGATAGTGCATACAATCATCACTCGTCCACCAATACCGGTGAGAATGCTGAGCGAGTCGACACAAGAGTACCGTTCTTAGATTATATGGATAAGTATACATCGGCCAGATGCGTCGAGGAGACAACTTCGTGTACAGCTATAATGGATAACAGATACTACATTCCCGCAACCAGTAATGTCGTTACAAGAAGTCGATCTTCTCTGATCGTACGTCAAGAACAACACGCTCCTTCGTCTCGCGAGCAAATGAATAGTTTAACTCTATTAACCACATCATCCGCTGACTGCATGGAATCGGATCTGAAAACCAGTGAATCGCACATATCGGTGAATAGTGAACCACGTTCTATTCAAGGAACAGCATCCATTTTAGCTGACGAGAGGTTAATAAAGATACCTATTATGAAAACTAGAAAGGATTTAACTTGTGAAGATAGTACAAGTGGATAATACTTAATTAAGGTGATTTGTATCATAGAACGTTGAATAAAATTGTAACTCCTCTCTATTGTTATTACAACTATTTATAAAAATTTGACCTACTAATGTAATTATATATTTGTAGTATATGTATATTGAAATTATTAATACGACTATATAGCTTTATTATGTTGTAAATAATATTTATTAAATATATATCTTAAGATATCAATTATCTAAATATGTATTATTTTGGTAATAGTAATTTTGGTAATTGTATCGAGAGGAATATAGAAAAATAATGTACTTATTTGTATCCACTCAAATATTGTGAAATCAATTGAATTAATAATAATTATTATTTAAATGCATTTTAAATATTTTATTTTATATTTATAAATTAATAATTAAAAAAATAAAGAAATAATCACACGAAAAGAAACCTTTAAAATACTAACACAAAGTTTAAAATGTCAAGAAAATTAACAAACAATGAACAATACCATGTAATGACCCCAAAAAGTGATGCTATAATATATAACAGATATCCATTATTATACAGTAATGATATTGGTTACGTATGTAAGAAAATAGAAGTAAATTTAAATGAAAAACACTTTAAAATAACAGACGATATGTTATCTTTAAGTAAAATACGTTGCAATTCATTTATTGACTATAGAAATCAAAGACTTACAAATACATATTCAGATATGAACTTCGAGCAGATGAAAAATAAACGAGCTGATATGAAAATTGTTCCCGATACATTCTCGACTGAATCACGATTTACCCAGAAACAAGTAAATTGCCAACGAACTTGTGCCAGTAATGTCGGTAAACGATACGAAACAAACAACAGAAAAACAATTAATTTATTTACATTACCAGCAATTCAACCCCGAAATTCTGATATCGAAAAATCTACAATTAAGTTCACATCAGATTGCTTTCTTAGTAAATACGAACATATCAGTAGTCAATGGGCTGAATAACAATATGGATCATGAGTATACTGACCATGTATAATTAAAAATAAAAATTAAACCATATTAAATTTCGTATGTATTATACTTTAAAAGTATTATTAGAGTACTACTATTATGCAGTGGGTTCGTTATATATCTAGTAGTTAGTGTATATAGATTAAATATCAACTTAAAATGTAATTATAATTAATGAAATAACTCCAGCAATAGTCCACAAGAAATAATATATAATGAGTCTTATTTTCCAGTAAAATAATAATTCATTATTAATATTTTGTTTCTAGATCATTCAGAATATTATTTGAATTCATATATTTTAAATGTAATCTGTGCAGAAATAATTTGTGTACAACTCTGTATGCAATCTATGTATGTTATCACCTTTGCATTACATTTATATATATTATAAAGTCACTATTGCTATATATTACTATAATTGTAGTGACTGTATTGAGTTTAACAATGTATTAAATCTAAACTGTTTTTCTTAAATAATTATTGATTTGATGAAATTAGATTCGTGGTATAAACTAGATACGGATACTAGATACAGATACGGATACTAGATTTGGAAAATTATTGTTTTGTTGATTAGTAATTTATTGAATATTAATATAAAAAATATTCTATAAATTCTCATATTTAATTCTCATATATATTTTGAACTGTTCTTATATTTAGTTGATCTTATATCAATATTAAAAAAATTATACTAATCAAAGTAGTTCCTAATAAAATAAAAAAATTACACAATTTAGTTAATTTTTATTGGCAAATCGTAAATGTTCATAACATATACAATGTTTAATTAATTAAGAGGATAGAAATTAAAATAATAATGAATATACATAATTAATTAAAGAAATTAAAATTGCGGAATTATATTACATTATTACTTAATATTACTTCAATTAATTATGATGCAAGTACTATAATTACTAAAATAAATATAATATGGTCTAAAGGAGTATTGTTAGTATCCAGCTTTGTGCATCAGGGAACTCGAGATTTGCTTTTCTAATTCGTTTTTATTGCAAAGTGTCCCCGTGGATTGCTGTTGATTAGTTGAGTGGACACCCTGTTGCTGGTAATGTCCGTAAGGCTGTTGTTGTTGTTGTTGTTGTTGTTGTTGAGGCGGGTATTGTTGTTGATGCGCGTTATGGTCGTACTGCTGCTGTTGTGGTTGTCCATACTGATGTACCTCCGGTTGCCATTGCTGTTGATCTTGAGGTTGGTAGTTTTGTTGCCCTTGGTGAAATTGCTGGTTTGGTTGTTGGGAGTTACCATAGCCCTGCGGTGGCTGGTTATCGTAACCGAACATCCTCTTGAAAGGATCACCGCAACCACCATAACTATAGGAGCCTGCGCTGAATCCACCGGGCTGAAAAGCAGCTGGGTCGCAGTTGCGAGACAGTCCATAGGAATTGCCGGCAATGTTGTTATTACGTAAAGACCTGATGACGTTAAGGTTACGATTAGGAATCTTCTTACCGAATGACAAGCGTCCATTTAATTTATTCTTTAAGGTTGGGGTAATAATTGTTTTCTTTTTCGCGGGGGGATTCGGCTTCGGCTTCAGCTTCGTCTTCAGCGTCGCTGCCGTACTAATTGGTTTATTAAACATGACGTGTCGGGCAGGCTTTTGGCGCCCACCGTTGGACAGCTGTTGGATTGCTGTTCGCGCGGCCTGTTCACTCGCCGAAGCTTCGTCGTCGCCGTCGCCAATGAAACTCTGACCGTCCGCGATCAGTTGAACTCGATGGTTCTCGTCGGTACCGACGCCGAGAAGGGCGTAGCTGACGTTCGAACACTCCGATGCCACGCGATTCCTGAATTTTGACTTGGGTTGAGCGCGAGGTCGATTCACTTTCTGTTTGACGGTGCCGTCGGAGGTTTTGACGCTGCTTTTTGTGGACTTGGAGCCGCGACGTGAAGCAAAGTACTCCACGCGACGTTGCAAATCGCCACTTTTCTCTAAAGCGTCGATCACCTATAAAATGAATAGATATCAAATGAATGATAATAATTTCCTATAGATCGTATTATTAAATATGTATTTAATCCATTATTGAAAATTAATTAAATTGACGAGATGATTTCTATGTTGAATTATAATTTTTTAAATCATTTATAGTTGATCTCAAAATATATTAAAAGATTATAATTGATGTATCGAGAATGCTGAATTAATGACAACCTTGCCGGCACATAGTTGCCTCGACATGCGGTGACCTTCAGAGCTTGTTGCCGTGAAAACATTATCGACACCCTGCGAAGTTATAATAATTTCGCAGGTATAATTGATCTCTGCCCCATTCTTAACACATTCAGACTTCAGGCGAAACTGGCCCGGATAATTTTCGTTCAATATTACCATTTTTGAGTTTGACAGCGTTGAGTCTCCCGTAGATATACCTGCATGGTGAGCGGTTGATGTGAGACGTAGCATAGTTAAACAAATGACTGAAATTATATATCAAAAATGTATGTTAATCGATCAAAAAAAACCCAAAAAAATCAATCGTTAATAAGTAATAAAAAAAAGATAAATTAATTTGCATTGCATTACATTGTACATTGTTACATAAGGTTGACAGTTTGGTTTTATTAGTTTTTAATTTACTAATACTCAAACCTAATAAATATATATATATATATATATATATATATTTATAGATTTATATGTCGAGAATATAAATAATCGATTGTAAGAAGTCTTTTGCAGTCTGGTAGATTAATATTTCTCATGGGTATAACTCGATCAGGTGCTTTGTGAAGAAGCTGTATAATAAATGTAAAAGTTAGGTATTCAGTATAAATCATAGATATTGATTTACAAAAAGTTTAAATTTAATAAAATTAAAGTTATCAACATTAATTTTATTTTATTCACATCAATATTATAAAATATTTACAAATAATATTATAAGAACTTTCTAGGATATCGTTAATTTATAACCCTTGTTTAGATAAACTAAAACTATAAATATATTAATAGATGTGAAACTTAGATTCATGTTTGTTAATTGGTAAAGTTAATTTAAGTTTGTAATACATTTTTAAATGGAAGTTAACAAAACCTAATAATGAACTTAATAGCATGCGATATCATAGTTTTCATAGTACAAGAATATAATTAAAAATGGAAACAAAAAAATCCCATGATAATAATTTAATTTTAATCGCACTTGCGTGAGAAATAAAGTATCAAATTCTAATAAATAATGAAAGAAGCTAATACAAAATACTGCGAATATATAATTATTTTATTAGCACATTTTAAAGTTAAAATTAAAATATTATATAGTTTCCAGTGATTGCTTAATCAAATTCAGAAACTAGATATTCTTAAAGAATAACTACTGAATTTCCAGCAAACTATCAACTTAATTAAATCGTTTGCAATGCATTATTTCTTATATGTTACATTTTATTTAATACTATTACATACTATTACATCACTATGTTTGTCGTATTATTTACTTATCAATAACCATAATTTGGCCCTTTTTATATTATTTGACTACAAGTGGTTGGCTACAATTTTAACTGATAATATATATGTGTAGTTGTTAAATCTATTCTAGATTTAATAAACAGAGGAATAGAAAAGGTGCAATTATTTTTTGCATATTAAGAATAAGTTTTATATAAAAATAATGCCCCAAATAATGTGAATGAATTAATAAATTCTAAATTTAATTATGCATTTTATTACAAAGGCTTCCAGTATAATCTCTGGGATACAGTTAGCATTCGTATTATACAACTATAAGATCTGCATTATTACAATGAAAATAATTAGTTTAAATATCATAATAATTTATTTACTGATTTGATGTTTGAAATTATTTTGACAAAACATCAATTTATTATCTAGAAATTGTAGTAAATTAATTACAACACGAGATTAATTTAGTTGATTTACATAATATATTGAAATATCTAACAATGAATACATAATATAATTGAAACAACTATCTTATGACTAACCATCATTAAAACTCTAAATTCTCTTTGTTTCCGAGATGCTCGCAAGGGAATTATTGCTTTTGCAAAGTCAGTAGTGGTGTCTACTCAACATTTCAATGTCGTGGGATACCACAGAAGACCATAATGTAAAAGCATTATTCACTGATCTCACTTCACTCCCAAATTATACACGATTATTATATTCGCGGTTGAAATTTGATTTTGTAAAACCGACATTTCACGTGAAATTTGAAATGGCTTGAGGTTACAAAAAAATATTCGAGTGGAATAGAGTCATATAAAGAATTATATAAAATAACTTCAAAATATAGTCAATAACCAAATGAGAAATTTAGTTTTTCATTCTGTTTTGAAATTATATTATGATAATTAATAAAAATGTATTAATAATCTACATTTAAATAATTTTCACAATACCAATTTCATAGAAAATTACTGAAATTAAGTCAATATAATATATTTTGAGGTTATTGCAAAATATATTATTTATTAATTGAATACAAAATAAAATATAACACATTTTTTTAAATTGCTAAGTAATCAAATTTCTACTTTATTCCGATAGATTAGATCCGATAATTACAAATAACTGTAGATCACTAAATTATTAAATATTATAAAAAAATCATCTAAATATAACTATGGAAGTTTTCGGCAATTGATAATGTATATCATATACCAAACCTAATAAAATATGTGTTCTATATCGCATTTAACTATATTGAAACAAAACTAAAGTGAATAGAACACACTTTTGTGTTTGTCCTAAATATTGAATAAAACTTCAGTTAGACTATTTTATAAGATCAGACTTGTAATTATTTATTAACTACTTATAATACCGGAATAGATAGTAACTTGTATAAATTCATATATAAATAGTAATTGATAAGTGAGTTTTGTAACTTTCAAAAAATAAATACTTCTTAAAATTATTTTATTAAATGATTTAAAAATGTAATACAATAGTGCCGAATGCCTTAAAATCAACTAATCGATGAATTTTAAATAGAATTGATGAGACATCTAACTGTGTACAAATTAAATATTAATATGTAATAATCATATTAAATATATTAAATATGTTATATGTATACTATTGTAGGAATAATTTCAATATAATCAAGTCTTTTTAAACATTGAAATATAAATAATTCAAATAAAAATGTCAGAAAAGAAAAAAGTTAATACTTTAATTTTAAGATAAGATTATTATATAAAATCAATATGTTTATACATATGATCATAACTTAACTACATCGTTATGATGATATATTGTAGTATAAGCAATTTAATAAATAATATGTAAATCATAAATTTATGATATATTATATTAATTAATCATTTATTAAAAATAGAATAAAAATGAATCATATAAAACAATAATATAAATTAAAATTAAAAGAAATTATATATTCTATATTGAATATATATATAAATAAAGATTATAATCTATTTATATATTATAGAATATATTACATATAATTAAAATGGAATTAATATATAATTATATATAAATACTATTTAAATATTCAATAACACATCAATCCTATAATTTACCCTCCTCAGAATAAATGACTATTACAAAAATCATTGCAATTCTACTACAGCTACTGCGAAACAGCAAACCGTCTAACCTGGTGGTAGGAACTTGACATCAGGATACAGTGATTTACAGGCTTCGGCGGCGACAACATTACTAGCGAGACGTTTCGACGGACCAGAGCCAGTGAATACCGCTCCGTCGATTGTCAACGTCGCATTGAATCCACGATTGCCATCCGAGGACACTTCCTGCAAACAGGCTACATTTATAAAACACATTACGCAGATAATCCCAACCAACTGCAAGTATAAGTAAGTTAATCGTTTATGGAAGACCAATCTGTTCCTGATATTCTAGTTTATCTTAAAAAAGCACTTACAATCAATTGTATCGGTTGAAAGACTACCAAAAATGTGTTACCTAAATTTATAAAAATTGCATAAAAATGCAACAAATGTTTCTTTTATAACATGGGTATAATAAAATAACAAATGTAACATATGAATGAAAGCCAGTGTAATTAATTATTATCTTTTTTAAGAGTAATATTATCTCACCTCAATCGAGTAGATTCGATTTTTACAGTTCATTCCCAGATATGCCTTATGATTCATGATTTTCAAAGTTTTTTCCGATTTATTCAAACGAGTCTGTTTCTTCTTTAAAAGATCTGAAATTGCCTTCGGAGGGGGCAATATCTTCATCTTCTTAATATCCGGTTTCTCTTTTTCTTCCACATTGTTTTCTTTAAATAGTACAATATCGGTGCAACTATCTTGCACGGTGTCTGTATTGCATCCTGAGTACAAAGAAAAGACAGAGTATATAAACAAAACAAAATAAAATTAGATTAGATTTAAAATAATCTGGAATTCAAATAATATACAATAATTATTATTATTATTAATAATTTATGTTATTGTGAATCACAATTTGTGATTAATTAATAACAATATAATTAACCTTTTAGAAAAACAACAAATTAATAAATTAAATTTATAATTTTTGTAAGTAATCCATATAAGAGGATAATGATAATATATAATGATAACATATAATGATAATATATAATGATAATATATAATGATAATATATAATGATAATATATAATGATAATATATAATGATAATATATAATGATAATATATAATGATAATATATGATGATAATATATGATGATAATATATGATGATATTATATGATGTTATCTAAGGTATTATGTCATTCGTATTTATTTTATCCATAGTTATTTCATAAAAATATCAAATTGACAATTGGAGTATAAACATAAATATTTAAACTTACTTTTTTTGCGATTATCTTTAAGTTGTTGATTCTTGAACTCTATCTTGAAATGTTCCATGCAAATAGTCTTGCATAAGTTATACTTTGCCCCATATTTAGATTTGTACTCTCCCTGTGAATTATGAATCCGTAAAATGTTTTTGAATTTAGGAAATTTTATGAACCTAAATAATTATAAAAAGTAATTATTTAATAAGTAAAACAAATCTTATCTTAGATTTGACTTAATTCTCCAAAGAAAATATTACAAAATTACTCATTAATAAATTAATATATATATAAAAAGTTAAACTTACTAGAAATACTTTTCCTTCGACCTCAGCCTCCATAGAATACATTATTTCTTCGCCAATTCTATCATCCTAAAAAAGGTAATTTATATTATTCGGAGAAATATTTTCTAATAATAATCAATATACATTATCAGTTCCAATTGTATTAACTTGCCACAAATATAAAAACTTGATATAATATAAAATAAGTGTTAAAATCAAAATATATTTTAATTTATACAAAATGTTAGTATTATAATTAAATTGTTCGAATTAGTAACATAAGTTTTATTTATATTTTTATGTTGTATGAATATATTTTATATTTATATTTTAAATTTAATTATATAATTTTAATATTTCTTGAACATATAAAATGTAATATAAATGTCTATATATGTCTATAGATCTATGTCAAATAGAATTTAACTAGTTAGCATGTAGTTCGCATTACTTTTCTATTATCTTTACTAACATAAAAAAGACAATAAGTACATTTATAATAAGATAAATGAAATATGATAAACATGACAAATATTAATAAATTAGATAATGTAGTTATAAATTAATATATTAATATTCAATATTTAATCTTTAATTTATAAAATTATCATTAATTGAATGTATACAATGCTAACAGTTAATGTAAATTCAAGATTCGGAAGTAATTTCATTACAAAGAACAAAGGAGATTTGCTAGTAACTTTCGGGATAACAAAATTCTCAATGGCCAAATTTAATTGTTTTAAATATTCTTCATATCCTTTATTTGAAAGAATAAATAATGTATTAAAAAGATTGCACAAACTAATATATAATTAACTATATTATATTATATTAATATATAAAGTTATATGTTTAGATCAAATAGTACCTATATATTTTTCACACAAATCAGTAAAAACTCTATTTGGCAGAAGCTTGGCCTAAAAATTGTAATAACATACATCATATATTAATTTAATATTATAATAACGATAAATTTATTTTTAATTGTAAACTAAATAATAGAACTGATAGATAATTCTAAAAAATAACTTTGTTTATTCTTTTTACATTTTGTTTCTATACTAGACTACCAATTTCCTAGTGACCACAATAAACCCTATACTCGGCGATGACTTTACTGGCCACCATATTCTTACAGGTGATCTTAGAAGAGCCTTCCCCTTCATAGAGTTTTCCTTCTATCTCAATATTGACAGTGAACCATGCTGCATGCAACTTACCTATTTTATTAGAAGTTATATATGTATTGTGTTATAGTTTAGTAATAGATATAATCGAAAATATATACAAGTATTAATGGAAAGAAGATATAACATAGAAAATATATAATTGATAACCTATTTTTACCGGATCTGAAAATTTGGCTCCCGGAAATATGCGATCAATTATCATGAAAATTTTTGCATTATTTTCTTGACTCCGGGACAAATACTGTTTGATATCAATATCAATAGTATGTCGCTTTGCTACTAGGTGTTCTACTGAAAGAACAATTTGATTGAATATTATAAAATAAATATTTTATATATGAAAATTAAAAATAATCTAACTAATAATTTTAAGACCATATGGTCAATATAAAAATAGTAATGGCCAATTAACAATTTGTATATTTAAAATGTATTAAATAAACTAAATCAAATTAGACTTTTGGACATACTTTGAGTTTGCAAAGGTCCTTCTTTGATATTATCAACTTCATTTAAGTGATTGTTTTGAATGACATCTGTTTATTATGTTTATTATATATTATGTATATAATATCAAAGTATATATTTATATATAACTTAATTTATAGAAACAACCAAATAAGATTTTGAAAGTAATGTGAGTATAGTTAAAATAAAATATCTTATAAAATATATAATTATTTAATATAATGTTTAATAATTAAAATTAATTTAATAGTAGTTGATATAATTAAAAACTATTTTATGTTGGCTGATACTAATTTATATCTATTTAAACTATTTTAAATTAAATTCACATTTACGATTAGCATATATAATTATAATAATATTTGACATACTTATAAATATAATATATAAATATATATATATATATATATATATATATATATATCTAATATATATATTAAGGTATATCATTTTTATTTTAAATTAAACTCTATTAATATTGCTAATAATAATTACATATAATTATTTTTTTTATAAAAAATATGCATATTAAATTAATACAAATATTTTAAGTACATGTTAAAAATCGGTTTAAAATGTTAAATGTCTGCTTTGAAATGATAATTGCTATTGGTGTATGAATAGATATTATATATATATATATATATATATAGCATTGTCGTCAGATATTTTTATTAGCAAGAGATTCTAGAATATAATTCATTTATGGATACAAATATATATTATTGATTGTCACCAAAATTTAAAATGTTATTAAGGAATAAGTCAAGGATATGACAGTTTACCGTAGTTTTTACTTTCTTTGGAACTATTATTTGGATCTCGAATATCTCTTTTTGGGTTGTAAATAATATAAGTAGAATATATATTATAATATTAGCTATTACTCAATTTTACACGGTATATCTAAATTCTTTTTAAAACAGTGGAACATTAAAATATAGGATTCTTAGATAGTCTTATATTCAAATATAATGAAATCTCAAAATGTTACTCAATTAATAAATATATTTAATAAAACAAAGATTTACAAAATTATTTTGTTATTTTTAAAAAGATATTCAAATATAAAATATATTTTAATTATTACTAATAAAATTCATTGACACATTTACATAAATTTATATTTGAATATTGAAGTGTCATGTGCAATTTGTACTGTTACTCAATTTATATGAGGTTTGTGACCTATACTATTTTCTTTCTAAATATATGCTAAAATTATTTAAAATATAATATTTATACCGGAAGATTAGTATTAAATCTTACAATTATTATGCTATGTAAAAGATATACTATACAATTTCAATATATTATTATATTATATGAATATAATAGAATATTTATAATTGTCATGCTGAAACAATTGAAATATATGTGATAGTTATATTTGTTATATATATAACATATATAAATTAAATACATATGTATAACAATATAACATAGTGCTTTGACTATATATGCATATGTTATACATATAATATAATGCACAATTTGCATTACTCATGAATTAATAAAAAGTTCCCCACGATAGTTGTATATGCGAATAATTAAATATAACTAGATGCAAGATTATTATTAAATAGGCGTATGTAATAATGATGAACTGTGTGCCTACCAATAATAATATTGTAGTATATCTAGAAAGAATCATATTTAATTTTTATTATTGTATTAATTTTTATTATTGTATTTGCTCTCTGTATTTAATTGATATACTTCTAAACATTATGAGACAATGCTCTAATCGAATATATATTGGGAACATTGATAGAATATTGGTCAATGGGCTCATGAGTATACTGACCATGTATAATTGAAAATAAAAATTAAACCATATTAAATTTCGTATGTATTATACTTTAAAAGTATTATTAGAGTACTACTATTATGCAGTGGGTTCGTTATATATCTAGTAGTTAGTGTATATAGATTAAATATCAACTTAAAAGGTAATTATAATTAATGAAATAACTCCAGCAATAGTCCACAAGGAATAATATATAATGAGTATTATAGGCATATTTTCCAGTAAAATAATAATTCATTAATAATATTTTGTTTCTAGATCATTCAGGATATTATTTTAAATGTAATCTGTACAGAAATAATTTGTGTACAACTCTGTATGCAATCTGTGTTGTTAATCATCTTTGCATTACATGTATATATATTATAAAGTCACTATTGCTATATATTACTATAATTGTAGTGACTGTATTGAGTTTAACAATGTGTTAAATCTAAACTGTTTTTCTTAAATAATTATTGATTTGATGAAATTAGATTCGTGGTATAAACTAAATACTAAAGTATTGGAAAATTATTGTTTTGTTGTTTAGTAATTTATTGAATATTAATATAAAAAATATTCTATAAATTCTCAAATTTAATTATCATATATATTTTTAACTGTTCTTATATTTAGTTGATCTTATATCAGTATTTAAAAAATTATACTAATCGAAGTAGTTCCTAATCAAATAAAAAAATAATTACACAATTTAGTTAATTTTTATTGGCAAATCGTAAATGTTCATAACATATACAATGTTTAATTAATTAATAAGATAGAAATTAAAATAATAATGAATATACATATTAATTAAAGAAATTAAAATTGCGGAATTATATTACATTATTACTTAATATTACTTCAATTAATTATGATGCAAGTACTATAATTACTAAAATAAATATAATATGGTCTAAAGGAGTATTGTTAGTATCCAGCTTTGTGCATCAGGGAACTCGAGATTTGCTTTTCTAATTCGTTTTTATTACAAAGTGTTCCCGTGGATTGCTGTTGATTAGTTGAGTGGACACCCTGTTGCTGGTAATGTCCGTAAGGCTGTTGTTGTTGTTGTTGTTGTTGTTGTTGAGGCGGGTATTGTTGTTGATGCGCGTGATGGTCGTACGGCTGCTGTTGTGGTTGTCCATACTGATGTACCTCCGGTTGCCATTGCTGTTGATCTTGAGGTTGGTAGTTTTGTTGTCCTTGGTGAAATTGCTGGTTTGGTTGTTGGGAGTTACCATAGCCCTGCGGTGGCTGGTTATCGTAACCGAACATCCTCTTGAAAGGATCACCGCAACCACCATAACTATAGGAGCCTGCGCTGAATCCACCGGGCTGAAAAGTAGCTGGATCGCAGTTACGAGACAGCCCATAGGAATTGCCGGCATTGTTGTTATTACGTAGAGACCTGATGACGTTAAGGTTACGATTAGGAATCTTCTTACCAAATGATAAACGTCCATTTAATTTATTCTTTAAGGCTGGGGTAATAATTTGTTTCTTTTTCGCGGGGGGATTCGGCTTCAGCTTCGTCTTCAGCGTCGCTGCCGTACTAATTGGTTTATTAAACATGACGTGTCGACCAGGCTTTTGGCGCCCACCGTTGGACAGCTGTTGGATTGCTGTTCGCGCGGCCTGTTCACTCGCCGAAGCTTCGTCGTCGCCGTCGCCAATGAAACTCTGACCGTCGGCGATCAGTTGAACTCGATGGTTCTCGTCGGTACCGACGCCGAGAAGGGCGTAGCTGACGTTCGAACACTCCGATGCCACGCGATCCCTGAATTTTGACTTGGGTTGAGCGCGAGGTCGATTCACTTTCTGTTTGACGGTGCCGTCGGAGGTTTTGACGCTGCTTTTTGTGGACTTGGAGCCGCGACGTGAAGCAAAGTACTCCACGCGATGTTGCAAATCGCCACTTTTCTCTAAAGCGTCGATCACCTATAAATGAATAGATATCAAATGAATGATAATAATTTCCTATAGATCGTATTGTTAAATATGTATTTAATCCATATTTGAAAATTAATTAAATTGACGATATGATTGAAATATAATTTTTTAAATCATTTATAGTTGATCTCAAAATATATTAAAAGATTATAATTGATGTATCGAGAATGCTGAATTAATGACAACCTTGCCGGCACATAGTTGCCTCGACATGCGGTGACCTTCAGAGCTTGTTGCCGTGAAAACATTATCGACACCCTGCGAAGTTATAATAATTTCGCAGGTATAATTGATCTCTGCCCCATTCTTAACACATTCAGACTTCAGGCGAAACTGGCCCGGATAATTTTCGTTCAATATTACCATTTTTGAGTTTGACAGCGTTGAGTCTCCCGTAGATATACCTGCATGGTAAGCGGTTGATGTGAGACGTAGCATAGTTAAACAAATGACTGAAATTATATATCAAAAATGTATGTTAATCGATCAAAAAAAACCCAAAAAAATCAATCGTTAATAAGTAATAAAAAAAAGATAAATTAATTTTCATTGCATTACATTGTACATTGTTACATAAGGTTGACAGTTTGGTTTTATGTGTTTTTAATTTACTAATACTTAAACCTAATAAATATATATATATATATATATATATATTTATAAATTTATATGTCGAGAATATAAATAATCGATTGTAAGAAGTCTTTTGCATTCTGGTAGATTAATATTTCTCATGGGTATCACTCGATCAGATGCTTTGTGAAGAAGCTGTATAATAAATGTAAAAATTAGGTATTCATTATAATTCATAGATATTGATTTACAAAAAGTTTAAATTTAATAAAATTAAAGTTATCAACATTAATTTTATTGTATTCACATCAATATTATAAAATATTTACAAATAATATTATAAGAACTTTCTAGGATATCGTTAATTTATAACACTTGTTTAGATAAACTAAAACTATAAATATATTAATAGATGTGAAACTTAGATTCATTTTTGTTAATTAGTAAAGTTAATTTAAGTTTGTAATACATTTTTAAATGGAAGTTAACAAAACCTAATAATGAACTTAATCGCATGCGATATCATAGTTTTCATAGTTACAAGAATATAATTAAAAATGGAAACAAAAAAATCCCATGATAATAATTTAATTTTAATCGCACTTGCGTGAGAAATAAAGTATCAAATTCTAATAAATAATGAAAGTAGCTAATACAAAATACTGCGAATATATAATTATTTTATTAGCAAATTTTAAAGTTAAAATTAAAATATTATATAGTTTCCAGTGATTGCTTAATCAAATTCTGAAACTAGATATTCTTAAAGAATAACTACTGAATTTCCATCAAACTATCAACTTAATTAAATCGTTTGTAATGCATTATTTCTTATATGTTACATTTTGTTTAAATGTGAAAGGCCCTTTTTATATTATTTGACTACAAGTGGTTGGCTACAATTTTAACTGATACTATATATATGTAGTAATAAATCTATTCTAGATTTAATAAACAGAGGAATAGAAAAGGTGCTATTAGTTTTTTGCATATTAAGAATAAATTTGATATAAAAATAATGCCCCAAATAATGTGAATGAATTAATAAATTCAAAATGTAATTTATTACAAAGGCTTCCTGTATATCCTCTGGGATACGGTTAGCATTCGTATTATACAACTATAAGATCTGCATTATTACAATGCAAATAATTAGTTTATATTAATATCATAATAATAATTTATTTACTGATTTGATGTTTGAAATTATTTTGACAAAACATCAATTTATTATCTAGTAATTGTAGTAAATTAATTACAACACGAGATTAATTTAGTTTATTTACATAATATATTGAAATATCTAACAATGAATACATAATATAATTCAAACAACTATCTTATGACTAACCATCATTAAAACTCTAAATTCTCTTTGTTTCCGAGATGCTCGCAAGGGAATTATTGCTTTTACAAAGGCAGTAGTGGTGTCTATTAAACATTTCAATGTCGTGGGATACCACAGAAGACCATAATGTAAAAGCATTATTCACTGATCTCACTTCACTCCCAAATTATACACGATTATTATATTCGCGGTTGAAATTTGATTTTGTAAAACCGACATTTCACGTGAAATTTGAAATGGCTTGAGGTTACAAAAAAATATTCGAGTGGAATAGAGTCATATAAAGAATTATATAAAATAACTTCAAAATATAGTCAATAACCAAATGAGAAATTTAGTTTTTCATTCTGTTTTGAAATTATATTATGATAATTAATAAAAATTTATTAATAATCTACATTTAAATAATTTTCACAATACCAATTTCATAGAAAATTACTGAAATTAAGTCAATATAATATATTTTGAGGTTATTGCAAAATATATTATTTATTAATTGAATACAAAATAAAATATAACACATTTTTTTAAATTGCTAAGTAATCAGATTTCTACTTTATTCCGATAGATTAGATCCGATAATTACAAATAACTGTAGATCACTAAATTATTAAATATTATAAAAAAATCATCTAAATATAACTATGGAAGTTTTCGGCAATTGATAATGTATATCATATACCAAACCTAATAAAATATGTGTTCTATATCGCATTTAACTATATTGAAACAAAACTAAAGTGAATGGAACACACTTTTGTGTTTGTCCTAAATATTGAATAAAACTTCAGTTGGACTATTTTATAAGATCAGACTTGTAATTATTTATTAACTACTTATAATACCGGAATAGATAGTAACTTGTATAAATTCATATATAAATAGTAATTGATAAGTGAGTTTTGTAACTTTCAAAAAATAAATACTTCTTAAATAATTATTTTATTAAATGATTTAAAAATGTAATAAAATAGTGCCGAATGCCTTTAAAATCAACTAATCGATGCATTTTAATATAGAATTGATGAGACATCTAACTGTGTACAAATTAAATATTAATATGTAATAATCATATTAAATATGTTATATATGTATACTATTGTAGGAATAATTTCAATATAATCAAGTCTTTTTAAACATTGAAATATAAATAATTCAAATAAAAATGTCAGAAAAGAAAAAGTTAATACTTTAATTTTAAGATAAGATTATTATATAAAATCAATATGTGTATACATATGATCATAACTTAACTACATCGTTATGATGATATATTGTAGTATAAGCAATTTAATAAATAATATGTAAATCATAAATTTATGATATATTATATTAATTAATCATTTATTAAAAATAGAATAAAAATGAATCATATAAAACAATAATATAAATTAAAATTAAAAGAAATTATATATTCTATATTCAATATATATATAAATAAAGATTATAATCTATTTATATATTATAGAATATATTACATATAATTAAAATGGAATTAATATATAATTATATATAAATGCTATTTAAATATTCAATAACACATCAATCCTATAATTTACCCTCCTCAGAATAAATGACTATTACAAAAATCATTGCAATTCTACTACAGCTACTGCGAAACAGCAAACCGTCTAACCTGGTGGTAGGAACTTGACATCAGGATACAGTGA
Source organism: Osedax frankpressi (assembly GCA_964035775.1). Taxonomy (NCBI): domain Eukaryota; kingdom Metazoa; phylum Annelida; class Polychaeta; order Sabellida; family Siboglinidae; genus Osedax; species Osedax frankpressi. The sequence continues at coordinate 19,381,588 of OZ038313.1, forward strand.
TTTACAGGCTTCGGCGGCGACAACATTACTAGCGAGACGTTTCGACGGACCAGAACCAGTGAATACCGCTCCGTCGATTGTCAACGTCGCATTGAATCCACGATTGCCATCCGAGGACACTTCCTGCAAACAGGCTACATTTATAAAACACATTACGCAGATAATCCCAACCAACTGTAAGTATAAGTAAGTTAATCGTTTATGGAAGACCAATCTGTTCCTGATATTCTAGTTTATCTTAAAAAAGCACTTACAATCAATTGTATCGGTTGAAAGACTACCAAAAATGTGTTACCTAAATTTATAAAAATTGCATAAAAATGCAACAAATGTTTCTTTTATAACATGGGTATAATAAAATAACAAATGTAACATATGAATGAAAGCCAGTGTAATTAATTATTATCTTTTTTAAGAGTAATATTATCTCACCTCAATCGAGTAGATTCGATTTTTACAGTTCATTCCCAGATATGCCTTATGATTCATGATTTTCAAAGTTTTTTCCGATTTATTCAAACGAGTCTGTTTCTTCTTTAAAAGATCTGAAATTGCCTTCGGAGGGGGCAATATCTTCATCTTCTTAATATCCGGTTTCTCTTTTTCTTCCACATTGTTTTCTTTAAATAGTACAATATCGGTGCAACTATCTTGCACGGTGTCTGTATTGCATCCTGAGTACAAAGAAAAGACAGAGTATATAAACAAAACAAAATAAAATTAGATTAGATTTAAAATAATCTGGAATTCAAATAATATACAATAATTATTATTATTATTAATAATTTATCTTATTGTGAATCACAATTTGTGATTAATTAATAACAATATAATTAACCTTTTAGAAAAACAACAAATTAATAAATTAAATTTATAATTTTTGTAAGTAATCCATATAAGAGGATAATGATAATATATAATGATAACATATAATGATAATATATAATGATAATATATAATGATAATATATAATGATAATATATAATGATAATATATAATGATAATATATAATGATAATATATAATGATAATATATAATGATAATATATGATGATAATATATGATGATAATATATGATGATAATATATGATGTTATCTAAGGTATTATGTCATTCGTATTTATTTTATCCATAGTTATTTCATAAAAATATCAAATTGACAATTGGAGTATAAACATAAATATTTAAACTTACTTTTTTTGCGATTATCTTTAAGTTGTTGATTCTTGAACTCTATCTTGAAATGTTCCATGCAAATAGTCTTACATAAGTTGTACTTTGCCCCATATTTAGATTTGTACTCTCCCTGTGAATTATGAATCCGTAAATATTTTTGAATTTAGGAAATGTTATGAACCTAAATAATTATAAGATGTAATTATTTAATAAGTAAAACAAATCTTATCTTAGATTTGACTTAATTCTCCAAAGAAAATATTACAAAATTACTCATTAATAAATAAATATATAAAAAGTTAAACTTACTTGAAATACTTTTCCTTCGACCTCAGCCTCCATAGAATACATTATTTCTTCGCCAATTCTATCATCCTAAAAAAGGTAATTTATATTATTTGGAGAAAGATTTTCTAATAATAATCAATATACATTATCAGTTCCAATTGTATTAACTTGCCACAAATATAAAAACTTGATATAATATAAAATAAATTTTTAAATCAAAATATATTTTAATTTATACAAAATGTTAGTATTATAATTAAATTGTTCAAATTAGTGACATAAGTTTTATTTATATTTTTATGTTGTATGAATATATTTTATATTTATATTTTAAATTTATATTATATAATTTTAATATTTCTTGAACATATAAAATGTAATATAAATGTCTATATATGTCTATAGATCTATGTCAAATAGAATTTAACTAGTTAGCATGTAGTTAGCATTACTTTTCTATTATCTTTACTAACATAAAAAAGACAATAAGTACATTTATAATAAGATAAATGAAATAAGATAAACATGACAAATATTAATAAATTAGATAATGTAGTTATAAATTAATATATTAATATTCAATATTTAATCTTTAATTTATAAAATTATCATTAATTGAATGTATAAAATGCTAACAGTTAATGTAAATTCAAGATTCGGAAGTAATTTCATTACAAAGAACAAAGGAGATTTGCTGGTTACTTTCGGGATAACAAAATTCTCAATGGCCAAATTTAATTGTTTTAAATATTCTTCATATCCTTTATTTGAAAGAATAAATAATGTATTAAAAAGATTGCACAAACTAATATATAATTAACTATATTATATTATATTAATATCTAAAGTTATATGTTTAGATCAAATAGTACCTATATATTTTTCACACAAATCAGTAAAAACTCTATTTGGCAGAAGCTTGGCCTAAAAATTGTAATAACATACATCATATATTAAATTAATATTATAATAACGATAAATTTATTTTTAATTATAAACTAAATAATAGAACATAAGAATTGATAGATAATTCTAAAAAATAACTTTGTTTATTCTTTTTACATTTTGTTTCTATACTAGACTACCAACTTCCTAGTGACCACATTAAACCCTATACTCGGCGATGACTTTACTGGCCACCATATTCTTACAGGTGATCTTAGAAGAGCCTTCCCCTTCATAGAGTTTTCCTTCTATCTCAATATTGACAGTGAACCATGCTGCATGCAACTTACCTATTTTATTAGAAGTTATATATGTATTGTGTTATAGTTTAGTAATAGATATAATCGAAAATATATACAAGTATTAATGGAAAGAAGATATAACATAGAAAATATATAATTGATAACCTATTTTTACCGGATCTGAAAATTTGGCTCCCGGAAATATGTGATTAATTATCATGAAAATTTTTGCATTATTTTCTTGACTCCGGGACAAATACTGTTTGATATCAATATCAATAGTATGTCGCTTTGCTACTAGGTGTTCTACTGAAAGAACAATTTAACGATTGAATATTATAAAATAAAATGTTTTATATATGAAAATTAAAAATAATCTAACTAATAATTTTAAGACCATATGGTCAATATAAAAATAGTAATGGCCAATTAACAATTTATATATTTAAAATGTATTAAATAAACTAAATCAAATTAGACTTTTGGACATACTTTGAGTTTGCAAAGGTCCTTCTTTGATATTATCAACTTCATTTAAGTGATTGTTTTGAATGACATCTGTTTATTATGTTTATTATATATTATGTATATAATATCAAAGTATATATTTATATATAACTTAATTTATAGAAACAACCAAATTAGATTTTGAAAGTAATGTGAGTATAGTTAAATTAAAATATCTTATAAAATATATAATTATTTAATAAAATGTTTAATAATTAAAATTAATTTAATAGTAGTTGATATAATTAAAAACTATTTTATGTTGGCTGATACTAATTTATATCTATTTAAACTATTTTAAATTAAATTCACATTTACGATTAGCATATATAATTATAATAATATTTGACATACTTATAAATATAATATATAAATATATATATATATATATCTAATATATATATTAAGGTATATAATTTTTATTTTAAATTAAACTCTATTAATATTGCTAATAATAATTACATATAATTATTTTTTTTATGAAAAATATGCATATTAAATGAATACAAATATTTTAAGTACATGTTAAAAATCGGTTTAAAATGTTAAATGTCTGCTTTGAAATGATAATTGCTATTGGTGTATGAATAGATATTATATATATATATATATATATATATATAGCATTGTCGTCAGATATTTTTATTTGCAAGAGATTCTAGAATATAATTCATTTATGGATACAAATATATATTATTGATTGTCACCAAAATTTAAAATGTTTAAGGAATAAGTCAAGGATATGACAGTTTATAAATTATTTACCGTAGTTTTTACTTTCTTTGGAACTATTATTTGGATCTCGAATATCTCTTTTTGGGTTGTAAATAATATAAGTATAATATTAGCTATTACTCAATTTTACACGGTATATCTAAATTCTTTTGAAAACAGTGGAACATTAAAATATAGGATTCTGAGATATTCTTATATTCAAATATAATGAAATCTCAAAATGTTACTCAATTAATAAATATATTTAATAAAACAAAGATTTACAAAATTATTTTGTTATTTTTAAAAAGATATTCAAATATAAAATATATTTTAATTATTACTAATAAAATTCATTGACACATTTACATAAATTTATATTTGAATATTGAAGTGTCATGTGCAATTTGTACTGTTACTCAATTTATATGAGGTTTGTGACCTATACTATTTTCTTTCTAAATATATGTTAAAATTATTAAAAATATAATATTTATACCGGAAGATTAGTATTAAATCTTACAATTATTATGCTATGTAAAAGATATACTATACAATTTCAATATATAATATATTATATGAATATAATAGAATATTTATAAATGTCATTCTGAAACAATTGAAATATATGTGATAGTTATATTTGTTATATATATAAAATATATAAATTAAATACATATGTATAACAATATAACATAGTGCTTTGACTATATATGCATATGTTATACATATAATATAATGCACAATTTGTATTACTCATGAATTAATAAAAAGTTCCCCACGATAGTTAAATTGTATATGCGAATAATTAAATATAACTAGATGCAAGATTAGTATTAAATAGGCGTATGTAATGATGATGAACTATGTGTGCCTACCAATAATAATATTGTAGTATATCTAGAAAGAATCATATTTAATTTTTATTATTGTATTAATTTTTATTATTGTTGTATTTTTATTATTAATTTTTATATTTGCTCTCTGTATTTAATTGACAAACTTCTAAACATTATGAGACAATGCTCTAATCGAATATATATTGGGAACATTGGTAGAACATTGGTCAATGGGCTCATGAGTATACTGACCATGTATAATTGAAAATAAAAATTAAACCATATTAAATTTCGTATGTATTATACTTTAAAAGTATTATTAGAGTACTACTATTATGCAGTGGGTTCGTTATATATCTAGTAGTTAGTGTATATAGATTAAATATCAACTTAAAAGGTAATTATAATTAATGAAATAACTCCAGCAATAGTCCACAAGTAATAATATATAATGAGTCTTATAGGCATATTTTCCAGTAAAAAAATAATTCATTAATAATATTTTGTTTCTAGATCATTCAGAATATTATTTGAATTCATATATTTTAAATGTAATCTGTACAGAAATAATTTGTGTACAACTCTGTACGCAATCTATGTAATTAATATTTGCATTAAATTTATATATATTATAAAGTCACTATTGCTATATATTACTATAATTGTAGTGACTGTATTGAGTTTAACTAACAATGTGTTAAATCTAAACTGTTTTTCTTAAATAATTATTGATTTGATGAAATTAGATTCGTGGTATAAACTAAATACTAAAGTATTGGAAAATTATTGTTTTGTTGTTTAGTAATTTATTGAATATTAATATAAAAAATATTCTATAAATTCTCAAATTTAATTCTCATATATATTTTGAACTGTTCTTATATTTAGTTGATCTTATATCAATATTCAAAAAATTATACTAATCAAAGTAGTTCCTAATAAAATAAAAAAATTACACAATTTAGTTAATTTTTATTGGCAAATCGTAAATGTTCATAACATATACAATGTTTAATTAATTAATAAGATAGAAATTAAAATAATAATGAATATACATATTAATTAAAGAAATTAAAATTGCGGAATTATATTACATTATTACTTAATATTACTTCAATTAATTATGATGCAAGTACTATAATTACTAAAATAAATATAATATGGTCTAAAGGAGTATTTGTTAGTATCCAGCTTTGTGCATCAGGGAACTCGAGATTTGCTTTTCTAATTCGTTTTTATTGCAAAGTATTCCCGTGGATTGCTGTTGATTAGTTGAGTGGACACCCTGTTGCTGGTAATGTCCGTAAGGCTGTTGTTGTTGTTGTTGTTGTTGTTGTTGTTGAGTCGGGTATTGTTGTTGATGCGCGTGATGGTCGTACTGCTGCTGTTGTGGTTGTCCATACTGATGTACCTCCGGTTGCCATTGCTGTTGATCTTGAGGTTGGTAGTTTTGTTGCCCTTGGTGAAATTGCTGGTTTGGTTGTTGGGAGTTACCATAGCCCTGCGGTGGCTGGTTATCGTAACCGAACATCCTCTTGAAAGGATCACCGCTACCACCATAACTATAGGAGCCTGCGCTGAATCCACCGGGCTGAAAAGCAGCTGGGTCGCAGTTGCGAGACAGTCCATAGGAATTGCCGGCAATGTTGTTATTACGTAAAGACCTGCTGACGTTAAGGTTACGATTAGGAATCTTCTTACCGAATGACAAGCGTCCATTTAATTTATTCTTTAAGGCTGGGGTAATAATTTTTTTATTTTTCGCGGGGGGATTCGGCTTCAGCTTCGTCTTCAGCGTCGCTGCCGTACTAATTGGTTTATTAAACATGACGTGTCGACCAGGCTTTTGGCGCCCACCGTTGGACAGCTGTTGGATTGCTGTTCGCGCAGCCTGTTCACTCGCCGAAGCTTCGTCGTCGCCGTCGCCAATGAAACTCTGACCGTCCGCGATCAGTTGAACTCGATGGTTCTCGTCGGTACCGACGCCGAGAAGGGCGTAGCTGACGTTCGAACACTCCAATGCCACGCGATCCCTAAATTTTGACTTGGGTTGAGCGCGAGGTCGATTCACTTTCTGTTTGACGGTGCCGTCGGAGGTTTTGACGCTGCTTTTTGTGGACTTGGAGCCGCGACGTGAAGCAAAGTACTCCACGCGACGTTGCAAATCGCCACTTTTCTCTAAAGCGTCGATCACCTATAAAATGAATAGATATCAAATGAATGATAATAATTTCCTATAGATCGTATTGTTAAATATGTATGTAATCCATAATTGAAAATTAATTAAATTGACGAGATGATTTCTATGTTGAAATATAATTTTTTAAATCACTTATAGTTGATCTCAAAATATATTAAAAGATTATAATTGATGTATCGAGAATGCGGAATTAATGACAACCTTGCCGGCACATAGTTGCCTTGACATGCGGTGACCTTCAGAGCTTGTTGCCGTGAAAACATTATCGACACCCTGCGAAGTTATAATAATTTCGCAGGTATAATTGATCTCTGCCCCATTCTTAACACATTCAGACTTCAGGCGAAACTCGCCCGGATAATTTTCGTTCAATATTACCATTTTTGAGTTGGACCGCGTTGAGTCTCCCGTAGATATACCTGCATGGTGAGTGGTTGATGTGAGACGTAGCATAGTTAAACAAATGACTGAAATTATATATCAAAAATGTATGTTAATCGATCAAAAAAATCAATCGTTAATAAGTAATAAAAAAAAGATAAATTAATTTGCATTGCATTACATTGTACATTGTTACATAAGGTTGACAGTTTGGTTTTATGTGTTTTTAATTTACTAATACTCAAACCTAATAAATATATATATATATATATATATATTTATAAATTTATATGTCGAGAATATAAATAATCGATTGTAAGAAGTCTTTTGCAGTCTGATAGATTAATATTTCTCATGGGTATCACTCGATCAGATGCTTTGTGAAGAAGCTGTATAATAAATGTAAAAGTTAGGTATTCAGTATAAATCATAGATATTGATTTACAAAAAGTTTAAATTTAATAAAATTAAAGTTATCAACATTAATTTTATTTTATTCACATCAATATTATAAAATATTTACAAATAATATTATAAGAACTTTCTAGGATATCGTTAATTTATAACCCTTGTTTAGATAAACTAAAACTATAAATATATTAATAGATGTGAAACTTAGATTCATTTTTGTTAATTGGTAAAGTTAATTTAAGTTTGTAATACATTTTTAAATGGAAGTTAACAAAACCTAATAATGAACTTAATCGCATGCGATATCATAGTTTTCATAGTTACAAGAATATAATTAAAAATGGAAACAAAAAATCCCATGATAATAATTTAATTTTAATCGCACTTGCGTGAGAAATAAAGTATCAAATTCTAATAAATAATGAAAGTAGCTAATACAAAATACTGCGAATATATAATTATTTTATTAGCACATTTTAAAGTTAAAATTAAAAATTATATAGTTTCCAGTGATTACTTAATCAAATTCAGAAACTAGATATTCTTAAAGAATAACTACTGAATGTCCAGCAAACTATCAACTTAATTAAATCGTTTGCAACGCATTATTTCTTATATGTTACATTTTGTTTAAATGTGAAAGGCTTTTATAATACTATTACATCACTATGTTTGTCGTATTATTTACTTATCAATAATCATAATTTGGCCCTTTTTATATTATTTGACTACAAGTGGTTGGATACAATTTTAACTGATAATATATATGTGTAGTAGTTAAATCTATTCTAGATTTAATAAACAGAGGAATAGAAAAGGTGCAATTATTTTTTGCATATTAAGACTAGTTTTATATAAAAATAATGCCCCAAATAATGTGAATGAATTAATAAATTCTAAATGTAATTATGCATTTTATTACAAAGGCTTCCTGTATATCCTCTGGAATACAGTTAGCATTCGTATTATACAACTATAAGATCTGCATTATTACAATGAAAATAATTAGTTTAAATATCATAATAATAATTTATTTACTGATTTGATGTTTGAAATTATTTTGACAAAACATCAATTTATTATCTAGTAATTGTAGTAAATTAATTACAACACGAGATTAATTTAGTTGATTTACATAATATATTGAAATATCTAACAATGAATACATAATATAATTGAAACAACTATCTTATGACTAACCATCATTAAAACTCTAAATTCTCTTTGTTTCCGAGATGCTCGCAAGGGAATTATTGCTTTTACAAAGGCAGTAGTGGTGTCTATTAAACATTTCAATGTCGTGGGATACCACAGAAGACCATAATGTAAAAGCATTATTCACTGATCTCACTTCACTCCCAAATTATACACGATTATTATATTCGCGGTTGAAATTTGATTTTGTAAAACCGACATTTCACGTGAAATTAGAAATGGCTTGAGGTTACAAAAAAATATTTCGAATATAAATTCGAGTGGAATAGAGTCATATAAAGAATTATATAAAATAACTTCAAAATATAGTCAATAACCAAATGAGAAATTTAGTTTTTCATTCTGTTTTGAAATTATATTATGATAATTAATAAAAATGTATTAATAATCTACATTTAAATAATTTTCACAATACCAATTACATAGTAAAATTACTGAAATTAAGTCAATATAATATATTTTGAGGTTATTGCAAAATATATTATTTATTAATTGAATACAAAATAAAATATAACACAATTTTTTTAAATTGCTAAGTAATCAGATTTCTACTTTATTCCGATAGATTAGATTCGATAATTACAAATAACTTTAGATCACTAAATTACTAAATATTATAAAAAAATCATCTAAATATAACAATGGAAGTTTTCGGCAATTGATAATGTATATCATATACCAAACCTAATAAAATATGTGTTTTATATCGCATTTAACTATATTGAAATAAAACTAAAGTGAATAGAACACACTTTTGTGTTTGTCCTAAATATTGAATAAAACTTCAGTTAGACTATTTTATAAGATCAGACTTGTAATTATGAATTAACTACTTATAATACCGGAATAGATAGTAACTTGTATCAATTCATATATAAATAGTAATTGATAAGTGAGTTTTGTAACTTTCAAAAAATAAATACTTCTTAAATAATTATTTTATTAAATGATTTAAAAATGTAATAAAATAGTGCCGAATGCCTTTAAAATCAACTAATCGATGAATTTTAAATAGAATTGATGAGACATCTAACTGTGTACAAATTAAATATTAATATGTAATAATCATATTAAATATGTTATATATGTATACTATTGTAGGAATAATTTCAATATAATCAAGTATTTTTAAACATTGAAATATAAATAATTCAAATAAAAATGTCAGAAAAGAAATTAAGTTAATACTTTAATTTTAAAATAAGATTATTATATAAAATCAAATGTGTATACATATGATCATAACTTAACTACATCGTTATGATGATATATTGTATTATAAGCAATTTAATAAATAATATGTATATCATAAAATTATGATATATTATATTAATTAATCATTTATTAAAAATAGAATAAAAATGAATCATATAAAACAATAATATAAATTAAAATTAAAAGAAATTATATATTCTATATTGAATATATATATAAATAAAGATTATAATTTATTTATATATTATAGAATATATTACATATAATTAAAATGGAATTAATATATAATTATATATAAATACTATTTAAATATTCAATAACACATCAATACTATAATTTACCCTCCTCAGAATAAATGACTATTACAAAAATTATTGCAATTCTACTACAGCTACTGCGAAACAGCAAACCGTCTAACCTGGTGGTAGGAACTTGACATCAGGATACAGTGATTTACAGGCTTCGGCGGCGACAACATTACTGGCGAGACGTTTCGACGGACCAGAACCAGTGAATACCGCTCCGTCGATTGTCAACGTTGCATTGAATCCACGATTGCCATCCGAGGACACTTCCTGCAAACAGGCTACACTTATAAAACACATTAAGCAGATAATCCCAACCAACTGCAAGTATACGTAAGTTAATCGTGTATGGAGGACTAATCTGTTCCTGATATTCTAGTTTATCTTAAAAAAGCACTTACAATCAATTGTATCGGTTGAAAGACTACCTCAAATTTGTTACCTAAATTTATAAAAATTGCATAACATAAATTGCATTGTTATATGCAACAAATGTTTCTTTTATAACATGTCCGGGAATAATAAAATAACAAATGTAACATATGAATGAAAGCCAGTGTAATTAATTATTATCTTTTTTAAGAGTAATATTATCTCACCTCAATCGAGTAGATTCGATTTTTACAGTACATCCCCAGATATGCCTTATGATTCATGATTTTCAAAGTTTTTTCCGATTTATTCAAACGAGTCGGTTTCTTCTTTAAAAGATCTGAAATTGCCTTCGGAGGGGGCAATATCTTCATCTTCTTAATAGCCGGTTTCTCTTTTTCTTCCACATTGTTTTCTTTAAATAGTACAATATCGGTGCAACTATCTTGCACGGTGTCTGTATTGCATCCTGAGTACAAAGAAAAGACAGAGTATATAAACAAAACAAAATAATATTAGATTAGATTTAAAATAATAATCTGGAATTCAAATAATATACAATAATTATTATTATTATTAATAATTTATCTTATTGTGAATCACAATTTGTGATTAAATAATAACAATATAATTAACCTTTTAGAAAAACAACAAATTAAGAAAATTTATAATTTTTTTAAGTAATCCACATAAGAGGATAATGATAATATATAATAACATATAATGATAATATGTAATGATAATATATGATGATAATATATGATGTTATCTAAGGAATTATGTCATTCGTATTTATATTATCCATAGTTATTTCATAAAAATATCAAATTAACAATCTGAGTATAAACATAAATATTTAAACTTACTTTTCTTGCGATTATCTTTAAGTTGTTGATTCTTGAACTCTATCTTGAAATGTTCCATGCAAATAGTCTTACATAAGTTGTACTTTGCCCCATATTTAGATTTGTACTCTCCCTGTGAATTATGAATCCGTAAATGTTTTTGAATTTAGGAAATGTTATGAACCTAAATAATTATAAGAAGTAATTATTTAATAAGTAAAACAAATCTTATCTTAGATTTGACTTAATTCTCCAAAGAAAATATTACACAATTACTCATTAATAAATAAATATATAAAAAGTTAAACATACTAGAAATACTTTTCCTTCGACCTCAGCCTCCATAGAATACATTATTTCTTCGCCAATTCTATCATCCTAAAAAAAGGTAATTTATATTATTCGAAGAAAGATTTTCTAATAATAATCAATATACATTATCAGTTCCAATTGTATTAACTTGCCACAAATATAAAAACTTGATATAATATAAAATATATTTTAAAATCAAAATTTATACAAAATGTTAGTATTATAATTAAATTGTTCAAATTAGTGACATAAGTTTTATTTATATTTTTATGTTGTATGAATATATTTTATATTTATATTTTAAATTTTAATTATATAATTTTAATATTTCTTGAACATATAAATTGTAATATAAATGTCTATATATGTCTATAGATCTATGTCAAATAGAATTTAACTAGTTAGCATGTAGTTAGCATTATTTTTCTATTATCTTTACTAACATAAAAAAGACAATAAGTACATTTATAATAAGATAAATGAAATAAGATAAACATGAAAAATATTAATAAATTAGATAATGTAGTTATAAATTAATATATTAATATTCAATATTTAATCTTTAATTTATAAAATTATCATTAATTGAATGTATACAATGCTAACAGTTAATGTAAATTCAAGATTCGGAAGTAATTTCATTACAAAGAACAAAGGAGATTTGCTAGTAACTTTCGGGATAACAAAATTCTCAATGGCCAAATTTAATTGTTTTAAATATTCTTCATATCCTTTATTTGAAAGAATAAATAATGTATTAAAAAGATTGCACAAACTAATATATAATTAACTATATTATATTATATTAATATATAAAGTTATATGTTTAGATCAAATAGTACCTATATATTTTTCACACAAATCAGTAAAAACTCTATTTGGCAGAAGCTTGGCCTAAAAATTGTAATAACATACATCATATATTAATTTAATATTATAATAACGATAAATTTATTTTTAATTGTAAACTAAATAATAGAACTGATAGATAATTCTAAAAAATAACTTTGTTTATTCTTTTTACATTTTGTTTCTATACTAGACTACCAATTTCCTAGTGACCACAATAAACCCTATACTCGGCGATGACTTTACTGGCCACCATATTCTTACAGGTGATCTTAGAAGAGCCTTCCCCTTCATAGAGTTGTCCTTCTATCTCAATATTGACAGTGAACCATGCTGCATGCAACTTACCTATTTTATTAGAAGTTATATATGTATTGTGTTATAGTTTAGTAATAGATATAATCGAAAATATATACAAGTATTAATGGAAAGAAGATATAACATAGAAAATATATAATTGATAACCTATTTTTACCGGATCTGAAAATTTGGCTCCCGGAAATATACGATTAATTATCATGAAAATTTTTGCATTATTTTCTTGACTCCGGGACAAATACTGTTTGATATCAATATCAATAGTATGTCGCTTTGCTACTAGGTGTTCTACTGAAAGAACCATTTGATTGAATATTATAAAATAAATATTTTATATATGAAAATTAAAAATAATCTAACTAATAATTTTAAGACCATATAGTCAATACAAAAATAGTAATGGCCAATTAACAATTTGTATATTTAAAATGTATTAAATAAACTAAATCAAATTAGACTTTTGGACATACTTTGAGTTTGCAAAGGTCCTTCTTTGATATTATCAACTTCATTTAAGTGATTGTTTTGAATGACATCTGTTTATTATGTTTATTATATATTATGTATATAATATCAAAGTATATATTTATATATAACTTAATTTATAGAAACAACCAAATAAGATTTTGAAAGTAATGTGAGTATAGTTAAAATAAAATATCTTATAAAATATATAATTATTTAATAAAATGTTTAATAATTAAAATTAATTTAATAGTAGTTGATATAATTAAAAACTATTTTATGTTGGCTGATACTAATTTATATCTATTTAAACTATTTTAAATTTATTTTAAATTAAATTCACATTTACAATTAGCATATATAATTATAATAATATTTGACATACTTATAAATATAATATACAAATATATATATATATATATATATATATATATATATATATATCTAATATATATAACATATATCATTTTTATTTTAAATTAAACTATATTAATATTGCTAATAATTACATATAATTATTTTTTTTATAAAAAATATGCATATGATCAATACAAAAATAGTATTGTATACAAATGGCCAATTAACAATTTGTATATTTAAAATGTATTAAATAAACTAAATCAAATTAGACTTTTGGACATACTTTGAGTTTGCAAAGGTTCTTCTTTGATATTCTCAACTTCATTTAAGTGATTGTTTTGAATGACATCTGTATCGTTAAATATATATTATGTATATAATATCATCGTATATATTTATATATAACTTAATTTATAGAAACAACCAAATTAGATTTTGAAAGTAATGTGAGTATAGTTAAAATAAAGTATCTTATAAAATATATAATTATTTAATAAAATGTTTAATAATTAAAATTAATTTAATAGTAGTTGATATAATTAAAAACTATTTTATGTTGGCTGATACTAATTTATATCTATTTAAACTATTTTAAATTTATTTTAAATTAAATTCACATTTACAATTAGCATATATAATTATAATAATATTTGACATACTTATAAATATAATATATAAATATATATATATATATATATATATATATATATATCTAATATATATAACATATATCATTTTTATTTTAAATTAAACTATATTAATATTGCTAATAATAATTACATATAATTATTTTTTTATAAAAAATATGCATATTAAATTAATACAAATATTTTAATATAAGTACATGTTAAAAATCGGTTTAAAATGTTAAATGTCTGCTTTGAAATGATAATTGTTATTGGTGAATGAATAGATATTATATATATATATTATATAGCATTGTATATATTTTTATTTGCAAGAGATTCTAGAATATAATTCATTTATGGATACAAATATATATTATTAAGTGTCACCAAAATTAAAATGTTTAAGGAATAAGTCAAGGATATGACAGTTTATAAATTATTTACCGTAGTTTTTACTTTCTTTGGAACTATTATTTGGATCTCTAATATCTCTTTTTGGGTTGTAAATAATATAAGTAGAATATATATTATAATATTAGCTATTACTCAATTTAACACGGTATATCTAAATTCTTTTGAAAACAGTGGAACATTAAAATATAGGATTCTGAGATATTCTTATATTCAAATATAATGAAATCTCAAAATGTTCAATTTGTACTGTTACTCAATTTATATGAGGTTTGTGACCTATACTATTTTCTTTCTAAATATATGCTAAAATTATTAAAAATATAATATTTATACCGGAAGATTAGTATTAAATCTTACAATTATTATGCTATGTAAAAGATATACTATACAATTTCAATATATTATTATATTATATGAATATAATAGAATATTTATAATTGTCATTCTGAAACAATTGAAATATATGTGATAGTTATATTTGTTATATATATAACATATATAAATTAAATACATATGTATAACAATATAACATAGTGCTTTGACTATATATGCATATGTTATACATATAATGCACAATTTGTATTACTCATGAATTAATAAAAACGTTCCCCACGATAGTTAAATTGTATATGCGAATAATTCAATATAACTAGATGCAAGATTAGTATTAAATAGGCGTATGTATTCACTATGTTTATAAATTAGGTGTAGTTTATATCACTGAATTAGATTTGGAGTGTATTTGAAAATAAGCCGTACAAAAAATACTATCATAGTAATAACTATATGTCCCTACCAATAATAATATTGTGGTATATCTAGAAAGAATCATATTTAATTTTTAAATGGACTACAACCGTATTGTATTTGCTCTCTGTATTTAATTTACATACTTCTAAACATTATGAGACAATGCTCTAATCGAATATATATTGGGAACATTGGTAGAATGGTGGTTTTTAATATACTTATAATTTAATTAGACAAATATCAAAATACATATAAGTACCTTCATGATTATCTAAATCAAAATCATCGGATGTAAATATATCAACTGACATGATTACAAATATTATAAATCGTAATAAATAAGGTAAATAAAAATATAATTAAATTTAAAATATGAATGTTTACATTTATTATTTAATTAAAATAAATAGGAAATAATAGTATTAATTTGATATTTTGTATACAAATTAAATACATATGAAATAAACATATATATATAGTAATCCACAAACTCAAGTTTATAGTTTTAAAAAAATTCTATAAAATAGATTAATATACAATTTTATTTTTGTATATATGTGCAAAGATTACCAAGATAATCTTGAATATGGGTATATCCGGTTGTAGATAATAAATATTCAATATAATTTAGTTCAAAATACCTCACGACAATAATAAAATATATGGTTAAAATAAGATAACCACAATTGTTTTTACTCAATTCTGCCATACTTGAAACATTTTATATATACACGTAGGTGAGAATATATGAAGAATAAGTAAGTTATGAATCCGCAGTAGCTACTATCAAGTCACACTTATACTCTATTGGATAAAATGTGATTTTTTTATTATCCCTAGAAAGTTTCGAATAGTATATGATATAATTCATCATCGTGTGACACATAGGTATTCCGATTATTGCAAATATAGAGACTATAGAGTTATACCATATGCAGATAACGCTTCCATTATATATACGAGTATACTACTAAAGAAAGTGATAACATCATTGAAGAAGCTCGTTGTGATTTGGTAACGTCTCATTATTTGTGTTATTCAATCAAGTTATTAGTGTTATGTATCGAATATTATGGTGTTTATTAGAATCTTTGAAAAAACTTATGTTGTTCAAATATCCATGTTCAAGTAGAAGGTGTTTATATGTGTATCTCGAAATGCAGAGAGTTGAATGTTTTGGTAGGGTAATTAACCTTCTGTAAATACATCTTAGTATGACGATCCAAAATTATAAATATCGATTGATTCGTAGAGATACATTTGATGAATATTATGGATTGAGTATATTATTTATGATTATAATTTGAAGGAAAGTTAATAAAAAATTAGTTTTTTATCAATATTTGATAATTTTCTATATTTTTTTTTCTTTTTGCTGTATTAATAAACCAATTATTGTTAATCAAAAATGTTAGCAAAAGTTATCTAATATTGATGCATAGACAAATCAAAATATTGATAAAATTAATTATTTATTAATAGTTCATTAAACTGTAATATTAAAAACTAAAATATTCCAATATATCTTAATGTGTGGATTATAGGAATCTTATGGAATTATAAGTATATTTGGGATCAGTCATATTGTAGAAGGATTAATATGAGCCATGTTATGATTACAAATATTTAAATTAATAACATAACTATTATGGGAAATGAAGATAATAATATTTACGTTATACAATATAGGGCTTAAATTATACCCTATCATAGATTTTGATATACAGATATCCTTAAGACAGATATATGTTCCAAATGGAATAAAAGTACAATGTACTGCGTCATTCTATATTATAATATTGAAGTGCGATATAGAGTCACTCCAGCGGTCACCAACTTTCAAAAATAAAGAAGGATATTATAATTTTATTTATATTTAATATGGTTGCTATTTATAATTTTATAATTATAGATAGAAATGTATTGGTTAACTATTCATTTATCAAATAGTGTAACCAGTATAGGTATTAATTAAATAAACTATATTATTAATTTAAATTAATATTTACTTATTGAAATTTATAAACTATCATTGACGATATATGTATATATATACGATATGAGATATGTAAAAATGTAAATTACCTGTAAGAATGAAGACATCATTGTAACATTTAATTATAGAAATGATTAAATATATATAGAAATATTAGAATATACAAATGCTTAGAAATAAATGAGTAATTATTATTTAATATATTAGAAAAATTGTTTATTATGACTACATTACGAATGCAAATGTTATGAATACAGTATGAAGAAAATCAGTGATTTCCTCGGAATAATTTATAGTCTACTTTATATATATATATATATATATACATATATATTGAGTTTAATAATAGTTGTTATATATAAATATATATTAAATTAAGCTAATTCATAAACATAGTTATAATTAGTTTATACTATATCATTTTATTATAAATAATGTTTTATACGTAAATTTAAAATTGTTCCCCTGGCATTATTTACTCTCAAGTCCCTTCCGTAAAATATAATTGGTATGTTATTGTGAAGTATATAACATTGAATTATGTAGTTAAAATTTTAAAAATATATTATAAATTCTGTAAACATTAGATTATAAACAAAATCATACATTATTAGTACTTTGATTATATTTTTGACAAGTATTATCACGATTTTATATATTTCATATCTATGATCACTCTTTATAAACTATTTAAATTACATCTTTGGTAACTATTATTTAAATTTAAATTAATTTGATATTAATAATTATAATGCATAATGGTTGATAATATACTATTAATATTGTTCATATTTTCAATATGTATTGCCATTTTATTTGGAAAGTATATTTTCTCTTCGAAACCAGAAATACCACATGAAGCAAAGCAATATTATAATACATTTTTAAAAAAAGAAAATAATATTTTAATTATAACTGCTCATCCTGATGATGAGTGTATGTTTTTTGCTCCAACCATTAAGGGACTTTCTCGATCTGCTGAAATTGTAATTCATTTGTTGTGTTTTACAAATGGTTATTCATAAATCATATATTGATCTAATAATCACAAATGTAATTACGTTTAATAATACTATTTAAATGTCATCATTTTAATACATTATTACTAGTAATATATTATGCGTATATAAATAATTATACAATTTAAAAATATATTTCAGCTTCTTATTACATATAATTTTTATTTGTCTTTTGCTATTATTCACTCTACAAATATTTGGAGACGTATCGGTATTTTAAAATATAACAAATATATTTATATTTAGTTACTTGTTGATATTTGTGAGTTATTTTTATTAATTATTATATTTTTCACAATAAATATATTTCAGAATATCATTTCACATTTAAATATATTATCGTAATTTGATATTTGTTATTTTCAAGTATACTATATACTAGATTATTAAGGTTCTAATTATATTGAGATGTTAACAATTTAAAAATATTCATAACAATTAATAGATTTAAGTTTTATATTTATAAATAGTATTATCATTTTATTTATGTATATCATATTTAAAATATTTGATTTAATCTGAGATAATATTGTTCAAATTAATTACAGGAAATTATGATGGGTTAGGTCAAAAACGGGAAAAGGAATTTAATAGAAGTACAGAATTATTGGGAATACACAAGTCTTCAATTCTAAATTCCAGGTAAAATAAATTTGAAATTATTAATATCAGATAATTTCTTCATATGCATATAAAAGTACAAACATTGCATTCTACATTCTAATGATCTACTATTCTGAACCAATAGTACTATAATGATTACAATTGTAGAGATTTTAAAGATGGACCTTACGAAATCTGGGATCTTGATAAAATAGTGGATATTATAAATAAATATGTAAAAGAAAATTCTATAAATAAAGTTAACAAAATTTTATATTTTTGTAATATGCATATTATTGATAATATATTAACTTATTATGTCATCTACATATTACAATTATAAATAAAATAATAATAATTATCACTAATAAACTCAAATAAATGATTACTAATTTAGCAACTTTATTTAGTTAATAACATTTGATAATTATGGAGTCAGCGGACATGCAAATCATGTTTCATTGTATCACGCAACTAAGTTTGTATTGTTGTAATTAAGTGTGTAGTGGTAAAACCTTATATATTATTGTTTTAAAATACTTTTATTAAATATCAAACGTAATTAATAATATTTTATTTAGGAAATACATATTGAAAGGAGATTATCCGAAAGGTTTTTTTAATCATCTTGATATTCTATCTGGAATAAAGTGAACTGGAATTCTAACAAAATATAATCAATTGAACAGGTCTAGTAGCTTACTCTTTAAAGACAACGAATATTGTACGAAAATATATGTCAATCCTCGATGTACCATTTAGTTATTCAATGTCAAAGATCATGTTCATTTCAGGCTGGACTGACATATTTACATCAGTGGTTAGAAAGGCTTATATTATGTATCTATTTGAATGTAGTGTCAATAGTCTTAAACGGAGGTCTGATCAGATATAATATAATCATAAATTACCCATAACACAATTTATGAATACAGAGAGCGATGCTGGCACATCGATCTCAAATGGTTTGGTTCAGGTATCTCTACATATTCACCTCTCGGTACATGATTGTGAATACACTAAAGAAGATCTAAAGTTGCAACACTCAGTTTGATATTATTATTATTATTATTTATATAGACAATTATCGTTTCTCTATGTTTCTCAATTGACTCCTCTTCATCTTCTTGATTTTTGCAGTATTTTTTATCTAAAAGTTTATAACATTCCATGTAAGTAATAAATAAATCTTAATACTTAAAATGATGTAGTTATTAAATATGTATGTAACAACTTACCACTTGAATAATTTCAGATTTCTTTGCATTAGCTTCTCTATTTCTCCTATTCTCTTCGGCTCTTTCTCGTCTAGACTGTATATTATCGTAATTGATTTATAATATAGTTAATTAACACAGGATATGGTTAATGATTGCGTAATATTTCCCTGATTATAATTTAATACACTTTACAAATAAAAATTAATTATAATATATATATATCTATATTTAATATAATGTAAAATACCCTCGATGCTGAATCTTTTAATTCACGAAGTTCTTTCTCATGATCTTTGGTTGTTTTTTTTAAAGATTTTGCCACCATCTTCTTTTGCCACGATGACTTCAATTGTGGTGTTCTAAGCATATCTGAATACCTAAAATATATAATTAATTTAATGATTAGATTTTATAAAAAAAAATAATAAAATTACAGATTCTACTCTAAAGTATATAAATATTACATATAAACGAATTATTTTGATTAATGGCAGTTTTTAAAGATTCACAAATTCACAATTCTATATAGTAACTAGTAGTACATCAAGTTATGTTGTAAATATATTATTATATACTTCGTAATCACTATATAAAGAATATTATAACGGTATAATAAAACTCTACAGATAATATATGGTCTATTTTTGTTTTATTTTGCTGAATAACAATTTACAGAATATATACAGAGAAGTATGTACATTGTAATCGTGCAGAGTGGAGACTAATCGGGAGATACAATGATTATTGCTATTTAATATATAGATCTTGTACGATCTTGATAATAATGTATAATGTTAGATTACCAACCTGCCATGTGGACTATAAAACGTTTGGTATTTTCTGGAGTCGAAGTGGGTTTAATGAAGTGTTATATAATTTTATACAGTGTGTATTGGGAGTAAGTCGATTAATTAATAAACTAACCAGGATTCTAAATAAATATGCCGACATATAATTGTACAGCATAGAACACCAGAAATATGACTTCACAAATTAGCAACAATCTAGATTGAGGAATTTTTACCGAAAGTAGACAACAAAAGTTAGTTTATATAGTTTACAACCTTTTTGTGCTGTTTAATGTTTATATCTTTACTACTTCATCTATTTTACTACACCTATACTTATGTATACTGGTTCGTTTATATATATATACAATTCATATTATTTATTTCAGTTTTATTTCTCTTCCTACATTTAATTAACAATATCCACAGATAACATTCCAAAAATAGAAATCTTAGATAATGATGATTAGTTAACTACATTTAATTGACTCCACCCAGTATTGAAAAGCTAATGTTGTTTTGAGAATTATATATTCTTATATATTCTTAAGTAATGCGTTAATTGGTTTTCGAATTAAATTGAATAAAAAGAAAATAATCCTCATGCCACATATTATCTGGCCATAATAAAAGAGTTCATACGTATTCTAAATTAGACACACTATATCTACATAATATTCAAGATTGTAACACCCATATCACTACCCCAAATAATAGTCTAGATACAATATTTCTTTATATTTCTAATTTAAGGACGTTGACATATACCACCGTATATGCTACGGATGGTGTACTACCACATCCCCCATTCCACATATTATCCCATCACATCCTCTAACTATACCCTTCATCATAGCTTGCCACAAGTTTTAAACCATTACGAGACATCTAATATTAGTTATAACCGAGAATAACCATATACTTAGATGACTTAATCACTTCGGCATAACATATATTTTTACATACACAAAATTTAAAGATATATATTCCAGAATTTCGGATAAGCCAGTATTAAAAAATTTAAGACAATGGATATATTCCAACATTCACACAGTTTCTCTAATATAGAAAAAGGTTATGGAAATGTTAATTAATAATGACCAAGATAGCTGATCTAGTTGTTTAAATAGTAAAGCTCCAATTAATCTCGATGTGTATAGATTAATTAATCTATTACTAGATGAGGCTTAACTTATGGAAATAACTATATAGTTGGTAAAGCATGACAAATATGATGGAAAACATAATAAGTTATTTTGAATGTTATAATGTAATACGTAAATATCATCAAATTTTTAAAATATATATTAATAAGTTATTGATGAATATCTGGGAAGATTGCAGAGAATAGAATAAATGGAGACGAATTGTTCGTCAGAGGAAGCTATCTGATTAATTCATCAAATAAAAATTGCATTATTTATGATTTGTGATTTGAATTACCTATATATATTAAATGTATTTTTAGTTGAATACACACATATATATAATATTTTCAACATATATATATATATATATATATATATATATATATATATATATATAGTCACATGGATATTATATAAATATTAAATATATAGAAAAATGGTTATTATAAATAATACAGACAAAGATAAGCATTATCTAGGTAAGATGGATGGTATTGTTTGTTATTTAAAAGCTGTGTATAGCACCGTTAGCTCACAACAATAACCACTGATAACTAGGTTTGTGTCGACTACTTTTGGTCTACTCCGAGCAAGGAGTTTAAAACCAAATAGCCCTTTATCACAGTCTAATTATATGTGTCTATTCTGTATTCGATAATATTTATGTAAATCATAAAATATCAATAATTAATATAATTAATACAACAATATTATGTTTAATATATTATAATATCGATCACCTTTGATTTTGCAACGATTTCCATTTTCTTCCTGATTTTGGTAATCCTTTAGGTGTAATATTGTGGATTTTAATGTTGAAAATATAACAGGATCCGAAGGAACTTGGCCCCTAATGAACTCTTTGGCTCCTTTCAATACTATATTGTTATTAGATTTCTTCATTTTAATTATTTTAAAATATAATATTTCACAATGATCATTATTTACAATGGTAATACTAATATACATAATTAATCCAGATTAATAGATAAATATCCAATTCGGAATATAATAATGAAAAGTGCAGTACAAAACGTTCTACTCTACATTACTTTTTGTTACTTTATAATATTTATAAAATACTCCTATTTCCATACTAATTTTGAAATATGTGTATTTTATAAATATCATAGTACATATAATATATTATTCTTTAATGTACTACATTTGAAAATAGTTTACCTGGGATGAATACATTATTATAATCTTTATTATATAAACAATTTAATTTTATAAATATCATAGCACATTTAATATATTATTCTTTAATGTAATACATTTGAAATAGTGTACTTGGGGTTAATAGTATTAACTTAATACATTATTATAATCTTTATTATATATTAAATTTAAATTTCTAAAATATGATATTAATAACATATCATTTATTTCGTTTTGTATTTGCTAAATTAGTAAAAGTATATAGTTTATTATTACATTATAATGTATTAAATTATACGGTACGTGTATAGTACACTCATAACATATACATGTTTTGAACTCAGTCAATTTATATTAATATTCTAGTTGCAAAATCTAATGTCAGTGGTATATCTAGATACCACTGAAAAATAGTTACACAAATTACTGTTTACCAATAACCAATGTTTTCAAATATATTTATAATATATTTATCATATTTTATTAAAATATGTGTGATCCTAGTTTACACAAACCATTAACTCCAAATAGTATTATTGTACAAAATAGTAAAGATATTTTGGAAGATAAAATAAATTATTCAGATGAAAATGATTCTATTATTGGTAGATCATATAATGTGTATAAAGGAGATGAATTGCGTTGGTAAATATTCATTATTACTAAAAAAAACTTAAAATGAATTAATAATCTAAGTATTATGTAAAATACATATATATATATATACATATAATCTAATTCTAGTTAAAATAATTATTAATAAGAATTAAGTATATATTTTACATTCTAACATAACGAATATAATTTTTTTCATGGAATGCATTGATATTTTATAAATATAGAGTTTTTTCTAGATTTTTATATATTAATAAAATTGTGTTGATTATAATCAGCTATACATCTATTTATCATCGCCATTTAATAATACATTAAATGTGAATACAAGAGCTTAGCAAATAAATACCTGAACTAGATCAAACGTTGTCATTAGAAAATAATATTTTTCAATATTAATATCTAGATAATATAGACAATTTATTTTATACTGGCAAATTAAGATACGCATAATTACATTTTATATGTTACTTATTATATACAATTATATTTATAGAATAATATATATATTATAATATATTGTTGTTGTATATAATATATTATAATTTAATAGACATTGTTGAGCTGTGCTATCGTCTCCATAATATATAATTTGTTTACACTGTAGACTCTACAGTGTAGAGTATAGTCTAATAGTATTATGTTATTTAGTAATAAAGGATACCATATGGTTATTTATTAAATTTATAGAAATTTTATATTGTTTTACAATAATATTATATTCTAATATATAAATATATATATAATTGTTAAAGATGAATCTGTATAATTTATTTTTTCAATATTCTGATTTTATAATAATCGGCATAATTTACTCTTATTAAAGAGATTACCTTATTAATATCACGTGTGTTATATAATTTTATATTTAATTATCGAAATTTTATTTATAATATATAGGTTTATATAGTGCAATATTTTTCGTAATTTAGAATTTTAATGATAACAAATTCTACATATTCTAGATTAAATATGTGAAATATGTCAATTTCTCTTATTAATATTAGGTATATTATATAAACAGTATAGCAACTTTTCGAAATATAACAGTACCATAACTGATCATATAGACTATATCATAGTATATTTAATTACATGTAATATCATATTTTATCGATTTCCTCAGTAATCTATTTATCATATATATTCACATTAGGCTATATCAAATTCAATATGATTTGTTGTAAACAATACTAACAGATGTTGCAGTTATCATAGAAAAAAGAATATCTGACCAATGCTGTGTTGAATATTATGTTCATTACGATGGAGGTTCATAAATATATATTTATTATTAATAAAAAAATTAATAAGTAAAAAAATGTATAATAATAAATTTATATAAACCAAAGTCCATAGAAAATTAAATAAAAGCATCAATTTATAATATGAAGTTGATAATAAATAGTTATTCACTATTTTCATTTATTTTTAATTTTTTGAATTGTATTTACCTTATATTATTATATTTACCTTATATTATTTAAATTGTATATAACTTTAATTTTAAACATTATATATTCAATATGTTTCACTATCTAAAGTGAATATATAATAAATATAATTAATCTTAAAGTTAATACATACATTTTTATTTATGACTTAATGGTGTACAATTCTTTATGTATAGAGAATCGTCGACTCGATGAATGGATTGGAGAATCAAAACTAAAAAATCAAGTTTTTATAAATATAATTAGTAAATTAGATTTTATTATAAATCTCCAAAAAATTAATGAAACAGTGTGGACAATTATGAATATTATTTGATTAAAAAATTATAAATCCAGGCGTCTAAGCCTATTCTAGCTCCGAGGACATCTCGATTGTCGATTTCATCCGAAATGAAATTAACAAGAAATCAGAAGCGTAAACATGACGAGATTAATCACACTGAGATGGTTAATTAATCATATTAATCTTTCCTACATAAATCATATTCAAATTATTGAAATTTCCTATGGTATTTATTTAATATAAACCATAAAATAAGAATATATTAATTTAAATGACAATTCAAATATATATATATTTAAAATATGCATTCTAATTTCAATTTTTCCAATCCCATGGAAGTATATTGGTTAAAAATAAACTGTCATTTAGAATAGATTTATCATGTAATTAGAGGTTATAATTAATTAAACTAACATATTGTTGAGATATATTACCGTACTGTACACAACTTACAGTAGACTAGATCTATTATAAGACCATCATATAAGTGAAGACTATAGTTCACTTTTATGAAATTATTAATGTATAATAAATATGATCATATAATAAATCAGCATTAAACTCATTTTATATAATATGAAATAATAAATATTTCTAAATAGAAATCTACTATATTCTAATATAAATTTATATTTATTTTATATTGTTTGAATAGTATTTAATACATTAATATAAATGCTATTTAATAAAATTATATTTTCATTATTTATTTAGCTTATTGTTGGTTTTAAATTGCCATAGTAAATAATTGATTTAATGAAATTATTAACATGTAATGTTTTTAAAAAAGAGTTATGAAGAGATGGATCCAACAATGGCTGCTTTAGAAAAAGAACATGAAAAGGTTATTATACAACTCTAATATTATTTATGCCAAGCATAATACAAACCTTTATTATTTATTACGGGAAGTGATTACTAGTATTTATAATTATAATATGTTATTATAATATATAATTTAAATATAATCTTTGTATTTATAAATATTGTATTATTTTTACATTTAAAAATTGAAATATATATTTTAAATATTAGAGTTTTCATGATTCAATAAATTGCATTAATTAGAATTATACTATTAATTAGTGATTGTATATATATATATATATATATATATATATATATATATATAGTTTAATCAGTGAATTCTATGTTTCAGATTACTAAAGTCAAATATATAGACAAGATTCAAATAGGTCAGCGATTTCTTTATTGTTTTTATATATTCCAATATTAATTAATAATTACTGGAATTAATTATAAAACTCCGAATTTGCATCTTTTGTATTCCAGGTAAATATGAAATCGATGTATGGTACTTCTCACCTTACCCGGAGGAGTATGGTAAACTTAGCCAGCTATACATCTGCGAATACTGTTTGAAGTACATGCGTTCAGCCAGCGTTTACTCTTTGCATAAAGTGTGTACTAGAGGACATATGTTTTAATTCATATCTTTAATATATAAATTAGTTCAACTTTACCATATCTTTCTATTTATTATATTGCGAAATCATCTTAAAACTCCATAAAACTCCATACACATCCGCAGCGCAGATGTATGATCCGAACTCCCCCTGGTGTAGAAATATATCGAAATGGTCTGATCTCCGTCTTCGAAATTGACGGAGTTGTAGATAAGGTTTATTGAATAAAACTATTTTCGCAAACTGAACACATGATTTGTTAAATGTTAATGGTATATTACATATAACTTAGACAAGTAATATTCAGAATGTATGTAGGTTATGAGAATAGTTATATTAAAGATTTTGGTTTATACATAATTTTATATTTCTGTATTTATGATATTTATGTAGGTAATTAAGTGGAGCCCTAACTTAACTAGGCCTTTATTTATATAGGCCTTTATTTATATAGGCCTTTATTTATGTATGCCTTTATTTATATAGGCCTTTATTTATATAGGCCTTTATTTATATAGGCCTTTATTTATATAGGCCTTTATTTATGTAGGCCTTTATTTATATAGGCCTTTATTTATATAGGCCTTTATTTATATAGGCCTTTATTTATATAGGCCTTTATTTATATAGGCCTTTATTTATATAGGCCTTTATTTATATAGGCCTTTATTTATATAGGCCTTTATTTATATAGGCCTTTATTTATATAGGCCTTTATTTATATAGGCCTTTATTTATATAGGCCTTTATTTATATAGGCCTTTATTTATATAGGCCTTTATTTATATAGGCCTTTATTTATATAGGCCTTTATTTATATAGGCCTTTATTTATATAGGCCTTTATTTATATAGGCCTTTATTTATATAGGCCTTTATTTATATAGGCCTTTATTTATATAGGCCTTTATTTATATAGAATAATAATCATAAATATTATATAAAATAGTGTTAAATGTTATACTAATACAAATTAATAACATATATTTCCTCCATACCCACTGTTAGCTTAAAAACTCCACAATAGACTACTCAAATATTGAATGTTGTAAGCATAGTGCGTAACTGCTGTCACTAATATATTAACTCCTTCCATTTCAAGATCTATTGTCAGAATCTATGTTTACTTGCCAAACTCTTCCTTGACCACAAGACGCTTTACTTCGATGTCAACCCTTTTCTATTTTACGTATTGACCGAACTCGATAAAGACGGCTGCCACATTGTAGGTTACTTTTCCAAGGTAAGTCTCCCTTCCCGCTACTGTCCTTTCAGCTTCTTTACTCCGTCTTTCATACCAGGAGAAGGTGTCTCACGATGGAAATAACCTTGCGTGTATTCTTACTCTACCGCCATTCCAAAGAAAGGGTTACGGCAAATTCTTGATAGCCTTCAGTTTGTATTTAGAATTTCATTAATCTCACTACGTATGGCGTAATGTTGTTTCGAGAGATTATATTAGAAATATATTCATTAGTTCTATCTCTTGCTGCTATTGTCATACATTTGCTGTGTCTACCCCGCATATATTTCAACTAACCCTATTAAGAAACCAGATTATGTAATTATTATATGAACTTATTATTATTATTAGAATTAAATAAAATACATATTTTATTGAGTCATTTAGTTAAAAATTAACGAAATTTATATATTTACTCCAATATATTTATATTAGAAAGTTTAAAATGTAAACGAAATATTAACTAAATTATATACATTATATAAGAACTACTCATTTAATAATAATATGTGATGCTTTGGCCATAATGTGTTAAGAGGTCTCTACATTCTTCAGGCTACGAATTGACGAAACGTGAGGAGAGAGTCGGGGCTCCGGAGAAACCTCTTTCCGACCTCGGCAAGTTGACCTATCGTAGTTATTGGTTGCTCGTGCTCCTTGAGATCCTACGAGATGCCAAGGACACCCTATCCGTTAAAGATCTCAGGTTGGATGCGCCATTTCTTGCAAAATTTAACTTATCCATAAAGAACATTAGGTTGCACTATAACTCTATTAAGTCATTATCAAAACAAAGATCTTAGATTAACTGCCATTATTCTATAGTCAATGCTCATACTTTGTTATCCTATTTACAAATCATACATTAAGTTAGGTTAGAATTTACACATTTTATTATTTAAATAAAAAGAAATTATTTCTTTAGATTAGAAGTTTCGAAGCAATTTTAATTCATTTAAATATTATTTATTTAATATTCGTGTGTATTATTGCATAACCTTTATATAATTGTATAACATTTGTAAATAATCAACTTATCTTCATTGACGTATAACTATTATCTCTCGACTTTATCCAATAATTCTAAAAGTTGCATGACAAGTTTCAAGCACCAAGATATCATCTCCACTCTACAAACTTACAACATGATAAAGTACTGGAAAGGTTGAATATAAAGAGAATCTTTATTATATTATATAAATGGAATTTGATTTTCTATAATTTCGTAAATATCATAGAAAATCATTACTGGATGATATTAAGACAGCTTTAATATTAAATAATATCGTAATTAGTATAATATACAAGAAAAGTGATACTCCAGAATGATTTACTTTAATGAAAAGTTATTTATCTATTGAATTTTTCTAATCGCATGCATTTAACGTAGTGCCTAATGTGTGTTGTGTATTACCAGGTCAGCACATTG
Source organism: Osedax frankpressi (assembly GCA_964035775.1). NCBI lineage: Eukaryota > Metazoa > Annelida > Polychaeta > Sabellida > Siboglinidae > Osedax > Osedax frankpressi. The sequence continues at coordinate 19,411,723 of OZ038313.1, forward strand.
TCAGCGTTACTCCTCGCATAATTGAAGAACACCTCATGACTCTACAGAAACCTCTTTTACAGGTATGCATCTCTACAAACTAGCGCTATATATTACATGGTATAAACCTTTAAATGTTTCATTTTAAATTTAATTTATAACTATCTCTAAAAAGTGTCAATTAAAATAATTAAAGTAATCTCGTAAGTAATAATTAATTATAAATAATGATTTGTTAAGAATGTTATCAAATCCTTTTCATTTGTTTTGATAACAATGTGTTATTGATTTTAATATCATGATATTATTAAATAGACAATATAATTATATTAACAATTTCATAAATGTTGAACCCTCATAATTTTATAATATATTATCCCAGGTGGTATCGAGTTGTTTACATTGGGAGCCAGCTGTAAAAGTACCAGTAGCTTCTAATAGTTGCACAAACTTGAACAATAATAACAAAACAAATACGACACTGATACACTAACCCTGACTAACCCTTCATCTAACTACATAAGTCATGTTCTATTGTTGGACTGGTATTCAGATTTTATTATTAGTTTTTTAATAAAAAAATAATATTTAAACTATTTCTTCTTAATTAGTGTTCTGTTTTATATTCCTTTCTAGATATCTTTGTTACAATACTTAATTGTTTGGTTTTATTTTAAATATTATATATTGATATATATATTGATATCTATTGTAGATAAAATTTAATAATAATGGTTGATTCAATTAATAATTTGTTTTTCTTATAATAGATGAAATATATCTTATCCATGTATTTTATGATACAAAGAATCATATATTGCTAAGTATATATAAAAAAATTTATTTGTAAAAATACATTTTATTATTGTTATATTATTTCAATATTTATAATCTCTCGATGGATTATTGGATTTAAATATAAGTATAGTTTATTCTATATAATAATATAAATAACAGAAAGAACTTTGTGTATACATAAAAACACAAATCTATGAAAATTAATAAATATAATGTAAGGAATATTGAAGTCGATGTTATAATTTACATGGAGAACTCAAGGTTTAGCTATTACAGCTAGGTTTCTATTGGTAATAGGCATAGCTATACCCACGGGACGCCCAGACCGTATGATAATTGTGTCCTGTGCATGTCTTCCGTGTATTTGGATGTTACTGCCTGTTTGTGTACGAAATCTGCTAGAAAACGGGCCGATTGATCAACTTAATATGGCAGCCGTACAATTATCTATTGTAGTATCTAGTGTATCTATTGTAGTATCTAGTGTATCTATGTATATATGGAAATAAAATTGATCTATTTCTATCTAAGTTATGTTTAATATAATACCCCTATTATTGTAATTGTATATGATAAATATACCATAGTTATATAACTGACATAATTTAGAAAGCAAAGAAATGCGCACATTTTGTATAGTACTTCCACTATACAGAACTCTGCATAATCCCCAAGCTAACCTGTTCGTAACCGGAGTGTTCGATCGGAGTAGACTCGGACATCTCCACCGTGGTGACCAATCTAATATTCGAGTTATTCGGAGACTCTTTGTGTACGAGGAAGCGAACGATAGCGATAGTGAAGCACAAGACTGAGGAGGAGGAGAAGGTTGTGAGAGCGAAGATTTGCAGAGATTTAGGGAGAATGAAAATGAGCTCTTTATAGATTATTAGATAGCGTAGAAAAGGAAGAATTAAATTTATTAAAGATATTTAAAGAACGAATGACTAAGTATGCATACGTAGAACAAAAGAACATTCTATCCTATTGACTTTAGAATTACTGTATATACAGGTGGTATAACGGAAGAGCCGTGGTTTTTAGGAAATGGAAATATGGAATTACTGTAATAGGGTTTGATAATGATATTCGTCGTTAAAACGATCCTATGAAGTACTCGATAACGTTTGAGAAAGCTCTAACCACAAGCCACTACAGTGCATACGAGAAGGTAAAAGTATGCGGACACTATTGCACTCTCCTTGGCTGGATGGCGAACGCCGTCTATCAGAACGTACACGGGGATATAATCATTCCGTATTAACAGCAATATCCCGATCGCCTGCGAATAAGAAATAAGATTATCTAATTTGTATTAAAGTGTTGATTAATTATTCCAAAATAGAATACTTGAATTATTATATAGAATTATTATACATAACTTAAATATTAAAATTGTACCTATATATAAGGATAGTTATATTATTTAGTTAAAATAAATAAATATCTTATAATATATATATATATATATATAACATTATGGTGACTCATACAATATCGTATATTCTAGAAATCAAATATTTGATGTATAGTTTTTAATATTATTTATAATTTATATAGACATATGATTTCCGATTATATTGTTTATACTGCGAATGACCTTGAGTTGGGAAGACACAGTTTCCGTTGCAACAATGATGATTACAGATAACATGATGATGAACAATAGAACCCAAAACGTTATGCCGAAACCACTTCGCCAATCTAGAACCAGGGTTATTAAATTCTACTTGTATAAATAGATATATAGTTAATATATAACGTGTTTTAAGTATGTGATTATACTCATTATATATATATATATATATATATATATATATAATAAACAGTCGTGATATTAATATATAGATTATAATTATTTTATTTTATTTATAATTAAACAAATGTCCACAATTCTTATAAAACCCAAGTGAAAACAGCTTATGAAGTAAAATTCATAACACATTGGTATTGCTTGTCTATAACAACATAACTCAACATACGGACATAACTATATATGTATATTATCTCATCAAAAAGTGGAGATAATTTCAATTATTATATAATATATTATTGATAAAAAATTTATTTTTAATTGGTTTAGTTAAAAAGTTTAATTAATAATTATATTACTCTTTTTGGCAACTTCGTTCAATTAATACAAACCCACAGTTGACATAAGGTCTTCGGAGGTTATGACGATACAGAGAGTGTAGATAAGGCACACTACGATGGAACACGGGTACAACATCTTCACCACGCACTGACGGGTAGTAAGGTCATATTAAATTCGCATTTCGCGGGTTGTATTATGTACACAAACTGTATCTATATGCGGGTTGCATCGATTTAGTGTTTCCAATTGTGGATAGAGTTAAGTTAAATTCGCGAGTCACGTGCTGGAGTAGTTTGTATAGACATATCGGTTACGCTGACTCTATGGTAGACTATATAACAATTGACCAGCTTAATGAAACACGGTATATTTAATTTAATTGTAAATATAATGCTAATAATAATATAATGATATTCATATAACATACTATATGTTTAGATCGTCAATTTATATAACTTATTATGATTGTGACCTCTAGCAATACATAACAATGGTTTTAGGTCTGGTAAACTTACATCAATCTCGTCAAATCACGCATAAATTCATTTAAATAGACGAATAAACGCTTACAAACATTTGCTATAAAATATTCACGCAAAATGAATTAACGCATGGCTGAAAACCAATCAACTGTATTCACATTAGTTAAACTGTTAACAGTTGTATACATAATCATATACGCATACAGAACATACACCCACGATAACACATGCGAGGACACTATAACGTGCATATGTTATATATTTATTAACATCAGTTATGTATTCATAAAATTCTTTAATAATATTGGTTGGGCAAGTGTACAGTTTATCCGATATATATTGTAATTATATATATATATATATATATATATATATATATATATATATAATTACGTTTTTAATATATCGTGTATTATAAAACCAGAGCGTATTGTTGCCTGAAGTGCCGCAACACCATTCCCAGGCACGTGCTGAGAAACGACAGAAGAACGGCTACTATGATGCACGAGTAGGGGACAGAAGACGCTACCTGACTGGCTAGCTCAATATTAGAATACTGCATAGCCCATAAAGGTACTGAGGCTGTTGAAATGATAGGTTAAGATATATATATATATATATATATATATATATATATATATATATATATACATATATATATATATACATATATATATATATATACATACACACACACAGACATACACATATAAACACACACACACCCATATATATATATATATATATATATATATATATATATATATATTTATATATATATAATTAAATTAGATTCAAAGTTCGTTGATATTAAAGATAAAATGCGTATAGAGGCATCGAAATTGAATAAACTGTATGCTTAATTGTTAATTTAAAATATTAAAAATAAACTTTTATTTACATTATTAAAATAAACACGAGACAAACTAAATTATGAATTGGAATTAAACCTACATTAAAATAATCATCATTTATTTTAGTAACGAAATTATTAAAATTACAAATTTATAAAAATATGATTAGGAAAATTATATTTGCCAAATATAATAGAAATAAAATATTATGAATTATAATGTTTTTTTTATAAAACATTGTACCAAAATAATATTAAAATTAAGAAATAAATGTTGAAAATTAGGACAAAGTATAAATTGATCAAAATTGAAGAATTTGGTGAAATGTAAAATATAAAAATATTATAAAAGATTTTAAATAGTAAGATTTAATTTAATTTAATAATATTTCAGTTAAATTATTTGTTTATTATTTGTAAATTATTTTACGCAATTATAATCTAATAGAGTACACATTTTAATTACTATGTTTTTGTTAAATGTAGCATCATTAATAAAAATCACTAATAAGTATAAATTTAAAATAGTATGTGATATGTGTGATATATTTTACTTATAAATTTTAACAAATTGTATAAATACTAATTTTAAAGAAGATTATAATATTGTGAATATATGAAAATGTGTAAAATATCATAATGTATCTATAATAATAACAAATTGGGATTTTATTCTTAAATAGTGAAATGAAAAAGATATCTTCTCAAAGTTAGTATATTTCAAAATGTTTCATTATTTATATTACATATAATATATAATACGTATTACATATAATCTTTTAATCTGATATTTTTTACATAAAGAAATTCTTTTAATCAATATAAATTAATAAATATAAAAAAAACTAAATGATGTAACAATAAAAATCAAAAATAATATATTTTTTAATGTAAAAATGCAGGTATTAAAGTATATTTGTATGAAGGCAATAGAGTATTAATTATATATATATTGTATAGATTTATTGTAGAGAATATTTTAAAAATTTTAATAAATTTAAGTGGACGACTTTGCAATACATTAAATGTTCGACTTAAAAGACATTTATGAGTATATTCAAAAATCGAATTCCTAATTATATAGGATTAGGAATACGATTTGTAAAAATTACATTTTTTCCTACTACTACATTTATTGTTTTCATTTTGCTAGTATAGCGATATTTTTGTACCATCGGCTCTAATTGCTGTACTCATCTCGGATGGTAAATGTATTTTTCTTTTCATATTATATTAAATAATTGATATCAATTTAAATAATTAACATATCCATTAAAAAAATTCATTAAAATAAAATATTTAAAATATAACGAAAATCACAACCGTGAAAAACTCCGTCTTTTAATAAATGAATACAGTACATCGATAATTTAATAAATAGAATATAATAATGCAAATCATATATATATATATATATATATATATATATATATATATATATATATATATACATATATATATATTCCGATAAATATATTTATAAAATTCATACAAAATGAGAATCTATTTAATATTTTGGAATATTGTAGAATATATAACATAACATTTATAGTTCATTATGAATAAATTCATTTATACACTATAATTAATGTTACAATATATTAATTATCCATATATTTAATACAATTATAATTTTTGCAAAACATTTTATAACAATATTACATTCCTCTGCATGCATAAAAAAGTAAATATATTGAAATTATATATAATTATAGTATTACATATAGTATCACTTCATAATATCAATTCAACCAACTATTCAAAACTTTAATATATATTTTAAAATTTATATTATGTATATTTGAAAGTATACTTTCAAATTGGAAATATTACAAACAAAATGTAGTATTACAATTATTAAATAAAGATTTTCTTAAACAATAAAGATAATTTTTAACACAATGTAAGCATGAAGTGATGTATATATAAATATATATGTATGTGTATATGTGTATGTATGTGTGTGTGTGTGTGTGTGTGTGTGTGTGTGTGTGTGTGTGTGTGTGTGTGTGTGTGTGTGTGTGTGTGTGTGTGTGTGTGTGTGTGTTGATATATATATATATATATATATATATATATATATATATATATATATGTGTGTGTATATGTATATATATATGATATATATGTATGTGTATGTGTGTTTAGACATATATAGGGATACATGATATACATATGAAAATGACAATACAATAAACGATTCATGTGTTTAAGAATTTTAAGTTAAAAGAACAACATATGAGAATTTATAGTAAATATAAATAATTTAAATATACAAATTGTTGATATATCGTTATAGTTATCTATAATTTATATTATATTCATAAATTTTCTTAATAGCAATGCAGACTAAATTTAAACGTCCGATATAATTATGAATCTAAATAAATATACTTTAACATTTCTATAAAAACATGTATTTGTAACAATATTATGTATATAAATATTACAATTTAAGCTATTTACAATATTCTTATTAGATCGTGGATAGGGTAAGTGAAAAGCATCGGTCTTACCAAGGGCGAAAGCCTGCATCGTAACTATGGCGACGACCAAGAAGCCGACGTCTCCGCCTATTAGGCAAGCAAAGGCAACAGCAATTCCAGTCGAAGGGGCGGAACATAACATGGCCACGCCCAGTCGTTGTATCGCGGATACGCCGAATATGTGGAGAACAGTCAAACATATCTAATGAACGTATATCATATTTATATATATATAGGTATATATATATATATATATATATATAAGTTGTTATAACTACTAACCACCGGAACTAGGATCGTTGAAAGTATCACTATCAAGATGACCCATGGCGTCATCATTTTGAGGTCGGAGCGCCATTCCACCGTACAGCCCGCCATAGCCATCATGATGAAACCCATCGATGCCATTACGTAACTCGCCGTCCTCCACGAGTCCTGGCGTTCGGAGGAACGTACGACGACTACCTGCCACTCACCCAACGCGACGCCCTCCACATCGTCGAACCGTACGACGGTGTCGCCCAGTTCGCTGCCCGCCTGCACTTTCAGTGTGGCGGATGTTGAGCCGACTTGTAGCTCGGATACGGTGAGCGAAGTTGAATCGTCTGTAACCGTGGCAACGGCTATGGTGCTACCCCCGTGCGGCCATTGCACCGTGAGCGTCAACGTGTCACGTACACTAATGAGATATGGTTGGTCGGCGGGCTCGAAGATTAACGCGGATGCAGTCGAGGTAGACGAAGATTGAACATCGCCAGTGATTGTGGTGGTTGTGAGTGTGGTTGTGGAATCACTTATGGAGTCGTCATAATATGTGACCTCGGGTGAAAGGGTAGTAGTGGTGGTGGTGGTAGTAGTAGTGGTGGTTGTCGAGGTACTTGTGTCATTAATGATTTTAGGATTGACTTCGCTGATACAATCAACCACTAAAATCCAAAAAAAGATTAGAAATTTCGTCATTTCGTGTTTCCTAAAAACGAGACCTTTTGCTTCTATAATAAATTTGTAATACAATTACAATTTGTACAGTATATAATATGCACTTTGTTTATATTGTTCTCTATTATGAGAAGTAATCCATTACTTGGACATTATGAGTATATATAATAGTAAGAGTTTATATTTAAATCGTAGACATATCTACGATTTATGATTGTTATAATTTGAATAATAATTTAGATTAAATACATTTTTAATTGATTATATATTAGTAATTTTTATGAGATTAATTTTAATTGTTATCGGGTCATGAATAAAACATTGAATTATTATTTTCATATTATAAATTAAATATAATATTGTTAACATAATCATAACCCAACTATAAATAGCTTAATGCATACGGTGCAATTGTGTACGATATTATAACCGTACAATCTATCGAGTACAAAATAACTTATCATGTACTATAACTTATCATTTTAACGTATTAATTAATATAGTAAGTTAGGACATATCCTAAGTATCCATATTAGTACGTCCTTAGATATCACCACATATTTTAATCTTTCTTAATATCAATCTATTCTATCTAATGTAATCAATCTAACTAAATATATTCATATCAGTTTGAGTAAATATAAATAATTATTACTCTTTTGGATGTTTAGACATATATATGTAAACCAACCTTATTTAATATTCTACCAATTTATAAGTAATTTGTTATTCAACTTTGCAATTGAAGATATGATGATTTCACAAACTTTTGAAAGAGTTAGATAGTTGGAGGATTTAACGTTTTAGGTTGCGGGAAATGAATGAGGTGATTTCTAGATATTAGTCGGGTTGATTGACAGGCTGGAAAACGGAAGTGAAATCGAGAACAGTGAAGGCGCCCGCATCTCGTGACACTACCGATGGTAGCGACTCCTACCGCTATACTCCGTTAATGACTCATCAGCCATGACTCACTAACATGACTTAACTACTAGGATACGGGTAGAGATTAAGATATCGGTTTTTATAGAGCGTCGAGTATAAGCTTTAAGCTTTGTGTAGGTATATCCAATAGGTTATAGCTTCCCGCTGCGTAGAAAATCATTACCTAACATTTCTTTTAATAACCATATGCAATTTTTATAGTATATTAGAATATATTTTATTTAATAGAATGCCAAATTTATCGATAATATATTTGTGGAGGGGAGGTGATGAGATGGGAGAGGGAAGAGAGAGGGAAATATATTGCATTATAGATTTCTTTAATTTTTTTGAATAATAACAATTATAATATATACCTGTAACTTTTAAATGATCTAATACTTGTTTTTATTAATCTTGAATATTATAAATTAATTTCAATAGTTTGATGGCACAATCATATAAAATCATTAACGTAAATAACTTTTGAATATATTTTAAATATTATGATTTTTTATCTATTTGTATATCTAAATGCATACTAATTTATGACGAAATATTTATAGCAAGAATTATTGACATCTAGGTTATTTTAGTTTTTTGTAAATCTAATTATAGAGAACATATATTTATATTATAATTAAATTTTATTTAAAATAATTATATAATAATTTATAATAGTTATATAATCTGGTATATTGGGTTAGCTATACCCAAGTAACCAGCAAGGTTATTATAGTTTTTTTGTTATATAATAAAAGAGAAAATATATTTGATTTGTATTTAAATTATATCGTAATTATATTTTATTTCAAATAATTATATAATATTGCATAATAATTACAACAACTGGTGTCTTGGATAGTTGGAATTATAGTTGTTACTATATATAGTTTAAGAATTGATGTTGCATTGTATTTATAATTTATATATTATATATAATTACTTATAATAAATTATTTAAATTATATATTTTTCATGTAATGTTTCATATCATATTCACATTCACATACTTATCAAACTACTATGATAGCATACTATATTTATTTAATACTACATACGCCATAGATTGTTAAGTAGGATCACTATAGACTTTATTTAATCTATGTTATGCCTAGTTATATAAACAACTTTAAACAATAATTCAATTAATTTATTAAATGTATTAAAATAAATAAATAGAAAATAAAATAATCAATGATATTAAATAGAAGTGATTAGAGATTGACTTGTACTTTATCGAGTATGATTTAGTGCATATATTACTCTAGATTATAAATTCGAATTCCTCTAATTGATACTATAGATACTAGTTCTTAAGTCTCCTCGTACACTCTGCGGATGAACGGTTGTCTTTTTACTCATGAACGACGTTATAAATCCTGCCAACTAAAGCGTCATACAGTGACGTCATTATTGAATGTAAACGTAAACAATTTAATTATTATAATAAGTAGGAACTGTATATATTTAAAGATGAGCAATTTGTAATAATATATCTATATTATATATATATATTCTAGTATTGTTGCATATATAGAATATATTTACATCTAAGTATTGCATCGTAAAAGAAAAATATAATCAATGAAAAAGTTTATTAAAATTACAACTATGGTATTTAAGTGTCACAACTGAACGAGTTCAGAGAGATTGGCTGGCAGGTGTATGGTGCACATGCGCACGAAGACCTCCTCTATTACCATGTAAACCTTATTGTGGGTGATGAGGTGTCCGACTACCTCGCGTAACACCCGGCGAAACTTGCGCCTGCTGGCCAGAAGAACAAAGAAAACGGCAGATGAGTTGGTCGTCAACACAATCGAGTTGAGGAGTTCGTAGAAGGGGTTGCAGAACGAAAACCGGCGATCTGGAGTTTTGTGATACAAAATCAAAATTATAGCAATGATGAGTGGTGTAACTGATTGATGAGTACAATCGATTTCTGAAGAGTATTTACCAATATTATCACAATGAGTAGTAATTTCTATTACTTTATGAACAATTATGGAATCTTATTGATAAGTTTTGGATTATTTAGTAAATAGTAATAGATTTTTTCCAATTAATTATTAATTACTTACTGAGTACATGATACGCTACTTACAAATTACATTAATTTGTAAGGTTGCTTATTGATTATTTAATAATTTACTACCTAATTTTTGCATACTCTATGTTTGGTTATAAATTGTGAGAGATATTCAATTCGCCAGATCTGACTTTGTTGACATTTTAGAATGAAGAAGAATAGTTACAATAGATTATTTGTATTTAACAAAACAAGAAGACTTAAATCTCATTTCGTAAAACGTTCTAAACTCACCCATCGGAACTATAAAGCACTCCTTGGATTCATGTGAGAAATGTGTCGATACCATAGACTTGACATACGTTGCATTGGAGAACGCTTGCAGGAATATAAATACGACTACGACACAGATGTTTGCACGGTTGGAAATATCCTACGGATCATGTAAAGTTAGTTCAATTGAATAATTGAATACCGTTAAGCTGATTATTTTATTAACTATATATAATACAACAATATATTATATTGCAAGTATATATAGTGTAGTGGATTAACCTAAATACGGTAGACATATAGGCATTATATCATTCTATATATATATATATATATATATATATATATATATATATATATATGTAATTCGATATACAACCGACCTTAAAAATCCGAAAAGCATGGTTATCTAATGCAAGTTCCGGAAAATCATCTTCAATTCGAAGTCTTCTCAAATGGTGACGTGCAATTCTTTATCATGGGAAAATTGTTTATTTAATTAAATAATTAATCTTGTGAAATAGAAATAATCTTGTCTTGTAATTAGCCTAACTTAACTATAAACTTTTATAACAAATTTTACATTAATAGGCATAATATTGTTGTTTCCATTATTGTATAATATATGTATTACATAATAAATTATAATTCGTTTACAAATATATAATTTAACAATAATGTTAACGATGTTATTTAGAAAATGTATAGCAAAATATGTTAAAAATATTATTTAATAAAAATTATTTAGTAAAATATGTTATTTAATATTTAGCATAATACAAAAAAAATTATTTTTGATTATCGTTTTAATGTTATCAAAAAACATTTATAATAAATAATACTATATTTTAATATCAACGTCCATTATCTATGTTTATAAATATTAAAATTATATATGTGAAGTTTTAAAACTACCAAACAATCTATATCTACAAACCTAAATAAAAAATCCAAATTAAATTTAACAATATATAACTATAGCTATAAAAAACAATAAATTTAATAATTTTTACTAAGATATATATGGATTGTTACCCTAATCAAAATATATGCATAACACGAATTATATTACACTTTGATTAATGTTCCAAACTAAAATTAGCATTAAATAATTTTAAATATTACAAATATTTATTAGTATATTTATTAATTCAATAATTAATTTGAATTTGAAGGATTTTCATTTTTAATATAAATCATTTGGTTTAATTCTAGGTTATTAAAATATCCTATATGGGAAAGCACTTTAAGCTATAGGTAAATCATTTTCGATTTAATTTAATTTATTAATATATTTCATTTGTAAATTAATAAACAATTTAAATAGTACTATTGTTTATATTATCACAATACAAATATATAAACAAAATACATATTTATAATAATTGAATATATAATAAGTTGACTTCTGTTTAAAAATAATGAGCTTAATATACACTAATTAGAATATATTTCCTATATCGTATATAAGAATATTTCAACGATTACTATTGATTTTTTTATTATTAATATTAAAATTGATAAATCATAATAATACATTACAGTAACCTCGCTATCGAATATAATGATGATGGTATTAACCTCTTAACCGACGTACTAACTTTATAAGTAACACTATGGCTCCGATGTAAGGAACAAACACAAAACATATATAGTAGAGGTATGAGTCGTAGGTATGAAACGCCGGATTCGCGTACATTTCGGATAAACAAACCTTTTCAGAGTAAAAAAAATCAATGTTACACTGCATCTATACACGCAAATTGTAACCATATTATATTTGAATAAACTAATACCACGTATTCAAAACTAATGGTGTATACACAACATTATATATATATGAATTATTAGAATGAACCTGTGAAAGAACTATACCCCCTTCAAGTGTAGTATCATTTTGTATGAATTTGAAAAAGTGCACCAGATGTATTAGTATTGTAATGTTGAAAATCGTGATAATGACCTATATCGTATAGTAATTAATATATTATTATACAGTTATTAATAGTTATAATAGATAGTAGTTGACTAAAATATTGTTATATGTATGAGAAGTCATTAATATTGCATACTATTGTTTGGTTAGCTAGAAATATATATCAGAACAATTTCTAATCACATGTTAAAATAAATTAATTTTAGGATGCGTTATATTAATTATAGACAAATTCAATATTTTTGCAAATGATTTATAGAATATTTAAATCATCCATTATAGAATTTAAATTAAAATATATTATTTTATATATATATATATATATATATATATATATATTAACACTATAATATATTCTATAAATTATATAATAGTATATTATTTAGAACAAAATATTAAATATATAAATTTTACAATATTATCCAAGATTTTCTATATTACCTTATCAAGGTAATCTTGGATATTATGTTATTGTTTTGATGGAAAATGTCTTATCTATACGTAGATCAATACTAGTCATGTATAAGAGTTTACAAATTGAAGATAAAACCTTTGATATTTTATCCATTGTGCCCCAAGTGATCGCTTTCAAAGGAGAAAACCTCCAGTGGTATTGTTGAGTGACCAGTGCGCATGTATAACCCATTATTAGACACTGTGTGTTAGCACTAACACAGTTAACGTCATTCTATTTTTATTTTCGTGTAAACATTGATATGTCTAAACCTTTTATTATAACATGACAAATAAAAAGCAACGAAACAGAAAATGTTTCTAATATGCATTGTGCATATGACAACTGATTTTTAATACTATTATAAATAAGTATGTATCTTGAGATGGATGATGAGGGGATATAGAGTGATATTTTCTAATAATACGAACTTAACTTAACTTAACTTAACTTATCTTAACTTAACTTAACTTAACTTAACTTAACTTAACTTAACTTAACTTAACTTAACTTAACTTAACTTAACTTAACTTATCTTAACTTAACTTAACTTAACTTAACTTAACTTAACTTAACTTAACTTATCGTAACTTAACTTAACTTAACTTAACTTAACTTAACTTAACTTAACTTAACTTAACTTAACTTATCGTAACTTAACTTAACTTAACTTAACTTAACTTAACTTAACTTAACTTAACTTAACTTAACTTAACTTAACTTAACTTAACTTAATTCAACTTAACTTAACTTAACTTAACTTAACTTAACTTAACTTAACTTAACTTAACTTAACTTAACTTAACTTAACTTAACTTAACTTAACTTAACTTAACTTAACTTAACTTAATTCAACTTAACTTAACTTAACTTAACTTAACTTAACTTAACTTAACTTAACTTAACTTAACTTAACTTAACTTAACTTAACTTAACTTAACTTAACTTAACTTAACTTAACTTAACTTAACTTAACTTAACTTAACTTAACTTAACTTAACTTAACTTAACTTAACTTAACTTAACTTAACTTAACTTAACTTAACTTAACTTAACTTAACTTAACTTAACTTAACTTAACTTAACTTAACTTAACTTAACTTAACTTAACTTAACTTAACTTAACTTAACTTAACTTAACTTAACTTAACTTAACTTAACTTAACTTAACTTAACTTAACTTAACTTAACTTAACTTAACTTAACTTAACTTAACTTAACTTAACTTAACTTAACTTAACTTAACTTAACTTAACTTAACTTAACTTAACTTAACTTAACTTAACTTAACTTAACTTAACTTAACTTAACTTAACTTAACTTAACTTAACTTAACTTAACTTAACTTAACTTAACTTAACTTAACTTAACTTAACTTAACTTAACTTAACTTAACTTAACTTAACTTAACTTAACTTAACTTAACTTAACGTAACTAGATCTCAATAAATTTGCATGAATAAATATATTTAATTTATAGCGTATGTTATATTCTATATAGCTGATTATTACATTTAAATATATGACCTGTGCTATATCCATAATTGCGTAACAATTCATGTGCAGTTTTTGATAGAACTTCAAAGAACGAGAGAATGCCTTCATATCAGATGTTGGAATCCACCTAACTGGCGTCTGTATATATTTGTGTGCTATGGGTGGATGTATGTTTGATTGGGAGTTATTGGGTCTGCGACTTACACATACTATGCGAACACTCTATAATGTACAATGACGTACGACGTATGTCGTAAGCATGCTATATAACGTTCGTAGTATTGGTTTAGTTCGGCATACGAGGTACGTGAACCACGCGTTCAATATTTGTATGTTTATTATAATATATTCTTATAAGTATATTTAGTAGATATGAAACTAAAATGAACTTGTCTCGTGGTTTAGTCAACTCTAGAAGGAATATTCGTATTTTTTACGTATATAAATAACTTTACTACTACTGCATCGCATTTCTGTAAGAAAACATGTAATGCAGTATCTTATAACATGAATAATACAAATTAGAGTATATACGTTGTTACGTGTACTTATACATATTGCGATAAATGCACATTTAACATTTGACAATGAATATTCATAAATTGACCACTGTTATATATACCTCTATATTTATATCAATAGATTCATAAACAAGTAATTTATACATTTGTATGATAGTTGCTAACGACATTATTGAATAAATACGATATATAATTAGATACAAATTTATATATATGTATTATATATTATATATTTGACATATATTGTATTAGAAGATATTATCAGATAACCGTTAAAATATAAGTATAGAGCATTCCTTCACACTAAATATGTAACGGTATATAATTACTATTATTATATCATTATATGATATTCACAGCAATGTATTAATCTTCAAAACATTATTCATAATAATTAAATGACACCATTATAACGACTATAGCTGGTTATAACGTTATAACAGTTATACCAGCTATATATGTTATTCTTTTAAAACCTAATCTTAAATATAAACTAAACGTCCATTATTGTGTCCGTGTAAGTGTGTATTTTATATTAATTATATAATTATATTTTCTGCTCAACTTTATTTAACTCAAGTTCATCAATCCGAACCTCTACGTATACATTACATGGGCATCGTTAACTATAGGTATATGTATATGAAGGTATGATATCCATTTAATTAGGTACTTATAGGTACCTAATTATATGTGTACGATGTACGCCGTACGATGTACGCCGTACGATGTACGCCGTGCGATGTACGCCGTACGATGTACGCCGTACGATGTACACCGTACGATGTACACCGTACTATATACACCGTACAGTACAGTGCATTCATATTGAGTTAGGTTTATTTACTTTAGTTTTTGTTTTTTGTTAATTATTTTGTTAATTATTAACCGCTTATTACGACAGTTGGTCGTTGACCGTTTTGAATATACGTATATCAAATTCATCATAATTGTTAATTGTAAAGTCATTGCAATTTATTTATAAATATAGAAAGCATAAATATATATATATATATAATTATTATTATTATTATGTTCATTATTATTATTTTTATCTGCATACGTTTATTTGCGAAATGTGGAAATATACTATATAAAGTATATGTATTATATAGTACTATAGGAATATATCACATAATACTAAGAACTGAAGACTCTTTTTGATTTAACATAATTCTATACTTATATCATAATTTCATACGATATTATTACGCGACTTCTAATAATCGACAAAAACATTAGTTATGCGCTCACCTGGCTGAGTAGAGAACACAATAGGAAGAGACAATTGGAGATCAGAAGAGCGCACATGTAACCAGACCTGGTACTCCTCAGTAATCGGTGTTGATAAATGCTATTTGTGTTGTAAATGTATTTACTACCGTATAACAGACGTAGGACCTACACTGTAGGGGTGATAATATAGGGGTGAGAGGGCTTGGTAAACAGACCCTTCTGTATAATTAGTTACATAACTTATTGAAGAGTATGAATGAAATTACAACATATAAAAATGCAATCATCCGAATTGTTATAGATATACTTTATATGTGATTTGTGTCATTTTTACAGGATTTATTAATATTAATATTTGGTAATGTTACACCTCACCCTAGATTTGTACGCTAATAATGCATCGTTCCCGTGAAAGAGCGACTCTGTCATGCCCAGTTTTTAAATACATAGGTGTGCGTGTGTTCCTAAATGTGCAACCAAAATGTAATGATGTTCAGGAAAATTCCAACGGAGCCATACAGAGGCAATATAACTGCATACCAAATTGCGTTCTTCCTAATAGTTTCCATTAGCTGTAAAGGGCGTAATAAATAGGTGACCTTTAGGAACTAGTGATATTATGACAATATCAGTTTAATGAGTTGGAACTACATACTACGTAACACACATGCACATACACATAAATACTCACACGCCCACACATATACACACCCATATACATACACGCACATATACATAAACATACACACACATATATATACACAAACATACACAGACACAAATACACATACACATCCATATACACACATACTCAAACATACACACACATACACACACATATATACACATACACATACAAACACACACACATACCCACATATATACCCCCTCCCTCACACATACACGCACACACACACACACACACACACATATATATATATATATATATATATATATATACAGTGTTTAACTATATAGAAATAAGCACCTATATGGATGTTAAAGTTAAATAAGTTAGTAATTTATTATCTATAGGGTTTGGAGATAAGGTTTTTATATATGTAGGGTGAGTATTTTTATATTACGAAGTAAATAGGTATAGCATTGTAAAGTGTATTGAGAGATTTGTCAGTTTGAATGCCTAAATTAAGATGTGCTTATTCATATCATATTTTCAATGAATAAAGTCACTAATTATAATAAAGAAAACATAATTAATAAATTATAATGTGCATATAGATTTATATTATAATATGAATATAATATTTCAACATAACTCAGTATATTATATAATGTAGAATATTTAGAAACATATATACTTAAGGTTATAGGTTATAGGTTATATAATATTAATAATTGATAGGTTATATAATATTAATATTTTATAGGTTATATAATATTTACATAATATATATAATATTATAAAATATAATGATTGATTTCAAAATATATTCAGTTTTGATTTCAAAACAAGATTATTCAGTAAACTGTATATATAATAGCATACCTTACAATATATCATATTTAGCTATATACATATACAGATGCAATGCTATAAATGGCATAGCATTATTTATATTTTTAATAAATTAAACTATTGTCTTCAATTATATAACTACATTGTATCCTAATAACTTACAAATTAACTTTCAACATTCATTCCATTTTCAATTTTATTTATTTTATATATATATATATATATATATATATATGTATATATATACATATCTATACCTAAGCTGAATATGTATATAGTATAGCTTATTGTTAATGAATTGCATCTTAATGATATGAATACCTAACATATAATGGGTTTACCTCACGGGGGTACTGGGTTTATTGAACATACCTCCGAAATCACAGCGTATTCTTCATTTCCGGATACCGAACTCGTATTAACCGTTGTACCTTCCATGGGAAATGATGAAATCTGATGAAATCGTACAGTAAATACAAAAGAAGTGTGCGGTAGTAATTGAGTATATTCGTTAGTAGAAGTGATGTTTGTAAACTACCCAGGGAATATTAAGTTGTTTAAAATAATACACGATTAAGGTGTAGGATTTTTGGATGTGGATACCGTTACATGAAGCTGGAATTACGAAGTAACGGAATTAGTAAATTATACAGTATTTAGACAATTACACAGATTATCTCTCTTAAACTACAAATCAGGATAACGGGTATTAATCATAGTACATTCAACGAAACTGATATATTCCAATACAATTTAGTTTTTAAATTCAACGGAAGATTAAATTCATTTTTAAATCTCCATAGCATATTAATATTGGTGTGTATTGGTATTTGAGAGATTTTTAATATAAAGATAAAACCTAGTTGTTTTTGAAGAAAAATCAGAATATTTTATTATCTGTGTAAACATACTATACATTACCTATTGTAAACATTACATAGTAAACATACTATACATTACCTATTGTAACACAAATAGGTTATTTTATACGTATATAAATCTATATTGAAATATATTGAAATCAACTTTATGATAGCGTGTGCAGAGTGGTTTGAAGTGAAATGACAATTGATAACGACTGTATCTGTATATATAGTCGGGCATTGTTATATGTAGTGGGTGTGTTCATATAGGATAACTTCAGTCTAACTATATCATAACTATAGGCTATCTACACTACTAACTACATACTAACTACATGCTAACTACATGCTAACTACGTGCTAACTACATGCTAACTAAATACTAACTACATGCTAACTACATGCTAACTACAGACTAACTATATGCTAACCACATACTAACTACATACTAACTACATACTAACTACATGCTAACTACAGATTAACTACATGCTAACTACATACTAACTACATGCTAACTACATGCTAACTACATTCTAACTACATGCTAACTACATGCTAACTACATGCTAATTACACTACTAACTACATACTAACTACATGCTAACTACATGCTAACTACATGCTAACTACATGCTAACTACATGCTAACTACATTCTAACTACATGCTAACTACATGCTAACTACACGCTAACTACATGCTAACTACATTCTAACTACATGCTAACTACATGCTAACTACATACTAACTACATGCTAACTACATGCTAACTACATGCTAACTACATGCTAACTACATGCTAACTACATACTAACTACACGCTAACTACATGCTAACTACATGCTAACTACATGCTAATTACATACTAACTACATGCTAACTACATGCTAACTACATACTAACTACATGCTAACTACATGCTAACTACATGCTAACTACATACTAACTACATGCTAACTACATGCTAACTACATGCTAACTACATACTAACTACATGCTAACTACATGCTAACTACATGCTAACTACATGCTAACTACATACTAACTACATGCTAACTACATACTAACTACATGCTAACTACATGCTAACTACATGCTAACTACATGCTAACTACATACTAACTACATGCTAACTACATGCTAACTACATGCTAACTACATGCTAACTACATTCTAACTACATGCTAACTACATACTAACTACATGCTAACTACATGCTAACTACATGCTAACTACATGCTAACTACATACTAACTACATGCTAACTACATGCTAACTACATGCTAACTACATGCTAACTACTTGCTAACTACATGCTAACTACATGCTAACTACATGCTAACTATATGCTAACTACATGCTAACTACATACTAACCACATACTAACTACATACTAACTATATGATAACTACATGCTAACTACATGCTAACTACATGCTAACGACATGCTA
Organism: Osedax frankpressi; assembly: GCA_964035775.1. Lineage (NCBI taxonomy): Eukaryota > Metazoa > Annelida > Polychaeta > Sabellida > Siboglinidae > Osedax > Osedax frankpressi. The sequence goes on from OZ038313.1 coordinate 19,432,021, forward strand.
ACTACATGCTAACTACATACTAAATACATGCTAACTACATACTAACTACATACTAACTACATGCTAACGACATGCTAACTACATGCTAACTACATGCTAACGACATGCTAACTACATGCTAACTATATACTAACTATATGCTAACTACATACTAACTACGTGCTAACTACATGCTAACTACATGCTAACTACATGCTAACTACATGCTAACTACATGCTAACTACTTTCTAACTACATGTTAACTACATGCTAACTACATGCTAACTACATGCTAACTACATGCTAACTACATGCTAACTACATACTAACTACATACTAACTACATACTAACTACATGCTAACTACAGATTAACTACATGCTAACTACATGCTAACTACATGCTAACTACATGCTAACTACATGCTAACTACATTCTAACTACATGCTAACTACATGCTAACTACATGCTAACTACATGCTAACTACATTCTAACTACATGCTAACTACATGCTAACTACATGCTAACTACATGCTAACTACATTCTAACTACATGCTAACTACATACTAACTACATGCTAACTACATGCTAACTACATGCTAACTACATGCTAACTACATACTAACTACATGCTAACTACATGCTAACTACATGCTAACTACATGCTAACTACTTGCTAACTACATGCTAACTACATGCTAACTACATGCTAACTATATGCTAACTACATGCTAACTACATACTAACCACATACTAACTACATACTAACTATATGATAACTACATACTAACTACATGCTAACGACATGCTAACTACATGCTAACTACATGCTAACGACATGCTAACTACATGCTAACTATATACTAACTATATGCTAACTACATACTAACTACTTGCTAACTACATGCTAACGACATGCTAACTACATGCTAACTACATGCTAACTACATGCTAACTACATGTTAACTACATGCTAACTACATGCTAACTACATGCTAACTACATACTAACTACATGCTAACTACATGCTAACTACATGTTAACTACATGCTAACTACATGCTAACTACATGCTAACTACATACTAACTACATGCTAACTACATGATAACTACATGCTAACTACATGCTAATTACATACTAACTACATGCTAACTACATGCTAACTACATGCTAACTACATGCTAACTACATACTAACTACATGCTAACTACATACTAACGACATGCTAACTACATGCTAACTACATGCTAACTACATGCTAACTACATGCTAACTACATGCTAACTACATGCTAACTACATGCTAACTACATGTTAACTACATGCTAACTACATGCTAACTACATGCTAACTACATACTAACTACATGCTAACTACATGCTAACTACATGTTAACTACATGCTAACTACATGCTAACTACATACTAACTACATGCTAACTACATGCTAACTACATGCTAACTACATGCTAACTACATGCTAACTACATGCTAACTACATGCTAACTACATGCTAACTACATACTAACTACATGCTAACTACATACTAACTACATGCTAACTACACTACTAACTACATGCTAACTACATGCTAACTACATGCTAACTACATGCTAACTACATGCTAACTACATGCTAACTACATACTAACTACATGCTAACTACATGCTAACTACATGCTAACTACATGCTAACTACATGCTAACTACATGCTAACTACATGTAACTACATGCTAACTACATGCTAACTACATGCTAACTACATACTAACTACATGCTAACTACATGATAACTACATGCTAACTACATGCTAATTACATACTAACTACATGCTAACTACATGCTAACTACATGCTAACTACATGCTAACTACATACTAACTACATGCTAACTACATACTAACGACATGCTAACTACATGCTAACTACATGCTAACTACATGCTAACTACATGCTAACTACATGCTAACTACATGCTAACTACATACTAACTACGTGCTAACTACATGCTAACTACTTGCTAACTATATGCTAACTACATACTAACTACGTGCTAACTACATGCTAACTACATGCTAACTACATGTTAACTACATGCTAACTACATGCTAACTACATGCTAACTACATACTAACTACATGCTAACTACATGATAACTACATGCTAACTACATGCTAATTACATGCTAACTTCATGCTAACTACATGCTAACTACATGCTAACTACATGCTAACTACATACTAACTACATGCTAACTACATGCTAATTACACTACTAACTACATGCTAACTACATGCTAACTACATGCTAACTACATGCTAACTACATGCTAACTACATGCTAACTACATACTAACTACATGCTAACTACATGCTAACTACATGCTAACTACATGCTAACTACATGCTAACTACATGTAACTACATGCTAACTACATGCTAACTACATGCTAACTACATTCTAACTACGTGCTAACTACATGCTAACTACATGCTAACTACATGCTAACTACATACTAACTACATGCTAACTACATGCTAACTACATGCTAACTACATGCTAACTACATGCTAACTTCATGCTAACTACACGCTAACTTCATGCTAACTACACGCTAACTACATGCTAACTACATGTAACTACATGCTAACTACATACTAACTACATGCTAACTACATGCTAACTAAATGCTAACTATATACTAACTATATGCTAACTACATACTAACTACATGCTAGCTTTATGCTAACTACATGCTAACTACATGCTAACTACATACTAAATACATACTAACTACATGTAACTACATGCTAACTACATGCTAACTACATGCTAACTAAATTCTAACTACGTGCTAACTACATGCTAACTACATGCTAACTACATGCTAACTACATACTAACTACATGCTAACTACATGCTAACTACATGCTAACTACATGCTAACTACATGCTAACTATATACTAACTACATGCTAACTACATGCTAACTACATGCTAACTACATACTAACTACATGCTAACTACATGCTAACTACATGCTAACTACATGCTAACTACATTTTAACTACATGCTAACTACATGCTAACTACATGCTAACTACATGCTAACTACATGCTAACTACATGCTAACTACATGCTAACTACATACTAACTACATGCTAACTACATGCTAACTACATGATAACTACATGCTAACTACATGCTAACTACATGCTAACTACATGCTAACTACATGCTAACTACATGCTAACTACATGCTAACTACATGCTAACTACATGCTAACTACATGCTAACTACATTCTAACTACGTGCTAACTACGTGCTAACTACATGCTAACTACATGCTAACTACATGCTAACTACATTCTAACTACATGCTAACTACATGCTAACTACATGCTAACTACATGCTAACTACATGTAACTACATGCTAACTACATACTAACTACGTGCTAACTATATACTAACTACATGCTAACTACATGCTAACTACATGCTAACTACATGCTAACTACATGCTAACTACATACTAACTACATGCTAACTACATGCTAACTACATGCTAACTACATGCTAACTACATGCTAACTACATACTAACTACATGCTAACTACATGCTAACTACATGATAACTACATGCTAACTACATGCTAACTACATGCTAACTACATGCTAACTACATGCTAACTACATGCTAACTACATGCTAACTACATGCTAACTACATGCTAACTACATGTAACTACATGCTAACTACATGCTAACTACATGCTAACTACATTCTAACTACGTGCTAACTACGTGCTAACTACATGCTAACTACATGCTAACTACATGCTAACTACATTCTAACTACATGCTAACTACATGCTAACTACATGCTAACTACATGCTAACTACATGCTAACTACATGCTAACTACATACTAACTACATGCTAACTACATGCTAACTACATGATAACTACATGCTAACTACATGCTAACTACATGCTAACTACATGCTAACTACATGGTAACTACATGCTAACTACATACTAACTACGTGCTAACTACGTGCTAACTACATGCTAACTACATGCTAACTACATGCTAACTACATTCTAACTACATGCTAACTACATGCTAACTACATGCTAACTACATGTAACTACATGCTAACTACATACTAACTACGTGCTAACTATATACTAACTACATGCTAACTACATGCTAACTACATGCTAACTACATGCTAACTACATGCTAACTACATACTAACTACATGCTAACTACATGCTAACTACATGATAACTACATGCTAACTACATGCTAACTACGTGCTAACTACATGCTAACTACATGCTAACTACATGCCAACTACATGCTAACTACATGCTAACTACATGCTAACTACATGCTAACTACATGCTAACTACATACTAACTACATGCTAACTACATGCTAACGGAGGCAACGGCTAGTACAACTGGGTACAAACAATGGCGTAGGTCAAACAAAGCCCCCTGCGGATAAACACAATAACGATGATCAGTGTTAGCCTCTCCATATGTAACCACGTCCTAGGATCGATATTGAAACTAGGCCGCAGTGCAACGCTACAATTTGCGGACACTTCGGTGACTTACCTCGCAGTCAACCTGTCTGGCAATCCGCACCCGGTAATCTCCAGCTACGTAAGGTTATGTAATCATTGATATACAATGATCTCGGTAAATGTGACGGTCACTCCGGTCTGTTATAACAGAGTACAATAGAATAGATATCACAGTGCATAGATATTCAGATATGACGTACATTATTTGTACTCCGAGGTATACGATGGCATAATAAACCATATATCCGGAGTGCAAATTTAACTTGTATATTATAGTATATATATATATATATATATATATATATATATATATAGAGAGAGAGAGAGAGAGAGTGCTCTATAATAATTAATTGTACTATATATATATGAACTAATTCTATATTTTACTTGTCGATGAAAATAATTTAGAGAAATGTTACCTAAAATAATTTTGAATTAACTATTTATAGAGTTTGAATTGATATAGTGTTTTAACATTACTATTTATATTTACCATGGTAATTAATCCTATAATTCTTGTGATCTAACTTACTCAAAATATATTTCATCCATCATAATATTAATAACTAATTGAATTTTTATTATTCTCTATATACAATACATTATACATATAACAATATATACCTTTTCCGACTTATCTTTCTAATTAATATCTAAGTTATATATCATAAATATTTCGACCAGCAATTGACATCGCTGTACCCATTGAGTTATATAACAATCATGTGCCCATCATTTCATATTAACTTTATAATATATACTTTATAACATATATATATATATATATATATTTCTAGATTATGAGTTATTTATACTGAATATTAATTTATATAAGTATTTCAAATGTACAGTAATAACTAACATTAGAAGATTATCAAGAATGTTTTAAAAAAATTCAAAAAAATATATTATAATATACAAACTCGAATACAATTACAAGTTTATATAACTATACCCGTACAGCTTAACGATTAAACATAATTATATTAATTCACCAAAAGAATGTTTCAAAAATTGTTGAAATAAATATAGTATTATTAATAAAAATGTAACCTAAAATATAGTTTTTATTATAAATTAAATATATACTTCACATATAATTTCACTTCACATAATAATAAAAATAAACAATTGATTTTAATAATTCGCACATGATAATATACGATATAATATATATAACTAAATTTAATGATAATATATAATATAATATAATTATACCTAAATTGTAATGATAATATACAATATAATATATATAACTAAACTTTAATTACTAAATACAAATGAACTGATATTCCAAATAATTATGTTATCATATTGTCACTAGAGAAAAATATTATTACCTAATTTTAAATCAAACTTATTACTTACATAAGTCTTAATCAGGTTACATATATCAACCATATATAAATATATATATATATATATATATATATATATATATATATTGAGAAAACCACACCGTTACTAGATATTTTAAATATCATTGATTATTTTTATTAATTTATTAACTGTTTACCCATTATATTCTAAAAATGGAAGTGAAAGATTGATTTTTATTGTAATAATGCTCAAACTTTATAGTTATTTCTATGCATTTAAAATTAATTATATTCATTGATTATATTCAGGTAATTAAGTTCAACCTAAATATGAAAATGTTTTGAATTTATTAATGCAATATATATGAATATTAATATGAAAGGTGGTTTATTCTTATAGTATATCTTAATAAATAAACGATGATAAATAGCTGTTTGAAGAGCTAGATATAATTATTTTATATTATCAACTTCTAGTAGTTATTTGTAATAATATTACATTAGCAATATATATATAATATATATTACATTACAATTATATATATAATCACATATAATAGCTATTTGTAATTATATTATATTATCAAATATAACACTATAGTTTGATACATTGTATCGCATACTCAGTTAGGTTTATTATGGAAAGCATCTAACAAATAATATATAGTACATATACTCTCAAAAATACCTGTCATAATATTTATTTATACGTATTTGATTATATTTACTTGCACATGGGTGAACTATATACAACAACATATACTGTTATATATGATTCAAAAGTTCGCATATAGATTTATAAAGCACAATATGCGGAATGTTTATTATTTTAATTATATAGAGTTATTCTAAATTAGCAAATCTCTTTAAAAATAAAATCAATAAAATTAAATATTAAACAATGTATACATTGTATATATATAATTATATAAATTCACGAAGAAACAAATTAGCGTGCCAGATATGAATGTAATAATACATCAATGGAGATAATGAAACGAAATTATTAGATATATTTACTATTATATATATAATATATATGATGATATTAGGCTTATATTAGAGTGAGTATATGTTAGCTAGTCAGAAAACATTAAATATACTAGTTATTATATATTAATATGCAATTATAGTTAGTATTTTAATGAACAATACTTCAATTCAGAAAAACAAAATGAACATTGTAGTATATTTTATAACATCAATAGATATCATACGTGATATATATATATTATATAATGTATATAATAATAGAATTAAATTAATTTAATATAATACTAAATATAATAATGTAGGTGTCATTCATTTTGATTCATTTCGGAGTTGATCCCTTAATATGCATTATTTATTTATTTTATAATATAAAAATTATATTTAATTTTGTGTTATTATTACCGTTCGTTTCAGTTATTAACGTACACTACAATATTATACAGAACACATATATAATGGATTCATTGATCCATTTACTTTTTTTGAAAGATAATTACTAATAAAAAATCCTATATATTGGTTATTAAGGTTAATACCTATAAATATTTAATAATTTGTTTTCCTCAAATTTGTCTAATAATGAATGATTTACAAAATATAATATAATCCCAACACATTATTAAATTGTATAATATATTTTGAATACATATACAAAAACATACTATATATAATATAATATATTTACTATATTTCCTATTAAAACCAAAAATTAAAAAATTATTAGATAGTTTTTTGAAAATAGTATTTACTATTGTCGAGATTTATATTATATCAATATTGTATATAAACTATGAAAATAATTATAAAATGGTTGATGAATAATATACAGAATTTAAAATACAGTGAAATTAGTTCGGTAAATATATGAAAATTTCAAATAATTCAAATAAAAAACAAAATAGTATACTCATATTCGAAAATTGTATGAAGAATATTTTCAAATTTTGAAAAGAGTAAACGGAAAATATTAAACATTTAATTATTTTCTATATGTTATTTTCGTATAATATGGGAAAATAATATATGACTAATTTTCGAAAATAATATAAGCATAACATATTCACTTTTTAATATTTTCAATATAATATTTTTTAAATTGTTATATATACTAGTTTTAATTTTGTTGACACAAAGTTAAAACTTAGATAATTATTTATATACTCTTTTCGAATAATATAAGAAAATAGTATACAGACTTTAAATAATATGTCTAAAATATCTGAAAACTTTTAAATATTCACTTTAAAATATATTTATTTTTAATTATTTTTTATATTGCACTTGTTTAAATTGTAATATAATATAAATGTTTATTCAAATCTATTAATCCTATGTTATAAATGGCCATATTATATTTTAATTTGATTAATTGTATAACCTGGATTTACGTAAAATATTTTAAATTCATTACAAATGTTTAGGTGTTCAAATCGTTAAATATATGACGAGTTAGAAACATTAATAATTAATAATTAATTTATAAATGATAACTCATGATAAATATTAGGTGTTAAACACGTTACATTGTAATGTATTAAAATGTATTGGAATACATCAAAAATGATTAGGATTGCAATTAATTAAATTCTAATATAGTATTGATATTCAATATACTATGTATTTAAATATACTATGTATTTAAATATACTATGTATTTAAATATACTATGTATTTAAATATACTATGTATTTAAATATACTATGTATTTAAATATACTATGTATTTAAATATACTATGTATTTAAATATACTATGTATTTAAATATACTATGTATTTAAATATACTATGTATTTAAATATACTATGTATTTAAATATACTATGTATTTAAATATACTATGTATTTAAATATACTATGTATTTAAATATACTATGTATTTAAATATACTATGTATTTAAATATACTATGTATTTAAATATACTATGTATTTAAATATACTATGTATTTAAATATACTATGTATTTAAATATACTATGTATTTAAATATACTATGTATTTAAATATGACAATGACAATTAAACAATTAAACACATGACAATTATATGATTGTTTAACACCTTATGTTGACACATTGGTATACTTTGTTATTACTATTTGATAGTTAATAATTTGTTAAATAGATTCATAATATTAATATATATAGTTAATAGATATAATAATATATTATAAATACATATTATACAATATATATAGAACATAATTCATTTGAAATGTAAAATAATTTAATTTATATAGTTTTTATTAAGTTTATAAATTACAATATATGTGATTAAAAATAACTACTTAATATTGATTAGTTACTACTAAAATTACTAATAATATTTTATTCGCATAATATTCATATATTTTCTTAATATAAAGTACAATTATTAATGTATAATATATAAGCTAATTAACCATTACATTATTTTTAAAAATTAATAGGCATAATATTTTTAGGAAAGTTAAGAAATTAATTGTTTACTTTTGTATACTGGTATACAAAAGTAATGGCCATTACTAATATATTATATAAATAATAACCAATATTGTAATTTATGTTGATGTTATTCTACAAATGTTTCTTTCTATCAATCCATTATTTTTACTAACATGCTTAATCCATAACATAGTAATATTGTATACATTGCTCTACATATGAATTGAGTAAAGGTATGTTCTTTATCAATATATTTAAATAATCTAATACTATAATTATTAGTATCCAGGCAAATAAAAAGAATAAAGAGAACATAAAGCTTCTATGCTATATATATATATATATATATATATATATATATATATATATATATATATATGCATGCAATATACTACTCGTATTTTTTTATATTCTTAAATACAATAGGAAAATGTGATATATAACTTACAAATAATAATATATAATGTATATACACTTATAAATAATGTTCATGAGCTATATTAATATATATAATATTGTATGAAATGTAATTAAGTATTTTGGATTAAATTTAAAATAGAACTAATGGAGAATACTATAAATTACATATCCAAGTCATACTTACAACTTAAACTGGAATAATACAATTTATAAGTATAATTAGCCAATCATTCTAGAATGATCATTAAATTTTCGATTTATTATTTTCACCTATTGATACAACACCTCGATAAACTCATTATAACTGTGTTATTAAAATGATTTAATTACACAGTTATATTACAATTATGCGACTGAAATATGAAACATTGTACTCGTATTTAATGTCAGGAACGATAACATTATGTTTGGTTTCAATATAGTTCATTATTTATTAAGATAATCTTTGGTATAAAAAATTTTAATCTCATTGGCTATTTAAAATATATTAATAATTTTTTAAAAATGTATTTGTTTAATTTATTTTGTAAGTTACAATAACGATACGTGTTATATGTATATATATATATATATATATAATTGACAACTTTAAACAAATATGTTCAGAGATTCATTTAGGGTTAGTTGTATTATTTAATTGTTATGTTTGCAAATGTAAACCTGATCGTCACGGATGAATGAATTATTATAAATATAATAATATAATTATTATAATAATAATATGTATAAAATATTTATATTTTATATCAATATGTGTATTTATACAATGTATAGGTAAATTAATGATTCAAAATGATGAACTCTTCTCTGTTCACAATATGCTACAATGGAGACACCTATTACAATAGTGCATTTGAATGCGACTCTTGCCATTGATCATATCATATCTTCTTTCAGTAATTTATACATATATATAATGAGCTTATCTGTGATATTGTATTTTCATATGTTATTTTCAATCGTGCAGACAACCTAATATTGTGACATTAGACTTTCCATTAAGAAAGTATGCCAGCGACATACACGAAGAGTTAGTTATTATTATTTCTAGAAATTGATTATTTCCTGATTACTCGTATATCATGTATATCACATGACGAAAATATTGTATTGATACAATTGACTTTCGTCTGGTATTTTATAATAGTCATTTCATCTAATCCGATAAAAAAATACTTATTTGCTTAGTTCCATGAATTTTACATTGTAAATAGTATAATGGTTATAATAATGTAATTATAATATTATTATGATATATCATATTATACTAATATAAATTTATTACAATATTATAATAATAATCATTAACATCAATTAATACAAATTAGATGAATATGATTATAATTTATATATAGCTGTATTGATGTATTTCAATCAGGATATGCTATTCCATATTTTAAATGCGTAGTGTTTTAATAAAAACTTCTCATTAAGTAATTCCACCAATAGGACTATTCTATACCTTTAACTCATTGTTTGTAATAATCTAACAATAAACTATAAACCGATAATTCATAAAATATTATCACTAAATAAAATTAATATATAAAAATAAACTGATCTGTCAATTAGTCTAGGTTTTAGAAATACAATTACATTTTATATACATATGTATTTAGTATAAAATTATATTTTAAATTGGTAAATTTGATATAATAATGTAAGAAATTATATTTAGTTTGAAGCAATAATGATCTATATTTAAAATAATTTAAATATAAATAGCATTATAATCTACCATAAATCATTTATTTTTTCATTATCAATGATTACTTAAGTGTAATTAATCTTGTTTTCAGAAAATTACATTTGGTAGATTATATTTATAACAAATTCTTATAAAAGCCAGTAAAACAATGTATGTGTAAATATTTAATTGAAACATATTAATTAATAATTAATTAAAATATTAAACACAAATTGTAATAATTGGTTAATGGTTAATCATTAATCCCATTTTCTATGGTAAAGTCATATATTTACTTTTAATAAAATATTTGGTATTAAATTGACTTAATCTATATTCTTCTAATCTGCATATAATTTAAATTAGCTTTGATACAATTTACATTTGATGCATTTATTCCTGATATCAGAAACTGAATTTAATATTATTTTCCTATAATGAATTTATTCGTATTAACAGATTTATATAAATCCAGCTAATTGTTTAAGTAAATCTAAATTAAACTTCATATAAATATTAATTATATATTATTTTACATTCATTTTTAAGTATAATTATAAATTGACCCATTGAAGTGTTTAAAAATGTTTAATATCCCCAAATCTAGATACAGATTATTCTATGGACATAAACCTGTGTTAAAGTATTTAATATATACTTTAGTATAGATTATTATACCAATTTAATTGTATTTATTGTCAGTAAAATGTCCAATTTTGAAGACATCTATGCTGAATTAAATATTCTATATAAATCTTATTTATGAGTAAATTTGTTTACAAATAATATTACTATGAATTTGTATTATATGGTTTTGAATAACAAATCAATATCTGTACTAGATTTAAATGGTAACCTATAATTATATATATTTTTTATTGATAATACATTTTTAACACTTTTTAATACTTTAGTAAATTTTAATATTAAAATTAATTAAAGATTAATTATAATTATTTAAAAATATCTTCTATTATAAATATTATATATAATAATTCTAAATTCATATATATACATATCTTATTATTTTATCCATTAGTATTTGGTTATGGGGCTGATAAAATAAAATTTACATAAATAAGCATTACAGAATACAAAAAATCTAAAATACAATTTAATTTTAAATATTTATTATATTATATAAAATATTATTATATCGACCTTTTTACAATAATTATATACGTATATGTATGCACATTCTTTACATATTCTTCGAGGTGCCAAGAGTCTTAAGGGGTTACCAATCCCCTATTAAAGTAGGTTGCCAATGTCTAAATAACTTTTTCTACTACTCAAGTTATACATTATAGAATTTATTTTCTTTACAGGTATAGTAAATATATATATTTATATAATATATATATAAATATATATATATATATATATTTATATTGATAGAAATGATATATATAACATATTAAATAAATAGAATGCTAAAATATATTAATGTTTAAATTAAAAAGAGTAAAAATAATGTTTAAAAAAAAATGTGATAGGCAATTTAGTGATAATTTAGATTATTATCAAAGTTTTAATATTTTTTAAAAATTGATATTTAATTTATATAAAATTAATTAAATAGATTATCGAAAATCAATTAATTCTTTAAAATAAATATACAATTAAATTATGTTAGCTTATTTAATATTATCTATTTAACTTGTAAGCAATATATATACATATATATATATATATATATATATATATTAATAAAATACATCATTCAAGAATTTAATTATTTTAAGATTATTTAATGATATTAATTTTTTTTAATTTTTAATATTTATCTATATAGGTATGCATACAAATTATAGTTTACTTATTCTATTGGTATACAACAGTATTACAAATGTTGTATACCAATAGAATAAGTAAAATATAATTTGTATGCATACCTATATAGATAAATTAAAAAAAATTAATATCATTAAATAATCTTAAAATAATTAAATTCTTGAATGATGTATTTTATTAATATACATATATATATGTATATATATATATATATATATATATAATGCAAATATACTATCTAGAGTACAGTATTTGAATTATGTCAAATAAAAATAAATTTTATTTGTTAAATTGTATTTTTTTTAAGTATTATATTTTAATAAAGAACTTAATAGGAGAATAAAAAGGGTATTATTATTGGTATATATTATTGTGCAATATCTTATATATCTGTTTTAAAAATGATATATGATAATAAAAGTTGATTGCAATCGATGGATAAGATATAATTTCATATCCATAGCTATGTGTTGCCAACTAATGTAGACCGATAAGCGTACGTATGTTTATAAAAACATACGCCGTACATCGTACGGTAAACTATGTAGTTCACCTATGATACCGAATTCACGAATGCAGCCAAGCGTATCCGCACATAATCACTGAATTGGATTACTGTAAATTCCATTTCGTTTCGATGGCACTTCGCTAGCACTCATTTAGTAACCACGCCCCTTCGCGTTCTCTGCATCTACGCTACAAATCGACAACTCATAATTTATCTCAATTGTTATCTCTCGTTGATATAAATACTACTCACAGTACACCACGTCCAATTGTACCATAATACTAGCTAAATACTGATATTAAAATACTAGATTTTCTTGATGATTTCTTAATCTTAACTTTTAACTACATACGATATAATCGATTTATTACTGGGAACTACCCTTTAGACTCACTTGCTAGACTCTTGTGGCCCGAGGCAGCCCTGGAGCTCAACACCTCCGGATATAGAGACGTGTTCGTTACCCCGTTGTGCCCATTAGAACTTAACTCGGACATTACGCGCACGACACAAGTCATAATACATTCCAAGATAACTCAATAACCAAACTCTATTAAGTAGTGGCTGCAGTGGGTCTACAAAGTCCGCGGATTTCGGACACGCCTCCTATTTTCACGATACACCGTTTCAGTATCCCTACACGTATGTCTACGTAGTTTAGACTAGTAGTCCGTCCTACCTGTCTTCCCGTGTAACTCTACCTGCTCACGCGCTCCAACTCCCGCACTCCAACTCCCGCACTCCAACTCCCGCACTCCAACTCCCGCACTCCAACTCCCGCACTCCAACTCCCGCACTCCAACTCCCGCACTCCAACTCCCGCTCTCCAACATCCGCACTCCACACCACTTCACCGCATGGACGTACTCGGAGGTTACAAACGACGCCGGTCAATTCTGAAAGATCGGATGCGAATATTATCCACCTCTAGCTCCTCCTCCTCCGACCAGGTCAGACTATCTCTGCACTACAGCCTAACCAGTCAAACGAAATCAGCCTTGTAATCAGCCTTGTAATCAGCCTTGTAATTAATTACAGCCTTGTAATCATTTATATAATATTTCAACTTAACTCAATTCTATACATTTCCTGCACCTACAGTAAATGTATATATTTGAAGTATTAACTACTATACAAATCATCTGCGGCTAGGTAGCAATACCCACGAACTTGATACGTTACTATACTAACTCACCCTACTTACTCGACCCTACTAACTAGCCCCTACTAACTCACCCCTATTAACCTATAACACGTCATCTAAACTAAACCACCAATCAGATATTCAATTATTATCAAAACTAATTATATTTATTCTAAGGTTATGTCCATATATGGTTTCTATAGAAGGTTGTTATAGTTTTCTAATATATTGGGTATAATAACTGAGTATGGCATACAAACACACTCACACACACACACACATACACACACGCATACACACACACACATACATACACACACAAACACACACACATATATATATATATATATATATATATATCACATGTTTAATGTCTCAAGTTGTATAGTTTGAATAGTGATTACTGGACACGTAGCACCACGTTGTTATATTAGAGTGAAGTGGGTAGGTCTACATTGTGTGAATTATTGAATAACACTTACTAGCAGAATACTTCGTTCTATTATAGCGTAGACGTTAGACGTCCGAACTGACCACTACTATAGCCACGTCTACTTCTTAATATATATCTCTTTCAATAGAATAACTCATTAATATATTACTCTCTTATCTAATCTTATTCTTTTATCTTAAGACCCACCCACCCTATCAAATCTCACTCTTTTTACATTCACTAATGTACACATACTTTACTCTCCCATTATCCAACTCTCAGTTGGAAGAACTGTATATGAGGATCTAAGTTAGAAAATGCATTTCTTAGTTGTCAGTTTGTAGTTATTAAGATATGCTGGGTGTTATATGATATATATATATGTATATATATATATATATATATATATATATATATATATATATGTATATATATATATATATATATATATATATATATATATATATATATATATACACTATAGTGGGGTAAATCATATAATAGTTTAGTTACAGATGATTATATTCGTATGCCATGTTATATGCACCATACTTCCTGTTATACTTGAAAGTACTTTTTGAATACTTCAACTATTCTAATTATTATCCTGATTATATATTTAATGAAATTTTATTTTAATTTTACCGAAACATAAATAGTTTACATTTTATATAAAATTCAAATATCATTTTTACATTACAGGTATTTTATTATTACTCTGTTTTGGAATAATGATAGAAATCAGTTTTAACTATATAATATAATATTTATTTATTTTTAGTTTTTAACAATAGATATGTATAGACAATGCACACTGTACAATGCATAGTCAATAATATACATCTGGATGAAATATATTATCGAAATTAGAAATGTAGTTTTATTTTATATCATATTTTATTTTATATCAATCTCCCTACCTATTATTTTCAATTAGTCTACAATTTTTACATTGTTTATTTTTACCATTATAAATCTACCAATTATATAATGTTACCACTACAATCTTATTCCGTTTGCCTTTCCGCTTGTTTACATGTTTATTTATATATGCAATATTACACTGATGTTCATAGCTATTATTTACAACATGAACATATGAGACTTACATTAAGCTGCAATGTACCAGGTACATGTAATTCTTATTCTTCAAATAGTCATTTATTACGTAACTTTATACTTACTGGCATAGAGTTATTTGGTACCGATTATAAGTTATTATCATATAATATAATAGAGTTCTTTTTTATTAGGATTACTAGATATATCTGATGAAATAGTCGCTAGCATTGATCTGATTACTTATGGGTATTCCGAGGAGTATGTACTAAGAATATATATATATATATATATATATATATATATATATATGATTGAATGGGAAACGTATATCATTTGCAACAATTGTATATAATCACCATACATAACTTGATCATTAGCGATAATATTGACCAATGAATTTCCACGAATATCAACCAATCGAATGCCAGTAATCCTCGAATTGCATTAAGATATTTATCCGATCCAAATTTTCAGTGACTCAGTTTTAATAATACATTACAGTGATTTAGTAAATATTCATGTCAGTGACTCAGTACTTCTTACAATTCAGTTCAGTGACAATGATTCAGTGAATTAATTACACCGTAACAACGCTCCATCTCTTCTTCTCTCTAGACATAAATCTCCGACACTGCAGGTTTATTTCATGAACTAGTGTTCATGAATAAACACATGTTTACATATGTCGACCTATTGCGTGTTAAACCGTAATATGTTACATCGTTTTAATGCCATGCATATACCATATGGAATCCTGTATTCATTTGAAATTCGTCCGAGCCCTCGTAACACTTTAACTAGTGGCTTAATTTGGTCATATTAGAATTTATACATATATAAATATTAAACTTAATTATATAACATTGGGTTACACACCTGTACTGCAGGTTCTGTAGTATAAAATGAAATGTAAAATACATAAAATGAGAAATAATCTTAAATTAAAAATTAAATAAAAGTTAAACTACTATTAAATAAATTTAAAATAAACTACAAATAAGCAAAACATAATTTTAAAACAAATTTTAAACAAATTAAATAACAAATTAAATAACAAATTAAATAATAAATTAAATAATAAATTAAATAACAAATTAAAAACAAATTAAATAAAAAATTAAATAACAAATTAAATAATAAATTAAATAACAAATTAAATAACAAATTAAATAACAAATTAAATAACAAATTAAATAACAAATTAAATAACAAATTAAATAACAAATTAAATAACAAATTAAATAACAAATTAAATAACAAATTAAATAACAAATTAAATAACAAATTAAATAATAAATTAAATAATAAATTAAATAACAAATTAAAAACAAATTAAATAAAAAATTAAATAACAAATTAAATAATAAATTAAATAACAAATTAAATAACAAATTAAATAACAAATTAAATAACAAATTAAATAACAAATTAAATAACAAATTAAATAACAAATTAAATAACAAATTAAATAACAAATTAAATAACAAATTAAATAACAAATTAAATAACAAATTAAATAACAAATTAAATAACAAATTAAATAACAAATTAAATAACAAATTAAATAACAAATTAAATAACAAATTAAATAACAAATTAAATAACAAATTAAATAACAAATTAAATAACAAATTAAATAACAAATTAAATAACAAATTAAATAACAAATTAAATAACAAATTAAATAACAAATTAAATAACAAATTAAATAACAAATTAAATAACAAATTAAATAACAAATTAAATAACAAATTAAATAACAAATTAAATAACAAATTAAATAACAAATTAAATAACAAATTAAATAACAAATTAAATAACAAATTAAATAACAAATTAAATAACAAATTAAATAACAAATTAAATAACAAATTAAATAACAAATTAAATAACAAATTAAATAACAAATTAAATAACAAATTAAATAACAAATTAAATAACAAATTAAATAACAAATTAAATAACTAATTCAATAACTAATTCAATAACTAATTCAATAACTAATTCAATAACTAATTCAATAACTAATTCAATAACTAATAAAATAACTAATTAAATAACTAATTAAATAACTAATTAAATAACTAATTAAATAACTAATTAAATAACTAATTAAATAACTAATTAAATAATTAATTAAATAACTAATTAAATAACTAATTAAATAACTAATTAAATAACTAATTAAATAACTAATTAAATAACTAATTAAATAACTAATTAAATAACTAATTAAATAACTAATTAAATAACTAATTAAATAACTAATTAAATAACTAATTAAATAACTAATTAAATAACTAATTAAATAACTAATTAAATAACTAATTAAATAACTAATTAAATAACTAATTAAATAACTAATTAAATAACTAATTAAATAACTAATTAAATAACTAATTAAATAACTAATTAAATAACTAATTAAATAACTAATTAAATAACTAATTCAATAACTAATTAAATAACTAATTAAATAACTAATTAAATAACTAATTAAATAACTAATTAAATAACTAATTAAATAACTAATTAAATAACTAATTAAATAACTAATTAAATAACTAATTAAATAACTAATTAAATAACTAATTAAATAACTAATTAAATAACTAATTAAATAACTAATTAAATAACTAATTAAATAACTAATTAAATAACTAATTAAATAACTAATTAAATAACTAATTAAATAACTAATTAAATAACTAATTAAATAACTAATTAAATAACTAATTAAATGACTAATTAAATGACTAATTAAATGACTAATTAAATAACTAATTAAATAACAAATTAAATAACAAATTAACTAACAAATTAAATAACTAATTAAATAACAAATTAAATAACTAATTAAATAAAACAAAATATTTATTTTTAATACATATTTTTTATATTATTTCAATATTAACTTCTGGAAGTTTACTAAATTAACTAAATTAGATTTCTATGCATTGCATAGTATGTAATACCACTGTATTTCTATAGATAAATGTTATAGTATTACATATTTGATGTAAATTCAACCAGCATTGGTTAACTAATGAAATAGTTTGATCTAAAGTTAATGTTTCGTTTAGATCAATATGGAATTATGTATAGTATTCATATATATATATATATATATATATATATATATATATTTATATATATATATATATATATATATACAAACACACATATGCACACATACACACACGCACATACGCACACATACACACATACATACGCACACATACACACGCTTGCGCTACTTAATAAAATCTATACTTCATGTAGTATTATCAATAAATTATCAAATACTCATATTTATGAAGTATACTTCAGCACTTCTCAAGCAAATGAAATGGCTGAAGTTCAAAGAAAGATCTAACAATAAACTACTCTTTATAACATATATTACTATTTACAAAAACACTCCTAGTTATATAGCTTCCCACCCTACTAAAAATACTATCTATAGAACAATACGATCAATCAACGAACTTCATTTTAAAATCCCTGACTTTTCAAAAACAGATTTCCTACTTACTGCCTAACTTTATGGAATATTATATAATATTGTATAATATCCAAATTAGAACTAAAATATAATAAAGAATTATTAAAAAATAAATGTCTCATGTCTCACTTTTAATAGTTGCTCACTTTACTTAGCCGAACTACTTAATAATATCCATACACTTTTCCCTACGAACTACTGATTCATTCCTACTCACTAACATGCTATACATTGAGTAATGTAACGTTACAACCCACTCTCATCCCTTCTCGCATTCTAATAATACTCTTAATCTAATTATAATTATTAAACATCAATTCAATTCCATTCCTTATTCATATTAAACTTACTTTCGACAATATTGCATTTCAATATATTTATATATATTGCGTTTTAAACAAGAAAACAAATAATAACACATTATGATCTTCCAATAACATAATAATTTTAATATCCGACTACTACAAATTCACATCAATACACTATCACCACATTATGCATCAAATTACCAGCCAATATACAATCCGAACAATACAAAAATAAATTCAAAAATTATATATATATATATATATATATATATATATATATATATATATATGTTACTATAGTGTTACTATAATATACTATTAAACAAGCTAAAGTATTTTTTACACTATAGTTATATTTATTTAGAGTTTTGACTTTCTTTCACAGTAATGCTAAAACTGAACTATTTCCTATAGGCATATAAGATATAAATGAAGATATGTAACTTAGTAATGTAATTCTATTTCTAGTTCGTCCCGTATACCTACGCCATATACAAATATGTAATAATCATGACAACAATATAGCATTGTCAAATTATAGACTTTACCGTATATAATGTAAGATAATGAATCTATTGGAATAAATATAGACATTCAACGAATGTTCATTTTTTTAAACTTTTTTTAATTCCAATAGAGAAAATTTTAAAATGTAATAATAATTTTAATGTATATCATTTCACTAATCTATATACATATACCCACACATATATATATATATATATATATATATATATATATATATTTCGATAACCCCTGCTCACATGTATATTGTACCATATATAGTAGCTAACGTGTCACTAACGCTGAGTATAATATCTGACCTAATTATGTCAACATAATTTGATTTAATGTAAAATATATGTTCATACCCACACAGATAAACACACACACACCCACACATATATATATATATATATATATACACTTACACACACACACATATATATTAATACTATAAATAAACATAAACACACTAAGGAAATGGAGTATTATGTCCAAAGTATTGACATTTCTAGGTCATGGGGATATAGACTAGTTTACCCACGAGAAGGTCATGACATACGTTCGATCAACATGATACGTGGTGCCTGGATCCACTCAACTGATAAACTTGGATTTATGTTCCTATCCGTTCGGGAACGTTCATTCATCACCTGCCACTGAACAGTTGAACCATGTCATCACTACTACCTTATAGACCACGCCCCCCCCTCCGAGTATACTTGGGATTTTAATAAGCCTATAGGCTTATTAAAATCCCACGACCTACATCGTAGGGCTTTAAAGTACGTCCTACACTTTGATAAGTCCTATACTATAGGACCTATAGTATACGTCCTATAGTTTAGACCCATTAGCTACTACAGTGTAGGCCCTGTTTAGGTCCAATAGTCTAGGTCTTATAGTGTAGATCCAACACCGTGTAATATTCCCACCCTAATTCCACTAGGCCATGTACGAATGCTTGCTACATTTACATTTGTATAGGGTTCATCTGAGCAATCGCATTTGTTAATAATAATTAATATCTTGTTTACTATTTCTAGTGACTCCACATCAACACTAGGCATACACACGTGATGTACTGTGTACAGTGTACAGTGTGCAGTGTACACTGTACAGTGTACAGTGTAAAGTGTGCAGTGTACAGTATACACCGTACAGTGTACAGTGTACCTAGTACACTGAGTGTACGTCCACTATACGACCTTTAGTTACATATATACTCAGTAGATTATAGATGGGTTCGGTGATTGATTTCCTATCTAATGAAGATCTAACCCATTAACATAATCGCCCCTATTATTCAGTGTACATATCTTATGTGCCGAACAGGTCCATTTAGAGAAAGCCAATGTAAACATGTCTAGTGCGCTAGAGTTATTTGTAAATAATTACCACAACTTAACATTACTTATTTTACTTGGAGTAAGTACTCTTATTGCCCGTTACAAAATACAAACTTGAACTCGCTGCGCAATGTATTATGCAAAGATTATACTTTACAATATATATACAGATTACCCAACATTACTAGATGGTGTAACTATTATAAAATCTTATATTAATATTTTAAATAAAAAATGAACAAAATATATTTTTAATGCATATCAAATATATTTTAACTTTAAGAGATTCCTTTAAGAGATTACTTCAATTGATTATTTCAAGAGATTCTTTAAAAATAATCGTTTAAGATATTAATTTATAGATTTCTTCAAGAAATTATATATTGATATATTAATATCATGGAATATAAATTGTATCTATATAGTATGCTATCGTATTGATAGAATACCTATTTAATAGATTATTTTATTGAGGTAGATATGTTATAAATATATATACTATATAGTATATTATTATTTGTATATAATATACTAACGTATAACAAAATCAATATGATATATATGTTATTAAATAGTTTGTTATTATATGATATTTTACTTTTTAATATCGAAGTTAAATTAATTAAAATTAAATGTTTAATACCTTTAATAACCTCTCAAGGGGTGTAATATACCTTAAATGTGTAATACCCATAATACCCTCTTAAGGTATGTTCATACCTACGCGATTTAAAGATATTTGTTTATTTATATACAATAATAATTATACTAATCTCAGA
>OZ038313.1:19457322-19474822 GCA_964035775.1 Osedax frankpressi
GTAGTGTTTAAAAAAGCCTGTTCATGTCTTGTTTCCCGAACACCGGATTATACATAATCATAGTTCTACCTATCATTTACAATTGTGGCATTGTATATCCTAATGCAGTATAAGCCAACGGTTTTATCTTTGATGTCGTATATACTCATACCATTCGGAGTATAGAGATATCCTATCTATAGTATAGGAAGATATAGCGAATGCATATATATATATATATATATATTTATATCAGATATAGTTCATAATGATATCTTATCTATAGCGTATGCATATATCACACATACAACCACCACAAGTGGTAAGTGGTGTTGGGTTGGTATATTTATACTATTATGTTGATGTATTTGTACCATATAGTTGATATATGTGTACTACAATGTATTGTATTATTACTCATAGTTTTAAAAATATCATTTGACATGTACTTAGTTTTTTGTTTTTACTATATTTAAGTTTGTTATTAGAGTTTGTTTATGCTAACTAATATCTAATATAGACCATACTACAGTGTATATATAAAGTGTATATCTACAGTGTATATCTACAATGTATATCAACAGTGTATATCTACAGTGTATATATACAGTGTATATCTACAGTGTATATCTACAATGTATATCTACAGTGTATATCTACAATGTATATCTACTGTGTATATATAAAGTGTATATCTACAGTGTATATCTACAATGTATATCTACAGTGTATATCTACAATGTATATCTACTGTGTATATATAAAGTGTATATCAACAGTGTATATCTACAGTGTATATCAACAGTGTATATCTATAGTGTATATCTACAATGTATATCTACAGTGTATATCTACAATGTATATCTACAGTGTATATCTACAATGTATATCTACTGTGTATATATAAAGTGTATATCTACAGTGTATATCTACAATGTATATCAACAGTGTATATCTACAGTGTATATCAACAGTGTATATCTACAGTGTATATCTACAGGGTATATCTACAGTGTATATCTACAATGTATATCAACAGTGTATATCTACAGTGTATATCTACAGGGTATATCTACAGTGTATATCTACAATGTATATCAACAGTGTATATCTACAGTGTATATCTACAGGGTATATCTATAGTGTATATCTACGTATACATGATTATATTACATATATTAATATTTTAAATGGTACTATTCCATAATCTCATGGGGAATAAAATCTATGTATCACAATTCATTTCTCACAATACGATAGTTTATTGAAAACCTAACATATGCTATAGTTTACTATATATAATATAATATAAATTCTATTATTAAGTTTAATTAATGCATTAGAATGTCTTTCCATTACACAGTTAGCCTAGATAAACAAAATCCTATATACTCCTACAATCCATGCTGTTTACGTTGGAGAATTGCTTTTTTATCTAATTCAACCGTAATTTCATACGCAAGAGAATAATTACATTAGAATAATTACATTTGCTAGCAGTAATGGAATAGTAGAAATTAATAAAAACATAAATACTCGTAGTTATTAACTTCGGTAATCAATATAATGTCTTAATGTATTTAATATTTTGATTTCGATATATGTTTATATATATATATATACATATATATATACATATATATATACATACATATATTTTCATTGGCAAAATATACATACCAAAAATATAACATATTGTATAATCTCTAATTAACTAATTCTGATAATAGATGTGTTTAAAACATAGTTATAAACGGCAGTTATCATATTCTAATATCATATATATATATAGTATATCATATATATAATATATAGTGTATATATTATATATATATATGTATATTTAATTAACCAGAATCATATTATCCTGACACTATTATCATGACGCTATTGGTTGTGTTGGAGACGCCTCTATTGTTTTTTATTTATTTACGATACTGAATAACGTATATTCCGCCTGTCATTAGTATAAATATTCTCGAGTTCTACGGTTCAGACAAAATCTACGTTTTACATAGCACATACATTCTCTACTGATTCCCTCTCTCCCTCCCTCCCTCCCTCACCTCTCTCTCTCTCCCTCCCTCCCTCCCTCACCTCTCTCTCTCTCTCTCTCTCTCTCTCTCTCTCTCTCTCTCTCTCTCTCTCTCTCTCTCTCTCTCTCTCTCTCTCTCTCTCTCTCTCTCTCTCTCTCTCTCTCTCTCTCTCTCTCTCTCTCTCTCTCTCTCTCTCTCTCTCTCTCTCTCTCTCTCTCCCTCCCTCCCTCCCTCCCTCCCTCCCTCCCTCCCTCCCTCCCTCCCTCCCTACTTCCCTCCATCCTACCTCACTCTCTCCCTCCCTCCCCCTCTCTCTCTTTCTCTCTCCCTCCCTCCCTCCTTCCCTCCTACCTCCCTCCCCCCCACCTCTCTATCTCTCTTCCTCCCTCCCTCCCTACTTCCCTCCTTCCTTCCCTCCATCCTACCTCCCTACCTCTCTCTATCCCTCTACCCCTCTCTCTCTCTCTCTCTCCCTCTCTCTCTCTTTTTACACTAGTGGAATCCTATACTTAAGTAATTAAAGATTATAGATAGATTTTGCGATGTTGGAAGCGCTAAAATTAGTTAATCTCAGGGAAGTGTTGCCTGACTTCTTGAAGGAGACTGAGGTTATCATTTCAACTTATTACTTCATCACAAATCATTCTGCACTTATCTTCAATTCTCGGGTTATATCTTTATTAGACTAATATATGCTGTATCTCATAATTTATTCAATTTAACAGGGTAGCAGTGGATTTGAGGAACTCCGCAAGTATGTCAAACAAGGCAATGAATTCTGTAAAGAAGTTTCAATTATTGTCCAGGAAAGGTTAACCAAATAACCTTCACTTTAAATCCTTATTTTCAACCTTTCATAATATAATAATTCCATATTATTGAAATTATATAAGATTTTTTATCTATTATTTATTTATCATCAATTTTTGTGATATAATTATGATATTTTAATGATATAATTATGATATTTTAATGATATTTTAATGATATTTTAATGATATTTTAATGATATTATGATATTTTTGTGATAGAATTGGTAAATGCATCGTGATTTCCTTATAAATCCCAGAAAATTTTAATTACAATCACTTTGATAGTTTAGTTAATATGATAATGATTATCAATTTGAATTAATTTCAATGTTTATTAGATAAAGAACTCATACGAAATTATTATGCTCCATTATAACTTGTCATCTAATATTAATATTTATAGGAGTGAAGCTTCTCTCGTTTATTCGAAGTGTTTATCAAAACTAGGAGCTCGTCTCAAAAAGGCAAATGTCCATGGAATTGGGTTTATTATGGAATTAGTTAAAGTGATTACGTAATAAAATAATATGTAAATAATATATTTACATTTTAGTTATTACTCTAATTGTATGTTCTTTAAACAGAACTTTAGCTGATTCCTGGACTCTAATGGCTACTGAAATGGAAAATGAAAGTATACAATTGAAGTTGGAGATACATCTAGTAGTTTTTAATCTAAATTAATTCATTTAAGATTATACCATAAAGTGTACGACCATATATAAATATTAAACGATATTTAAATAATATATTAATATATTATTAAATGTTATTCATTTTTATTAGTATGTTTACAATATCAAAATATTATAGGAATTTTTCTTGCGACCTACAAAATAACATTGTGAAACCAATAAAAGCATTTTCTGAACAACAATACAAATCTAGAAAACCTGTTAGCCAAGATACACTCTTATATAAATTTTGATTTCTAATCAAAACAATTCAATATTTTCTACAAAGATACATTTCTAGATTGAATCTAAGATCGATAAAGCCACGAAACTTCTAAATGACTGCAAAGCAGATGAAGCCAAAGTTAGAATATCTCCACTAGCTATCTATTTTATTTGTATTCGAATAAGTAATTGGTTTATTACATATTAGTTTATTTATTAATTAAATAGAATATACAATAAATCATTTTGATTTTGATATCTAAATTATCTAATCCGTAGAAATAAATATTAGTCGAAAAAAATAAAATCATTTAAATTTTTTTTAAATAAAATAATAAATTTTTTATACTATAAATTTAATAAATAGTAATACTTAATATGTATAATAATTATATTCAATAATAATATATTGTTTTAATTGTATTTTTTATTTATATTATATTTATAATAAATAGTAATAATATTATTAGTTAGTTTAATATTAATATATTTGATATTTAAATAATAACAATATTTATAATATAAATTAAATCTGGTATGCCATGTATTAAACTATAAAGTAAATATATTATAATTATAATTTTTAAAAAACTTGTAATTATATATCTATTACTAATATTATAATTATAATTATATTATAATTAATTTCTATTACAAATATAATACATTAATATTATAGAATATGATTTTTTATAGTATATTAATTTGTACTATAATATAATTATAATAAATTATCAAAATATATAAATTATGATGAATTCAAATAATTATTCTACAAAGTATGAATGAAATATATGAATATTATTTATGTTTTTAGTGAGTTTAGAAATTGCATAGCAATATTAGCTTTTTCTCTTAGATATTAAATATAAATTGAAATATCGTTATATGCCGTAATCATAAATTTGTAATATATTTTTAAGATAATAATAATTTGTAATATATTTAAAAAAATCTATAATAGATCATTATTTCATTCAAATACTAACATATAATATTAAAAATGAAATATAGAGTCAGTTATTATAATATTTGTCACAATAAAATAATATTATATTAATATAAATATTAAATCTTTTAAAGTTAAGAAAAAAGCTAGTTTCTTAAAATTACACCATTATAATAAATTATATAAAACAATCATTTATTTATGTATTATATAACATAATAAATATTAAAATCTTCAACTTGTAAACAAAACTGGTTTCTTAGCAAATTGTAAAAGTAGGTTACTTTTCCAACCTATACAGTTAGGTGTGTCTATAAAGTATAATAACGATTAATACTTAATTTGTGTTGTCTCATTACACTTATATTTTTACAAGTATTAGTAGAGTACAAATAATCTGCTTGTTACTAAAAGTTTTTTAATTGAATTTAAAAAAAATTACATTCTTAGTTCTTATTTAAAATCTTTAAATATTATAATAAAATAAATAACTATAATATTTAGATATTGATATATAAATATATAATAAATGCAGAAATTATTCGGCTATATTTGGACTTTATGCATTATTTAAAATATAAAACTCAACATTAAGATTAAGGCTTCATTGTATTAATATTCAAATATTTATTCGGCGAAACTACAAGAAATAATTAGATCTAAATTGTATTTAAAGTATGTGTATTTTTTGTTATGAAATTATATATTCATTACATTTATGTGATTAATTGAAACTTGTTTAGTAATTATCATCTATTGTGAAATCGTGTAAAAGTAATTAATCATTGCAATCCGCATTAAGTACAAGAAGATTTCTTATGCATCCACCCGAGAGAGAGAACTTCTCTGCAACAACCTTGTGAACTGGATTTCACCTATAACCAAAGGAAAAACTACCGATAAGGACATTATTAAGGTAGGCGATTAATTATATATTTTCAATTATTTTATTTCAATTATTTAAATTAGGTTTATTATTAGTGAAAGTGAAATTTAATTGCTACTATAGAAATCTTTTAATCAAATATTCTGTATTTGATCATTTTTGTGTAATATAATAAATTAATTAGTATAGCATTACTTTAGCTGTATAACCTAGTTTACATTTGATTGGTAACATATATCATATCAGATACTTAATCACATACTTAATAATTGTTAACATTTAATACTAGATCTATTATCTATGTAATTTTACTCATCGATAATTTATTCTAATTACACTATGAGATACCAATACTTATTATATATATAATGCAAATCTAATGTCCGCATGTATAATATAATGTATCTATTGTAGTTACGTGAATATATTAGATTTACGTAGAATATGCTCCTATATACACAGAAACATATCTTCATATTAAACATATCTTCCAAGCAATTAATATTCACTCGATATATACTCGCGATTTCTATATTCACCGCTAGCTAGAGAAGAAAGTTAAGAGTTTGGAAATCCAAATCTCCAAACATGATTGCGACTACTACCAAAGTAGTGAGAAAACTGAATTGGCTCGCTATGATTGGCTGAACTGCATTTACAAAGTTTGTATGGCTTTAATATTAATTCCATAGAATATTTTTTTTGATTAGTTAAAAATAAGAACATTTAAAAAGTTAACAACTGATAAATATTCCATTTATTAATCCTAGAATTGTTCTAATTCTTACTAAAATAAATTCTAGAGTTGTTCTAATTCTTACTAAAATAAACATATACACTTCAAAGGTTGTCAATATATTCCTAATACCAAAACTATTTATAAAGAATACACAGATTTTACAAAACATTGAGGAACGGAGAATTAAAAAGATGATTGATTACCTGGATATTTATAATAACCATGTTTCAAACCTAACTCCCGCATCTTTTAAAGTCGGTCATAGTTGTACCACAATTAATTTCCAATTAATTTAATATTCATTATAGGCATTAATTAAAATTGAGAATTATTAAATTAGTTAATGAAAGAACGTTGATATTAAATTTTTTTTGTAAACCGCAAATGAATTTTTAACACAATAAATCAATTTATAATTATAACGTTAATATGTAATGATAGTTATAAATTAGATTCTAATTGTTATACAAATAATTGTATTCAAAACACAGGCCTGCAAGATGATCTCTTCAGCAATAAGTAATATTGATGTTCAAAGCGATATCATTAAAATCATAGATTTGAAATCAAATTCTTCAACGTCCATGGAACAATATCTTCTTGATTACTTAGTTAGAAAGTAATATTTTGTAGGCAATTCGAATCTTATTACATTAAATCTTTTGGTAAATTCGTGTAATAGAGAAAGTAGCAATTCTTATATTGAAAACTTCAAATTTCTTAATGTTCTTAACATAATAATATGTTATGTAAATGAACTCCCGTTTTATAACATTTATTATATTATATGTTCTCTCTAATATACTCTTAATATACTCTTAATATACTCGAGTTACTCTTCCTGATAGGCAGAGGACATGAGTTTCAGGATGGACAAGGTTCGGCGGAAAGATATGTTGAATTCCTACTGCGCGAAAATAGGAAATGATATTGAAGGCGTGATACGGAATAAGGAAGGTTTTAGTTTGTCTGAGTTTAATAATAGTTCATTTTCTGTTTTATCTACGTATTGTGGCAATTTAGTTTAAATTAAATATCTTTCTATAGTATTAAAATACATAACATAGTAATTGATGTATTGATGTATTTTCTAATGTGATAATGATTAAAGAATATACTATCTCAATGTAAATATATATCTATATATTAAATACACTATAGTTTCCCTATATACTGATATCTGTAGTAATAGTTAATTAATTGATCAAAATGATGTAAATGATCAAAATGATATATTATCAATTGAATTTTTATGTTACATCGCAAATATGAAAAACATTAACTTCGTCAAATTATTTCTAATTTTATATTTGAAAAATTCGTCTAATTTCTTGAGATCAACTTTTAAATTGACCTAATTCTAGATGCTCAGAAAATTCTGTACAAAGCCTATAAAAACCAAAATATAAAAGGAGATGGTAATGATGATGCATCTGCAAAGATTGAAATGGTTTCTTACCGAGAGATTATCTTCTATTGTAATATACATTCGCAGTGTTTAATAAAGCTGATATATATATAAATCTAAGTATCTATAATTACATCACAAATGCGTATGTATGTCCCAACCACGCGCGTATATTACATGTATCCGTCCGTCTGTCCTAGCTGGACTGCAAGTTAAATCGACTAGAAGCCTCCAAATTGAAGATGCTAGAAAAAATCTCCTCTCTCGATGAGATGAAATCTCCTGGCAATCGCTTTGCCCAATATACTGAGAAACACATTGATAAAATAGTTGGTTACTTTAAGTACTACACTACTTATGTATCTTATAATCCTGGAACATTGTATTGAATGACTTTTAGAATGAGTACATCTGTATCATATACTCCTGGTATATAGTTGTTAGCGACTATATATATATGAGTACTTCTGTATATTATACGTAGTGTCACTAAGTATATACACCATTATAACTGACCAGCAATATATCGGAGACAATAGTTAATTCATGTATTCTAGTTCTGATGTTTTCAAATTCGATTATCGAACACTATGAATTTAGTTCCAAGTCTATGTGGGTAATACATTTCTCGCATGTACGAGAAGTATTTGTACTTACTCTTTGCGCATTGCACGTTAGCGATATGTACTACTGAGTACTTTTGAAACCATGTCCAGTATGTCCTATTACATTCTACACGTCCTACTCGTCCTCTAGGGTAACACCGTATCCATTCTGCGCATGCCGGATTTGGGACGTACTTCGTCGGGACCAACAATCGACAGAGCTCCCGCCGACGGAGACTTTATTCCATCGGCTCCTTCGACGTATCGAGAAAGCATTAGACAATCGACTGTCAACCAATACGGTTTTTACATAGCACTCTCCAAACTTAATTAGGAATACAAAATAAAAAGTGAACTAAACCCATAGGTCACTGCATAAAGTTAAAAATATATCAATTTTATCAGAATAATTAACTTGATCAATTATATAATTGTATCCATATCTGTAATTTAGCTTATAATTAATTAAGCTTATAATTAATTAAGCTTATAATTAATTAAGCTTATAATTAATTAAGCTTATAATTAATTTAGCTTATAATTAGTTAAGCTTATAATTAATTTAGCTAATAATTAAATGTGCTTACAAATTACTTTTTAAATCAAAATATTAATTTTGATCTTTTCTTTAATTGGCCAATTATCGAAAACCAAAGTATTTTTATTTTTAAATCTTTTACATTTATATATAAAATCTATTTATAATATCATATACTATATAAATAGAACACTCTTAATCACTTAAAATATGAATATTGTAAGATGTAATGAAGGAATTAATTAGACTGAAATATTGTTAATTTAACTTACATTCTAATAATGTTATTGTAATTATATTAAAGGATAGATCTAAGTGAATACAAAATAATGTTTTATATCTACATTTTAATTTATTTATATTTGTCAAATTTTAAAAATCTATATTAAATTAAAATCTATATTAAATTAAAATCTAGATTAAATTAAAATCTATATCAAATTTAAAAATAAATTTTTGTATTTTGTATAAATATTTTATTTTTATATTTGGATAAATTGCAAAATGCATATTTTAATTAATTCATTATTTTTAAAAGATGACGACGAGTTTGATGAAATTGACCACAGCTGTAAACAACAAACTTGTCGTGCAATTTATGAATATATTCCAAAACAAGGAGATGAACTTGCATTAAAAGAAGGTTTATCAAATGATTTTCTGCTGTATTATTCTATTGATAAAGTAAAATAAATTATATAGAGTAAATAGATATATAAGATAATTGATTTTTAAAACATTATATAGAAGATAAATATAAATTAGTATTATTAAACATATATATTAGATTTTAAAGAAATTCTTTTCAATATTTATTTATAAATAAGATAATCTATGATATATTTAATATAATATAAAACCTAATTAAGTTATTTGTTTTTTATATATAATATGATCATACTATCAAAAATATCTAATTTCCCTCAATATTGACTAAATAATCCTTTGCTAATATATATATAATTAAAATTATTAAAATTGCAGTTATAAAGGAAGATAATATTAACTATATATTATATAATATAATAATATTCTTCAGGAGATATCATAACGATATTCAAGAAACAAGAAAATGATTGGTGGAAGGGAGAAGTTAATGGAAGAATTGGTATTTTTCCTTCAAATTATGTCGAGTCACTATAATATCTTAGTTTGTTCTTAATATATATATATATATATATATATATATATATATATATATATATATATATATATAAATATGCAATCATTGTTTGAATTATAAATTCTTCAAATCTATGCACAACAAAACCAAACCAAATGTGAAATGAATTTCAAAAGATGTGTGAAGTTATACAAATTGTATTTCATTTTAATTTAATCAAATGTTAACTGAGATTCATTCTCGAGCTATTTTTATTTATATAATATATATTTTATTGATATCAAAATGTATTATTAGTATAATATACAATATTTTATTAGTGAAAATCAAAAATAGTAATAATAAATAATTCAATCAAAAATACAATTTTTTAAACTGTTTTCATTTTTAGAGAATAAATGTAATTTTGCATTTCATTTGTTTTTAGAATAATATTTATTATAAAACATCACACATGTTTTACTTATGTATTCAAATAGTTGTAATTAAGTATAGAAAAAGTAAAGAAATGTATGACAGGAGTATATTTTGAATGGATTTTAGTTGGCAATTAAAATTTCCACTAGAAGCGACGTTTAGAATATTAAATAGGTTTGACAAGATAAATATGTTTATATAGTTAACAAAAGTAAGAATATATTGCAAGAAATATAAATTTATTTATATTCAAAATTAATCTCTATTATTATTGTTTGGTAATTATTTATTGTTATTGAAAAACTAACCATAATACATAAACTTATACGGTATACAATGTAAAGTTTAAATTATACATTACCTATACGTGTATTATATACCCTGTATATTGTAAAATAAACCCTAGTAAACATATATACGTATATTGATGATTCGTACGAATCATCTATCCAATAGCAATTACTTTTATCATATTTTTCATTTAGTGATATTTCTATTTATTTCTAGTAATATTGACATTGACAGTAAATGTAAACTCCGCGAAATCTCTAGATATTGACTACATTTTTTAGAAATTATAGTTACTATAGTCATCATAACATATTTTTAAATATATATTGTTATAATAGATATATATCTTGTTAACTACGTATCTTCTTAATAAAACTAAATGAGGAATTAGAAATATTATGATAACAGTAATTTTATAATATTAATACAAAAATATTTTGTAAAAATGATATAAGTATAGAATTTTACTATTATAGTTTTATATTCTTGTATAAATTAACAATTGACTTAAGAAAAAGCCAACTTGAAACGAGATATATTATTATATTAATATTGTATTGGCATACTACTTTGTATATATATAACGTAAAGATATCATGGACAAAGATATTATAAATCTTTTTAATTCTTCAATCTTTTATAAATGTAAATCGAATCGTTATCATAGTTTTATATGTCGAATATAAATTGATATAGATAATAACTAGAAAAGTGATATAACATATCAATATTTTGTACTTCTGTGGTTCTAGAATATTACATTGGTTGTGTAAAATATTCTGCATTGTACTCTATTCAAATTGCAAAAATAAATATGTTTAATAGAGTTATGTGATTATAATCTTGTGTGTATTACCGAATATTACTGATAACCGATTATGCATTTGACGTCTAGTAAACTTCTATAATAGATAATGTAAGATCGCATTAATAATAATAATAATAATAAAATGTATTCCAGTGCAATACGAACTGTGAAATACATACCGTGTAACCACACACAAGTGAATGATACAGATTATAGTTGGTGATAATAGTGGATATATCCTAGAGTTACTAAAGTTAGAGGTTAATAAGAGGATGGTGAGATGACAGTTCTATGAAAGTGAGAGGTTAGTGCTAGGATAGTTAGATAGAGTGAGATACATGGGATAGTAATATCATAATAAGATGATAGTTAGAAGATAGTGAAAGCACAATGAGAAGATAGTGATGATGAGTGAGAAGTCAGTGAAAGAATAGTGAGAGGATAGTGTTAGGATAGCGAGAGGAGAGTGAGAGGGTGAATTTAGGATTGAGATAGAGAATAGTGAAGTAGAGTGAGAGGATAGAGATTATAGTGAGAGAATAGTGGAAGCATAGTTAGAGATTTATGAGATGATTGTAAGTTGATATGTAGCTAATAATGAGAGGATCTAAACAGTTATTTGATAATACAATATAGTCTCTATAAATATGTTTATAGTAATATGTTAACCTATAAATAAACTACAAATGTAATTTACTTAGGAATACCTTATTTTGAGCATAATAACATTAAAACGTTCACATTTTTTACATTATTAGCGATATATGTTTATTCTGCGATCAGAATAAAACTCGATTGAAATTATTACACTCATTTAGTATATATTAAAATATATTTCTTCATCTAATTCTCATATGAACTTTGCTAATATATATATATATATATATATTATCATATATATATATATATATATATATATATATATATATATATATATATATATATATATATGCAATACTAACGAATTTATGGTACTATACTAATATGCATGAATATATATTTAAATATAAATTTTATTGATATCAATATATATTTATTTATCCTGTATGTATTTTAAATTTGGTTATAGTGTTACTATAGTAACAAACTATAGTTTGTTTTCTTATTTTGAAAATGATTTAATTTTAATGATGTTTGGAGCGAATACTTTAAATTATACTATTATCTTAAATAAAAGTTAAGTTATCAAACATAATAATAATATAATTATGTTTAAATATAAATTATTATATATTCATAACAATTGCATAGATTTAAATACTTAATTATTTAATAATTATGAATATAATATATTTGATATGACAATTGTCATATGTTAATATATATCTCCAGTAATGACAAAGCCGGTAACAATTACTAGATAATTACAGTTTACGCATTTGATCTTATTTCTCAATATTTAGTGGGATATAATTAATTAATTATAATATATTTAAATTATAGTATATAATTATTAGATAATAAGTTAGAATACTTTACTATTTATATATAATATATTTTAGTTTTCATTTTTTCTTCGATATATGGAATAATATGAGTTCCATAAAAATTATAAATTTTCTTATGATATATTTATATATATATATATATATATATATATATATATATATATATGTGTGTGTGTGTTAGTGTGTGTGTGTATATGTGTGTTAGTGTGTGTGTGTGTAAGAACGTATGGGCATGTGTGTGTATATATATATAATACATTGTAGTATAACATTATAGTTGGCGAACTAAATGTTTTTAATTACTTAAATTTAAATTAAATTCGTAACAGCCTATAAAGCTATTGAAATCGCATTCAAGAATTATGATAGTAAACTTACCATGGCACTCGTTAGTTCAATATTGACACATATGTGTCATTAGTGCTGATACGGTTGATTCAATTAGAAGTTACAATTCCTAAATCAATACTACTTATTATCAATTAAACATTATTATAGATCATAATTACGGATTGTATAATATAATCGATCTCTTAAAGTATATTTGTAAATAACGATGTTTAAATAAAACTATTTAAACTTTTCACTAACGACTTATAATCAGATAGCTTCATATCTTGTTATTTCTTATTATTATGCATTACTATTAGATCACGATATATATTTTGTTTCAGATATAAAGTTAGATTAGTCATGATCTTGATCTTGATTAATGATTATTAAAGGTATTAAAATGTTTCGTACATTTTATTTTCACACATGAATATAATATATACGAAGGTTATATGTAATGGTTATATAACATTTTTTTCTTTAGATATAAATTATATAATATTTTATCGAATTTGGGTACACATTCGTTAAAACCAATCAATCAATTGATAGACAGTATGTATATATTATCATGAGAATCGTCTAGATTCAATAATATATATAAACTATATTTTAGGATATCTACTAATATATATATATTTCTATGTCGGCTATGGTTGAAAGTTAATCAGTAAATATTTTTAAAATGTGTCATAAGTAAAGAAGATTCATTAGAGAATGACCTCATATTCATATGTAATGTAACAGATTTGAATAACATCTATGGTTGAGCTTGAGATGGCTGCATTGTATTACAAAAGTTATATAAAACTAATATTATATAAATATACTTTTATTATCGATTCAAAAGACGAATATTTAAATTTAGTTGTTCCGCTGAAACCATAACTTAATAATCTCTCTTATGAGGTGTCAGCATTTAAGGTTACGAAAGCAGAATATGCGTCCAAGGAAATATGAATATAACCATATTACAAATATCAAGGTCGATATGAGCAACATCGTTATTTTAGCAGCAATGGAGGCACTTTGTAGATACCACATTGCGATAGATATAATATAATCACATATAATCTTATAGAAAATTTGTAATTGTAATTTCAGGTTGTATACGTCATCGGAATTAGAAAATCTTCCAAAATGTTATCGTGTCTTTCTATATATGATTATCAAGTTAAAGTGATGAATACTTATTAGCAGATACGGACCGGTAATATGATCCTATAATAACGGGTATCTGATAAATTATAATACTATGGTGTCGATTTATATGGTATAATTATCTTATGTTATGTAATAGTAGGGTGGGTTCTACGGTAGAGACTGTACCACATATAAGTAATTGTTCCATTATATTTCTGTTTTAACTTTCTGTCAGCTGAACGAAAATGGACTCTGGTTATTCCAAGAAAGTTATTAGTCACCCTAAATAGTTTTATGTGGTCGTTGTCAGCATTTTAAATACAAATTATTACGTTAAAGGATGTACATTTAGTATAAGCTGAGTGTATCAGTATATGATAATGATGTGTATATTATGGGATCTATATTTTTATGTTACGGTAATGTCTCTCATTTCATTAAATTATATATAATATCTCTATTATATATAATATTAATATTATATCTCTATATAGATTACATATATGAAGTTATATATGTATATTCTAACAATTTGATTGTAATATATATATTCTTATATTTAAAAATATTATATTAAAATATTTATTTTATTATTAAATTTTATTTCAAACAAATAATATATATCAATATATTTATAATGTTATTCTCTATTTAATTATTACGACGACTTTTGTTTATGCATAATTTAAAAAAAGGACTTATATGCTGACACTTAACAATCCCATTATATATTAAATACTAACTAAGTACTATTCAAAACTTAATGTAATCTATTCAAAACTTACAAAAATATAATTAATTCTATAGTTTAAAAAAAAATGTATTATCCAAACTCAAATATAACACATAAATATTATAGACAACAGAAAATATCCATCTACTTTTCATTATAAATTGCATTAATAAAATATTAAAATTTTATTATTAATTTAATTCTCTTTAAAATTGTGTTAAATGTTCTTATACAAGTAACAATAAGTGAATACAATATATATTGTAATCATATATTAATCATCATATTTTATCTTTTGTAAATTATATTTATTGGATTCGCACTTTTAATTAAAATAATAAATATTAAATATTATTATATACAATTAATAATAAATCAAGAAATATGTTATTATTATTAAATAGTAAATGACTATTTCTTTGTCATGTATACGAATAGATAATAACTACTTCGGTGGCGTGATATTTTGCAGGTGTTGACTGTCAAGCAGGAAATCAGAGTTTTGATATGCTGGGCGGAATTAAAATATTAATTTTAATATTTGTGTATCTACAGACTTAATAATATATAAATGGAGAATTAATTGTCCGGCTCTTAATAAAACCATAATATACGTTGATATTTTTCTTTTAATAAAACCATAATTTCCGTTGATATTTTTCATACTTGTTTTTCTTTACATATATTTGAAATATATTATGATAAATTATTTTGGTTATTAATTATGTATAACATATATCATAATCTAAAATATCTACATTGAATTACAAATTTAAATGTATTGTTATACTATAGTATACGTTATAACATCTCTTATAGTAACTTATAATAATATATCCTATAGTAACTTATAATAACATCTCTTATCTTGTTTATTGTATTTTCTCTACAATAATTATGGAAATACAATAGTATTAGTTTTTAGCAATCCTCTTGATATACTATATAGCACTAACACTGAACTCTCTATTATACACATTATATACCCATATATAAAATATAATAAAACTAACATTCCAGAATGGCCACCGAATTGACTGGAATGAAAAGTTTCAGGAATCTCTAAAATCTGTTTCTCATTTTCTAATACTTTAACATCGTGAATTATCTTATTATACCATAATATTGATGTATCCTCTATTTATAAATGTTAATATATAATTATTTATGTATCAAATATATAATATATTAATTATACATATATATTTTAATATTTCAATTAAACCCTTAACTTTACTTTACCCCGTAAAGGTTTAAGAAAATAGTGACTATATAGTTTTATTCCATTTTTAGTTTTTGTAAATCGTAAACATGCATTCGTAATTTGTTTGTTTTTGTTAATTTCTGTATGATGTGTCCGACTAACCAATAATCCTTTACGTCTCCTGAATGTATGATTATCTAGTAGTTACAATTATAATTATTTAAAGTAGTTAACATATAATACTTTGGATATTATGTATTTTAAAATAACCATATCTATATCAACTATCTAATAAGTTTAATCATATCAGTAATGTTCTACTAAGTATATATTATACATAATTTTTAATTTGTTGAGACCAAAGCTGCTAGTATATATTAGATTAAGTATGTATATAAAATATGTAGTAATTTCTATATTATATACCACATTAACAACTATAGTGGGTGTTGTGACATATATAATGCGTAATTATAAGATAAATAATGCTGGAGTCTAAATTAAAAGTAAAAAAAGTACATATCGACGATACAAGAATGATGTTGCCGAGTGTCAAATGAAAAAGCATATACATCAATACCAAATGGCTAAATCATCTAAATTAACGTGTACACATATTTATATATGTAGTTATATATATATATATGTACTTATTAACTATTAGCATTTAAATTATCATAAATTAATCCGATATCACAAAAATAAATACATTTTATATATTTAAAACTTTATTTTATAAAATGTAATAATAGTATATATTATATACTATATAATATTAGATAATATATAATTATATATAATATATATAATATAAATAATATATAATATATTTAGTTAATAAAGTCCGCAGATTTATAGATTTATAGATATATTTGATTAGTTTGTTTTATTTAGTAAGTTGATTAATTTAGTAAGTTGATTTAGTAAGTTGATTAATGAGAATGTGTTCATAGTTCTGGAAAAAGACGAATGTTCTGCTAAGATCTAAGTGCGTTTAATTCGTTTTTATTCTGAAAAGATTCATTTATAGCTTATTTGCAGTTTTAGCCGAATCCATATATGGTATTATAAAACATTGATTAAGGCATTGATATATTACGTTGTTATTACAAATTATCATTTTAGCTCACTATAAGACCATACCGAAAT
>OZ038313.1:19477322-19504822 GCA_964035775.1 Osedax frankpressi
CACACACACACACACACATACACACACACACACGCACACACACACACACACACACACACACACACACACACACACACACACACACACACATATATATATGTATACGTTTATTCAAATTGTCAAATTGTCAAATCGTTAAGAATTATTTTATATAAAAACTCTAAACGAAGTAATAAGATATATCAGATTAGTATATACACTACATGTGGCACTAAAATAAGTGAAATATATCGTGTTGTAATTATATTTGCACTATTTAAACATATCCATGCACCTAAGTTACGATTATCAATGAGAATATGTTACGAAAACATATAAAGAGGTATTAGAGAATATGGATGAGAATTAATAATTTAATAATATTCCCCAACTTTCTATATTGTTAAAAATGAACGTTTAGTTTTTATTTATTCTACTCGTGTAAAAGATGAAATTATAAATTTAAACCTAAATGTTTAACAGGAGGATTGTATTGTGTATATGTGTATCAATAACGCCCTATAAGACCAACACCTATATCGATATATATTCTATTTATGAAATATCAATTGTAGTAAACGATTGTTATTTTATATGTTATGACATTTTATGTGGGAATTCCGTCATAATCTACTGTGGCATCAAGTTATGTTAATGCATGCATTGTGTTCTATTAGAATAAAAGGTGTATTGTATATATTTTAATGGCGTGATAAATTAAATAAATTTAAATTAACAAACATAAACCATGATATTAAATAATTGAATAAATAGGACTATATTTAAATAAATCAGATTGAGGTTACGGAATTAAACCGAAATACATTACAAAACTTATGAATACAAAAATATCAAATAAGTGGCATTATATATCGGTATCTGATTTAGTATTGTTATCTAGATCTTAATCGTTAATTGTTTGAATTTCGCTCTTATATAATATACTAAATTATAGTTATTTATACATTATAAGAGCTCCATTATTAAAATATTAATGTTATTTATTGCTTTTAATTTTTTATCCATGGACTCGATTATATAATAAAATTCAATTTCATAACATTAGGTAACATTATCATAAAACAATTATGGTTAACATTTTCAAATTTATTAATACTAATATTATTTAAATATAGCTGAGCTATGAACTAAATAAAATATATATTTATTAAATATTAGATAATGCAAAGATGAGTAACTATTCATGAAATAACTATTTTAAACATACACATATAAATTTTTATTAATCCACTTTCATAGGTAAACTTTCTAAGGGTGGAGATGTTTTCATTAAAAAAACAGATGTTCATTCAGTTTTTACTAATTGTTGCGATATCGGCATGCAATAAAAGAAAAAAAGAGGACGATGATGGTCAGTTTTCTTTTGACATTAATATGACGTATGGAAATTATTAATAATATGTATATTAATATATACAATAGTGTGTAGTGTTATTGATATGGTAATGATTATATAATGCAGCATTTTTATTTACTCATTAATATTACTGATCATATATACATTTATGTTTTCTAAAATATCATTAAGAAAAACACAATTAAAGCAAGTTTTTATAACTGTATACAGTATCCCTATAATTATAATAGGGTTATCGATAATTGATAATATTTAAAATATTTTACAATGCGTATAAGAACCATAACTACGCTTGGTGTATACGATTCTTTTTACTACATGCAATCTCGCGTCTATAGAAATCGTAAAGATTAAGACGGTGACTTATCGGTTGGAAGCACTGGATACGACTAGGTCAACCGTGACCGTTACTGGCGATGAATCATCCACCCTCTACGAGAATCTGAAAGACAATTCATATCACATCTATTTCAGGTCGCGTTACAAATCACTGGACACCAAACCTAGCCCGTAATACATATTAAGCTAATGACAATTTAGTAATATTGTGTAACTAATGCTCTAGTAAATATAATATCACTTATGATTTACGACTACGATTAAAACTTCCTTATATATAAACATATATATAAACATATGTATATATATATATATATATATATATATATATATATATATATATATAATATTACGTAATGTATATTGTGATAATAACTTATATAAGTCATATCTTTAAACAATACAGGGCTATATTAGGTGAAGAGTTACCTTATACATATGTTCGAGTGTCCAGGGATTACGATAATTGTAAAATAAATGGTATGTGGATATATAACTACATAAGTACTTTATGCGTTATTTCTACAATTAATTATCTATTGGCCTTATATGATCATTTATAAATATTTATTTGTAGATTATATACACATTTCTGTAGTTTAATGCATCTTAAATCGTTATAGACACATCTAAACCATTTAACTTATAGAGCAACCAATATATATATATAAATGTATATATATATATATATATATATATATAAATGTATATATATATATATATATATATATATATATATATATATAAATGTATATATATATATATATATATATATATATATAAATGTATATTTATATATATAGACGGCCAAACCGTATACCGGCAGTAGATTCTCTTGATTATAGATAATTAATTAATTCTACATCTTTTTTAAAACAAATGTATTCAACCAAGTTCCTCTACGAGGTATATATAGGTTTACTTTTACTCCATCAAAACTATTAGGACGACAAGTACTCCTGGTAATGTTAACAATGCCAAATAAAAGTAAACTACTTCGTCAGATACTCGGAAATACATACCAGAAGACGGGGAGTATATAATTGCTACTACCAATCCCGGAGAACTTGAAACTTGCCCAAACCGAATTAATATGACACTAGAATGGGACTTAAAAATCCCTATTGATAACGTTAGTCATCACTTAGTAATCTTAAAAGTAAAGAGCATAAACTACTAATCATATACATAATAGCGGCACAACATTATATAGAGTACTAAAGCATGTTTATTATATCATATATACAATATAGTACCTCATAGACAATATATTGCTTTATAGGCATTACATTACCTTAAAGACAATATATTGCCATATAGACAATATACTGACTTATATGAACTATTTTGCCTTATATACAATATATTACCATATAGATGGCTATTCAGAATTGTATTAAATTATTTAAAATTAATATAATGAAAGGTCAAGTAAAAGGTCAAGCTTCAATATTAACTTTTTAATACTTATGTTCCAAGAATCCCACTGGATCACCAATTTCAGTTTACGGTAAATTACTGACGAAGACTGTTCAAAAACCGCTATTATCTATAATGTTCGATCTCCAGGATGAGAGACATTTCAAGTTAGTATTATATTATATTTACTTTATAATATTATATATATTATTATATATTATTATATAGCGAATCTAGTTGAAAAATATAAAACTGTTAATAATATAATAACGTCGAATAAGCTAATATAAATGTATATGGAGTAATGGTTGTGTTTCCCTCTAATGTAGAATATATATGTAATGTATTTACTTGTACTTGCTATTAATACCAAACTACAATGTGTATCATCTGACCTCAGTCAATATTGATTATAACTTAATTCATTTAGTAATTACATATGCAAATACATGAATGTAATACGAACACTTATTTAATTAATTACTTCCTAATGTATGCTATCATTTGTATGATATAGGTGATATATATAAATATATATATATACATATATTTGAATATATTTATAATATAGTAGATACTAAAATCAGAATGATATTAAAATAGCTTTAAGAGACTTTACTGCATATAAATTATTTAAATGTAAACTATTTCAAACCGTTAACCATATAAAACAATATACAACGTTGCATTATATTCGAAATATATGCACGACAAACCACACTTAGTTTTACATACAAGAATTACGCTACCCTTGGAGCCTTGATAATAACAGTGGATGGCGTCTCCCCTCCGATTCACCCCAACAAAGTGTACTCCTCCTATTCATTCTACCTCATGAAGAGACTACAGAATGGAACAATGTGCGGACTCACTTTAGGTCGGTGCGAGAACTACGTGGTCAACGTAACAGCTATAGTAAATATTAGCGTAGCTATGCTAAGCTTACGGTAACTCAATACACTATTAGTATTATGATTATAAGCTATTACCGTCCAATTTGCGCATTACTTTTTCATTAATTTCAACTCTTGATCCAACATGTAATTTTTCTAAATATATGGATCCTTTATAACCTCGAAACGTTTCAGGTAGCAGCAGTTATATCCCAGATCACGAGGATAACATTGTTATCATATTAGAACAATGGAAATCATTTAGGTACATCAGCTGCAAGTAAGAATATATACTACGGAACCTTCGTCAAATAACAGAATTGTGTTCAATACATGAAAATATTGTAATGCTGTTATTAATATAATCGTATATATATATAATTTGTAAACAAATCTATTTTAAATTGTAGTTTATATCGAGATAC
Organism: Osedax frankpressi; assembly: GCA_964035775.1. Classification (NCBI taxonomy): domain Eukaryota; kingdom Metazoa; phylum Annelida; class Polychaeta; order Sabellida; family Siboglinidae; genus Osedax; species Osedax frankpressi. The sequence goes on from OZ038313.1 coordinate 19,481,756, forward strand.
TTCTATTTAATATTTCCAAATACTCCCCATGCGATAAATAAAAAATGTATTTACTATATATAATATAAGTTCAAATTCAACAATTATTTTAATTTTCATTATATTATGTCAATATTATAATACAATGTATATATATATATAATATATATATATATAAATCATATGATTACAAATATTCCATGATATAAACTGAAATTAATAACTATGTGTAGTTTATGGAATACAAATTCCTCAATTCTGTTAAAACTCTACAACTTTTATAAAAAGTCTGAAGATATCTATAGATATAATTGAATATAATCAGCTATAGCGGCATTGGTGAATATTTTTGTTAACTTGTTGTTTTGTCAAGTAGTTACTCATGATTATGCAATACTTCATTTCGAATATGTAACATACTACTTACTAGATATATATATATATATATATATATATATATATATATATATAAATTATGTATTTCATAATAATTTACTATATAATTCTTCCAATAGTAACTTAAAGTTACTTTAAATACGTTCATACATTGATAATACATCATATAACAAATAAATCAATTAATATGAATCTATTTATATATATATCTTATATAATAAAAATGAATGGTAAGAAAATCTCTTGGCCATATAAGTGGTAAGTGAATATTTGTACTATAAATCATAATATTATAAATAATTCATTGGTATACTAGAATTCATTATATTATGAACTATTTGTGAATTATAGTTTCATCTTTACGTTTTATTCAAATAATTAATAATATATACACATTACATTTTATTATAAAACAGAATTATTGGTGGTTATGTGAATAGTATTTTGAAATATGCTTTATCATAAGGATATTTATTTATTAAGATCACAGAAAAAGTAATGAAAGGTGTTTAATAATGCCTACTATAAATATTTATTTTATACTAATCATTGTCTAATTTTTACTAAAATTCATTATTATTTTCTACGATATCCAAAACGATTGTTAGATAATTTGGTGAGTTTTATTAACTTATCTAATTTGTGAACTTTAAATTATTCTTATTAGAGATTCTATATTATGCTTAAATTCTTTATATTCTTGGATATATAAGATATGTCTATCTAGTAATAATAATAAATATCGACCTATATACACATATATATATATATATATATATATATATATATCTAAATTATTAAAAATTAAAACAAATAAATCTAATATGTGCGATTTTATTATAAATAAAAAAATGTGTTGCATAACAAAAAGTAATATGTATTGAACGCTACCGTAACGGTATTGTTATACTACGTCGAGATCTCCCAACAATGCAAAGTGTAGATTCAGAGCCAGTATCTATACTCGTTGATCATCTTCTTCATCTGAAGATCGTTGTCAACTGTCCACCTCGGTTTCGCTCTCCGTAACTTCACTCTCCGAATTGAAATCGTCGACTAGTTGAGCTCGGTTTTCGAATGTCATTCGCGATCGTCTTTCCCCTGAGCCCCCCTCTTCGTCGTCGTCCTCTTCCCCCGCCAATGTTCCCGTGGCTAACTCGTCCATTCCCGCTATGAACGTGCGGCTGTCAGCGTCCACCCCGTAACGTATCGCCCGATTCATGCGCAATCTTGCGTAACGATCGCTTAGCCACGCCCCCGCGCAACAAGACACGCCCAGTAACGCACAGAAAGTAGCAACGCCCGCCACGACCGCTTGTCTCGCCGATTTGACTCCCTGTTCGCGGTATTTCGGCCTCCTGGTCATTACGTGGATGCAATGAAGTGGTCGACGGTTATGTAACCCCTGAATACGGTAAGGCATTATAACGGTGTCGTGGTCAAATTTAAAAACTATTTGGAATATTAATCTGCAACTTAAGAATAACAACTAACTGAATTAATTAATGATTTAGAAGTTAAGTTACTTTTACTAAAATAAGTGGATTAATATACTTCAAATTATGCTAAAGTAATATAAATGTATGCCGGTCAGTTATCGTCGCCAAACTAGAATTAAAGTTGTCATCCTAAATAGTTAATAGTTATGCATAAACTATCAGATAACTTTATATATTTTAATTTATAAATATAATTACTTTGTAAATTCTATAATAATACTGCCTCTATATATCTGACATGTCATATATCGTAGTATACTATAGTTTTCTCTGTATACGAAATATATGCATTATATGTAGTCTCTATTTAATTAAATTAGTTATTCATAATAATAATTATGTAACATAGTTATGTAATAATACATTTATTTTTAGAGCAATATGCATTTTTCCTTCATGTCTCCTATGACTTATTTTGTATACTATTTATATGTTTGGTATTTATCAATATCATATTACTCACCGCTCTAGCTTTTAGACGTACGCAGAATCTATATCTAGATATAGGTCTTAAGCTGTTAGCGGTGAACGTGTGTACAAAAGATCCTATATCGGCCGTGCTCCACCGGTCAGCTGCTGAAGCAACGCCGTTAGAAGTTCCCATTGGACGCGTGTCATTAACAATACTCGAAACGCCACCACGCCGTGAACCCGTGTCTACGCGGGCTCCTCCTCCCAACAAACGGTAGAGGATCTGGTAGTGCCTCGGAACTCGCATATTTAGCCAAGTTATTGTTATCGAGTGTTCAGTTGACGAGATCTCCTGCACGAGAAACACAAATGAATAATAGTTATTATAGTGTGAGACTATTTTTAGATTTATTTTCGTAAACTGGTTAATTAATATAAATATTATAAAATTATTTCATTTCATTGGCTATATATAGCTAATAAAAACTATAGTTTTTACAACGTAACTTATCATTTATGAATATATATATTATCTTTGGTATGCTTTTAAATTTTGTAAACAGTATACGAAAGGTTATACATATATATAATAAATATATAGTGTGTTAAGCTAATAATATAATAAGATCATACGAATATATATATATATATATATATACATATATATATACATATATATATATATATATATATGTAGATATATATATATATATATATATATATATATATATATATATACATATATATATATATATATATATATATATATATATATATATATATATATGTAGATATATATATATATATATATATATATATACATATAACATACTATATAATAATTAATTTATTAGATTTCCACATATTTTTAAATCCTTGTGTTTTTTTACATCCATATGAATATTTGAGGAACTTACGATTTTGTAAATGTATTGTATTTGATGTATATTGTAATGTATAATGATATGTATAATGATCCCAGATAATGTTCTGAATTAAAAAATACCTGCAGTTGTTATTACGAATGAAATAGATAAATTGATAATGATGACTTAATATTAGCACACGTAAAGAGATACTCATATAAAGTATTCATTATTACATTAAGAGATAAACATATAAAGTATTCATTATTACATAAAGAGATAAACATATAAAGTATTCATTATTACATAAAGATATACACATATAAAGTATTCATTATTACATAAAGATATAAACATATAAAGTATTCATTAATACATAAAGATATACACATATACAGTATACCTTATTGTATATACATGCATCTGTATATTAAATTATGACCTCGATTTAAAGTCTATGTTAATTTAGCAATTTTCAACCTTAGTCAGTTACTTCCGAGTATTTATAATCATATGTGAACAACATTAAGATTAATGCCACTCATAAGAGTAGAATCTAAAACTAATTGTAATCCGGGAACTTTGAAATAGTGATTATAAAATATTATAGAATTATAAGAATCGTAAACTCTTTTAAAATTATTATTATAATTTATAATAAATTAGTAATTTCATATTTATTTGGCATTACATTCGAATACCTGGATTTAATTTGAATTTAACAAGTTGGTCTAACACTATTTACAAACGTATATTATACGTGATCTCTCTATATATATATATACCTTAAGAGTTACGTTCACTTCCACGATGTGGACGTAGGTTGTCTTAGTAACGACATCAGTGGACCGATTGGGTTGGCTGGCACTGCACGTGTACTCGCCGTGTACAGAGTACTGGGCGTTAATGACCCGTAGCCGAGAACCAGAACGGTCCACGCGAATATACGGCGCCATGGTGTCCTGGGATTAAATATTGACAAGCTCGGGTTAGAGGTTAAAAGAACGTTAAATTAGCGATTAATAAATTTACAATAAGCTATTTATAAATTAAAATTTAAAATAATGTTAAAGATAGGACTGGTTATAGTTATATTCAAAAGTTAAGTTAGTATAATGTCACGTTTGCATTTAGTATATTTGAGGATAGATTGAATTATCATTATTTTGAAATAATATATCGTCATATTATACTAGATATATTGATTTTAAACTATACAATTGTATATTAATTATATATTAAAATATAATATTATTATTTCAAATACAATATGATATTTGTTAAATTTCGGTATATGTACATGAGTAGAAATTTCATCATGGATATTTCACACTTGATGCAGAACAATCATTTGTACGGAATGCATTCAAATACAAATACAATCATTGAAACTTGTAAATTATTAGTATTGGTGTGAATCGGAATATTAATAAGTATTAATATTTATAAGTGTTTGCAACACACGGTTGATAATCTGTATATAGCATTCATCGTATTCGTTTAAATACAATAACCAGAAGTAGAAGTCTATTCTTGAAATACCAGTTAACTTCGGGTCTAGGAATGCCTACGGCTTTACAGAGCAACGTTAAAGTATCTCCTATCACCAAGCTGTACACTTTGGAAAGATATCACGTCATTTATAACAGTATTATCTAATGGATTCTAAATAGAATATTAATTATCAAATTATATTCATTATTAATTGTCATATATCATGATCGATGTTCGATAAGGTATCATTTATAGAAATGTCTATTTATTATAATTATTGTATTTACTAATGAAAACGTAGATCAACGCTGAATAGTCAATAGTATAACAAACCCGAAACAAATAAAGAAACGATAATTCGAGCAGAACATTCAGTGGTTTCGGTTATTAGTTGACCAACGGATAATCCTCTCAGTTCGGCCGGATGTCTGCAAGTAGCCAATATTTCGGTGGTATTGGCATACCGTTTCACCCAGTCCATAGTACAGTCGCAAATAAACGGGTTGTTATGCAACGATACTACTACGAGAGAATTGGTTTCGGGAAGGACGTCTTCCTCGAAGGTAGATAATTGGCAGTTCCGGAAAAATAGGTTGCGAAGACAAGGCAGACTCTGAAATGCCTGTATGGTAATTGATTAAACTGTAAATTGAAGACATCTATAAACGAACTATGGCACAATATTTGATCCATATGCATTTATATTGAAATCGTTCACTATTACATAGTGATATATATAGTTCAATATATATATATATATATATATATATATATTTGATATATAAATTATTTAACTATCAGAGCTAACTTTTGGATAAATATAATGGAGATTCTTGCAGTTATTGATATATAATGAAGTTAAAAAGGGGAGGTCCAAAAATGCTTCAGAATCAATTAATAATAAATGTTCGAGTTTAGACAGCTGTGAATTCATTTTTTGTAATATTATATATGTTTGCTTTTATTTAATATTACGTTAACATTGTATATCAATAATTCTATTTCAAAGGCCATATTATTATTACATTATAATTGTATGCGTTTAAACAAACGTGAATTTCTGTTACTGAAGAATTATATATGCTTTTTTTCGATAGCACTTTAAATCTATTTCCACTTAAATCTAAAGTAAAATTGCTGATAATTTTCTAAAAAATAATATGTTCGTTTTATTAAAATTATATTTATAAAAATTATTAAAATAATTATTACATTTCTCTGCATATAATATACAACTTATTACTAATTATTATTATACTAAATATATACAAAATTAATAAAATCATAAATTATAATTTAATGTTACCATTGGTACAATTGATTCATAGTTGAAAATATCCATCATTCATGTCTATAGATAATTTATATTTAATACACATAACCTGTAATGCAATTGTTGGCACAGATTTCAATAAATTAAATTCTAGTTTCAATGTTCTTAAAGATATCATTCCGTAAAAACTCCAATTCTCAAAAATTCTGATCCGATTGTAGGATAAGTCCAAGTGACGTAATGCATGCAATTTGTTAAATGCATAATCCCGTATTCTATGTATGTTATTGTTACCTGGTTGACAAAGGTACACATGTTATGTCATCGTTATTATGTAATGCAATGATAATACTATGGTAAGTATAATTATATATTGAAGTTATAATTAAAATAGGAAAATTAAATTGATATTATATTATAACTATATAGTAATGTAATATAGTAATGTATATAGTAATGTAGATACTATAATAATGTAGATACTATAGTGATGTAGATAATATAGTAATGCATATACTATTGTAATACAGATACTTTAGATGTATTATTATAATCATTTAACTAACTGATTATCATAGAAGTCAGAGATTCTAAATCCTGAAACCAATTAATATTTAAGTCGAAAATACGATTGAAACTTAGATCTAGTAGTTTCATGGAAAATTGACCCATAAATACGGTGTTATGCATCATTTCTATGTCGTTCCGAGATAAGAACAAATAAGTCAAATTCCTGTAAAAATATATTATAAAATAATAAAATGTTCAGGGAATTCCCAATATTATCTATTTAGTATATTTAATAATTAGTAGTTAGTTTATTAATAAATTGTTTATATAATAAAATGTAATTATGCATAATAGACTAATATTCATATTATATATACATATATATACATCTACATCTACATATATATATATATATATATATATATATATATATATATATATATATATATGTATATGTATGTATATATGTACATGTATATATATATGTATATATGTATATATAATATGAATATTAGTCTAACAATATAGTATTATGTATAATTACATTTTATTATATGCGAAGTTCTTTAATGTAATGTTATAATAAATCATAAGAAAGCATGTCATATAATATCCGAGAACATTATTTGCACTATATTTACATCACACTTATATAATAAACGTATACTAAATAAATCATAATTTCACTATTAGGTTTACATTGACCAGCATATAAGAATGAATTCAAACTAGCGAAATGATGAGGTAATTTGTAATGGGTGCAAACAAAAAATCAGACATTAATTAAAAGAGGATTAGGAAAGAGATTTACATTAGGTTGCTATGACTGACGTGGCTTCCGGAGATTATATAAGATACTACATTAGATAAGATTCTACATTGGTATTGCCTATGACTAAGTGAGTATACCAATTACTAGATATGTACCGCGTAGGTTTTTACATCAATATAATAATAGAAGTTTAACATATGTTAACATAACATTATTAATATAATATAAATATTCACTTACAAAAAAACAATAATATAAAACATATATACTAAAAATATTTGTATAACGTAATATTTACAATACTACAACACCCGAGATATTACACTCTTGAATAAAGAAAATGCACTTTATGCAATACATTATATAATATATATTACATCTTATATATGTCCTTCCATTGTATATTAATAGACACGCCTTTTTAATTACTCATGATAAGCTTATTAGCGAAGTGTATATATCCCTCGCACACACCCTTCACGTACCCACTCGCGCACACACGTACAATGTACGTCGTACACACACATACACATTAGAACACATACGCGTACATACGTACACCGATATACACATATGCACACATACTCCTAAATATATATATATATATATTTATATATACCTTAATAAGATGAATGTAGCATTCTTGAGATAGGAGAGGTCATTTCGTTCGAGTCGTAGTATCTCTAGGTTGCTTAGAGATTGCAAGGTTGTTCTTTTAAGCGAGGTTATCCCGTTGGCAGAAAGATCGAGTTCCCTCAGAGAGGCTAGGTCCGTTGTGAAATCGTTTTCTAACTGCGAATTGTAGCGGAAATATAGGATTTAATCAATAATAGTCATTTATAATATGCAAACTGTTATGAATTGTGAAATATTGTCGTAACCTAATATATAGAAGTTATGGGTAAAATATGATAACCTATATAGTACCTGGATATATTAATTATTATATTGTATACCTTAACAAAGGATCTATTCGAAAACATATCTTCAATGATAATTAATTAAATATAAGTATGTTAGAATACTAACGGAAAACTCTCTTTATATATATATATATTTATATATATATATATGTATATATATATATATATATATATATATATATATATATATATATGTATATGTATATGTATATGTATATGTATATGTATATGTATATGTATATGTATATGTATATGTATATGTATATGTATATGTATATGTATATGTATATGTATATGTATATGTATATGTATATGTATATGTATATGTATATGTATATGTATATGTATATGTATATGTATATGTATATGTATATGTATATGTATATGTACATATATATATATATATATATATATATATATATATATATTTATTAATATATATATATATATATTAATTGTTAATATTTGTTGATTATTATTAATAAACGGTGGAAATCCTATATTTAAAAATAATTAATTTTTAATATTAATTATACAAATTAAATATATAATTATGTAACATTTAGAACTATATAAGGTTTCATATTAGAAATTAAAGATTGCTATTTACAAATACGTAATTTTAATATTTGTAAAATCAACCTATACCTACTTGAATATTAATGATATACCACTGGTAATAACAATTAATAATTAATAATAATTAATGATAATATTTACTTCAAAGAATATGAATCAATAACTTTTGTTTTCGTAATCAGAAGTAACAAATCATGTTCAGAGAATATTAAACTATTATTATAAATTATTAATTCTCATATTACCATACTAAATGTACACTTGTCTTCCAATAATGCTTTTCTATGTCGAACCCACGTTTCGGTTTTTGATACATACACTACTCATCTAAAAAGGCAATTTCAAGAAATATATTTCTACGATATGAATTCATATTAGTATATTAGCATATATTCTACGAAATTTATTGAATAGCTAGTTTGTGTAACTCAATACCTGAACATATAGCAAATGATACATTCCTGATATTCTCATGCGAATCTCAACACTCAATTACTACAAATGTTATATAAATGTATATGTTCGTCTATCTACTGAAATACTTTTTAATTTTTATATTCTTTGTTTGTTTCATGTAGATTGTATTAATTCTCATTTGTTCATCCAACAAATATATTAATTATCTATATATCTATATATATATATATATATATATATATATATATATATATATATGTATCTGTATATCTATATATAACCATACACAAAGTATTATATTTACACTGGATTATATACTTAGTTAATTATACTTAGTTATATAGATCCTTTGTTAAATTGAAATATGTGTATAGGACACGAGAACAAAATAATTATTTCATATTATTTTGAATTTGAAACAAGTTTTTTAATTTAAATTGGTTTAGACGAATTTCCTGTTGATAATTGTTTTGCTTCCTGTATAAATTTCCTCATCTAATAACAACATCTTCATAGGAATAGATCATTAATTAGAATAATATTATATAGATATATTTTATGAATTACGATGTTTGTAATTTGAGAAAACTGTATTAGATAGGTATAGAGATATTAGCTACTACGAAAATTTATGTAAAGATACATTATATGAATTTATTATACGGAGAAGAGATTATATTAAATTATATACAGCATATATTTATAATTTACTTTGTTATTAATAATTATATAAGGCTATCTTCAATACATATATATATATATATATATATATATATATATATATATATATATATATATATATAATGTACATATATGTATATCGTATTTATCTATCATAGTTTTGTTTGTATTTAAAAGAAGTTAAATTTATACACATTAAAAATATATATATTATAATTACATCATTTCTTATATAGGTCAATTTATCTCTACGTATTATCTTAAATGGATACGGAATAAAGTTGGAGTTAGTGAGAAAGTGATAAGTAGAATGCATGTAGGTGACCATTGCAGTGGTCAATGTTGTATTCTCGTATACGTTGTATGAAGTCAGACCCACTCTATAACGCGTAGACCTACGTCGTCGGTTCCCACCTCTTTATCGCAGAGTCCACCCTTTCGCGTTATAAAGTGTTACAACAGCCACCCCGCAAGGCGAGAATATCAATTATGGATAGCGACAATCTAATAGCGAAGTATGCAGTGTTGAATGACCAGTGGTCACGATATGCTCCGAGGTCGATTGTCAGCGGAGTTGTATTCCAGCAGGCGATAATGAATACTGCCCACGAGCGAGCTTCTACTGACCAAGCCATTACTGATTTTGCCATTACTGACCACGCCATTACTGACCAATCCATTACTGACCCCGGCATCTCTGGCCACCCTTTTATAAAGGCCCATTACTGACCACAAAATGGGTCCCAGAAACAACGTGAACTACTTGTAACTAAGTGAAAAGATTCTCAATATATTTAGTTGTTATTTAATTATTGTATATATGTTATGTACTATGCTTTTTAGATCATTTTACATTATATTATATTATATTATAGTATATTATACTATACTATAATATACTATACTATACTATACTATATTATAATTTACCATATTATTACTATACTATACTATACTATACTATACTATACTATACTATACTATACTATACTATACTATACTATACTATACTATACTATACTATACTATACTATACTATACTATACTATACTATACTATACTATACTATAATATACTATACTATACTATACTATACTATACTATACTATACTATACTATACTATACTATACTATACTATACTATACTATACTATACTATACTATACTATACTATACTATACTATACTATACTATACTATAATATAATATACTATACTATACTATAATATACTAAATTATATTATATTATATTATACTCTATTATACTATAATATACTATACTATACTATACTATACAATACTATACTATACTATACTATACTATACTATACTATACTATACTATACTATACTATACTATACTATACTATACTATACTATAATATACTATACTATACTATACTATACTATACTATACTATACTATACTATACTATATTATACTATACTATACTATACTATACTATACTATACTATACTATACTATACTATACTATAATATACTATACTATACTATACTATACTATACTATACTATACTATACTATACTATACTATACTATAATATAATATACTATACTATACTATAATATACTAAATTATATTATATTATATTATACTCTATTATACTATAATATACTATACTATACTATACAATACTATACTATACTATACTATACTATAATATAATATAATATACTATACTATACTATACTATACTATACTATACTATACTATACTATACTATACTATATTATAATATATTATGTTATGTTATATTATGTTATATTATAAAAATTTAATATATATATATATATATATATATATATATATATTACAATCATATATACTATTCGTGCGTATAGCTCATGTTATTTACAATATAATTTGAAATCATATTATATATAATATACAATTCCGAGTATCATAAATATTAGATTCTAATACATTTACTTAAATACGAATACTGCAATGTATAAATTATACGTCGTACAAGATATCTCATACAGTGTATGCATACTATATAATGTACACTATACAGTGTACAATGTACATGTATAGTGTAAGTCATATGGTGTATGTATATACTCATATATATAGAGACTACATGCCAACTGTTATTGAATTATAGCAACAAGAAGATTATTCCTGTTATATATATATATATATATATATGTATATATATATATATATATATATATGATTGCTACTCATCTATTGACTTCTAAACTATGAATACATATTTCGTAAGTAACAATATCTACTACTTTATACACAGTTGTATTTCTTTATAACATGTAACACATATGAATAGTGCATAACACTTCTAGCGGATAAATCCGTTAATACTAAACTCATCACCGATAATAAAAATAATAAGAAGTATATATGTAGTAAAACGAGAGCATTTATTCCCCCTTTGGGATTTGTTTTGATTGTATTATGAACAAATATAATACTAATAGGGTCATAACTATAGGATATAGTCTACGTCCATTTGCACTATATTACTTAGAACTATTAGTATATATATATATATATATATATATATATATATATATATATATATATGTATATCTAATATCAGATTAATAAATTTAAATATAAATGTAATTTGGATATTACAATGGCAATATATTAAATATTTTATACAAAATGATATGCAACGTATAGTAATAAAAAGTAACTGAAATTTGTATTAAAAATAATATACAAAATGAATTTTAATTGTATGTATAGTTTGTTTTATAAAAATTGAATGGTATATATACTAAACATAGACAGTATCATTATCAGTATTTAAGTTGCATTCTTCATCAAAATCTCAACCGTTACTACTATGATCATTATCACTTGCATCAATACTAACACCGCTACTACCAATATCTCAACATCAAATATCAAACCAATACATCCATCACTATCTTCGCTATTACCGTATACAAAATATATAAATATAACAATTTTATTCAAAAAATCAATTACATATTAATATTAAAATTAATATAAAATTAATAAAATAAAATTAATATAAATAAAATTAATATTAAATAAAATAATATAAATAAAAATAATATAATTAAATAAAAATAATATAAATAAAATTAATATTAAAATTAATTAAGTATATATTTTATATAAATATTAGATAAAAGAAATATATTATAAATATATTATTAAAAATATTTATTTTATATAATTAATAAATGATTGTATTCGTATAATTTATTATAATAGTATATTTCTAACAAAATTATGATTTTGAATCATATTATAATATAATGATATTTATTTTAATCAAATATCTGAATCTATATTTCACTTTCCCTGCAATTTTAACATACTTTCCAAGATTACCAAGGTAATCTATGATACTTTAAATAATCTATTGATCTAATTTTAGAATAAATAAAAAATGCATTATTCTAATAATTTTCACTTTTAATATTGTTTCTATTTATCCTATTTATATTGAATATCTCATAAAACATAAATCCCGTTGCTATGGAATTTATAGAAATTACCCAAAAAAATCAAAAATATATCTCATTCAGAGTTATTATGATGAATATTAATCAAAATTCTGCATATATTATAAATTACATACACACACACACACACACACACACACACACACACACACACACACACACATACATATATATATATATATATATATATATATATAATAAATAATACAGTACTACTTAGTATTTATAAATTAGTATGTTATAATAGTATACAAATACACTATACATACTAGATATAGATATACCTTAAAGAGTATAGGTTATATAAAATATAGGATATCTAGAATAATATGTAGTTATATTCAAAACAGACGATATCATGGCATGAATATTTCATATATGAACTTCATTGTTAACATAATATTAAAATAGTTTTCTAATATTTGTTGGCGAATGTTTTATAATATATATTAAATATTTATATTTTAGTAGTAGACGTCAAATAATTCATTAGAGGAGACATTATAAATATTTCTGTGTTCGGAGATTGACCTATTCCCATCGGAATATATTCATAATTATAATTAATTATTTGTATATTATATAATTTAAGATTATAGTGTATAATATATAAATATGTATTACATGACATATTATAACAATCTATTTATTACATAATATATATATTTATAACTATATTTTGCCAAATCTAATTTGCTAATTAGTATACTGTCATATACAAACATACACACACGCACGCACACACAAACAAACACACACACACATACATACATACATACCTAAACATACACACACACCTATATATATATATATATATATTTATTTATATATATATAAACAAATAAACACACACACACACACACACACACACACACACACACACATACACACACACACACACACACATACACACACATATACACACATATTCACACACACACACACACACACACACACACACACACACACACACACACACACACACACATATAAATATATATATATATATATATATATATATTATAATTTTAATGTTTAATATTCTGTAAAATATTTTAAAGAAATCAAAAATTCAATATTATTATTATATCCGTTAATAATAAGTACAACAAATAGTATTGAATATAAATTGAAACAAAAGTAAAAACTTTCTTATTTTTTAAATGTAAATTGTAATGTAAATCATAATTCGCAGTATATATATAATATCAAATATTGTATTCGTATAAGTTATTGCCCTTAACTAAATACTTAACATGATTGATGATTAAACTGATAATAAATAAAAGTATAATCTTTAGAAAATCATATACATCACATCTAATTAAAGTTCTACTAATTTATTGTTGTCAATATTGAATGTCAATATATTAATTTAATGTTATCTATTCAACAATATTATAATAAATTAATAAAAACGAACACCAAATAAAGTATGATAGTAATTACAAAATACATTTTATTTGAGATTTTGTATCTAAATTAATTATTTAATGTGTGGTAGATTTAATATATTGATACTATGGTTATATTTATAATATTTTCAAAATCTAGTTATTATGATTTTACTATATTCATTGAATATGCGGTTTTATCTGAGATTTAAATCTATAACTATATTCATTTTCCAAATAATTGAAAAGAAAAATGGTATGTATTACAAAAATATAACCATAATTGTAGGTACTCAAAAACTATAGAAATACAATAAATAAATCAATTATTAAAATAAAATTAAAATTTATTTTGTTTCAAAAAAATGAAATTATTAGCAATCTTAGCTGAAACATATTGAAATAGAAAATTCTTTTAAAATATTAAATGATTTTGTCTAGCGATATTTATATAATCATGTTTTCAAGGTGCCTGGATTATTGTTTCTTCTACCCGGGATGGTTTGCTATATGCCAAATATTGACATTATTTTAAAATTTACTTTATTACTCTTTAAAGTTTAACATACCGATACAATTAAAAACGATTAATTCACCATGCTTACAGGGCAATAGAAATACGTAAACCTGTATGTTATTGGAAGAAAGTAGCAGAACGCTTGTGCCTCCCGGTAATCCGTCCTCTCTCACCGGCAGTTCGAACATACCAACTGCTGTGCAGTCGACCGTTAATCCCGCGTTACGGCCATCTCGTAATAGAACAGTAGTAACTCCTTTGTGGCAACGGCATCGACGAGGGCATCTAGGCACCGCGGAGAAGTGCGCGGTCACCCCAGGAGTGGTAGTAGAGTGGCGGGGTTTCGTAGTGGAGTACACGGGTGTCGTGGAGATCGTAGTTGAGTCAGCGAAGAGAGGCATCGACGTGTTATTAGTAATAGCGTTGGCAACTACTGGAAGTAGACTTGGGATGTTTGGCGGAGAATGATCCGACTCGAGGTCCCCTCGCGTATATTGAGGGTTCTCCAACTCATCCACTACCCTCAACTCTTCTCCGGTAACGAATACGATGATCAATACACAGAATAAACGTTCCGATAAAGCCATGTTCCGAACGATATAGATCTAATGTACTCTCTATAGTAATTTATGTACTCTAAAGTACTTCATGTAGTAGAGTACTTTCTATAATGCATATCTTTATTGTAATGTGAAGAGCAGGGTATTGGAGTTTAAGATCCTATATTTCGGTGTGTATAATGTATGTATGTCATAAATTGGTCTGTCTGTTTATATATGTTTGTCTACCTGCCTATATCTCTGTGTGCATATTTCTATACGTGCCGGTATTTATGTATATATTTACTTTCTTTTGTATCTCTGTTTTTCTTTATATATAAATATTTCTCGGAATGTCTGAACGTCTACTCTATCATGAAATACTGGATATGTCAATATTCTGTTTAAGACGTAACCATAATCTTACAATTCGTGATTTATAGACGGAAGTCGTCTACATTAAATTTCGAGAACTTTCCAGAAAGTATTCTTATACTTACGATGTCGCACTATTGGAGGCTACTCCGGGGGTCTACAAATCTATAACAATAATGTATCTAGCGTGCGCGAGTTGCGGAACTGGAGACCGCAGAGATAGAGAGTGATGGAGATGATCGCGGTTACATAACTACGATAAAAGGGGCGCGGCTAATGCGAGCAGATCACTGCGCGTACGGCGCACACAGTACGCGTAACCCGCTCGTTATGGGCGTGGCTTATGCTGAAGGGGCGTGTCCAGCGTTATTATTGTTTGCATACGAATCGAAGGCAAATGATCTCTCATAAAACGATGGGCCTAGAAGCACTATCGCGTGACAGAAATGCTGGAGGCAGAGAAAATGAGATGGACGCGTAAGTGGAGGATATAGTGGGGGAAGCGACGTCCTGGCGAAGTAAGGAGCATATTGGAAGGGAAGCAGGGGACTTATGTAGAGGAGGAAGAGTTAGTCAAAATGGAATTCACCATGGGTTTGAAGATGAAATCGAATGTAATAGTGGGGCGAATATTTACTCGAAAGCGATGAATTAATGCGACAATTAGCTAATTATAGTTCTATTAGCTACTTCTACTTAATCCAGGGTATTATTGCTTTAGGTTATTCATTGTTCACCGGCAAATAAATAATTAAGAAAGTATTTGTACAAATTAATATAAATAAATATAAACATAGATTAAATAAGTACTGATGGATTCGATACGTAATTCATGGAATATTTTATTTTACGTATACAAGTGTTAATAAATGTTAATAATAAATATAACCCTGAACCCGTTCACCATTTTACAATTATAATCAACACACGCGGGTTGTTTATAATATCTAGGTTACTAGTTATTAAAAACATTACATAAAAACATGTATTATGAATATTTTATGGATCAATAACAAAACGGCATATTCTCTTCCATAGTTCTATAATCGCGATATACGCGCCTGTCAATCAAACGCGTAGTGTGTACCGGAGGGCGTGGCCTGGCGGTTAGTCAGTAATACGTCCAGTCATACGGAAAGCAAGCTGACCAGTAGGCCAGCCTCATTATTACTAAGATAATAACGTGTAATAAACTAGTTATCTCAACCGGTCGCCATCTAAATAAGCGGGCACAGTTATGTATATATGCAATGCAGTATAACGTCGAGAGTCCAGTATATATACATGTATATGTAACACAACATATAGTAGTTATATTGGATATAGAAGAATGCAACTCGCAGCCAGATCACGTTACAATCGACAAATCCCATGGCATGTGATTTATTTACAGACAGAGTTTAATTAGATTCCTTCTCCATGTCAAACCGAACACTAGACTTACACTACATCAATACAGTAAACCGTAATGTTCACAGAATAGGATATTTGTAAAAAGCCAGCAATCAATTGATTTGAGAAGATGAAATTCTAGATAACATCTCTACTGGATGATATGATTATCTTGTATTCTATTATCATTGTATATGTATACATATAGCATATTACATTGGAAACTACTGTATACTAGGTAACGAGATGTTGTGATGTCATTTAAATGAGTTAAAATATGATTGATAATTTATTCAATAAATATAGAAATTATGAAACTACAACAATAAATATATCTTTTCTATATATCTATAGCTCTATATATTTAAAGCTATATAGAGCTATAGATATATAAAGATATAGCTTTATATATGTGAGGTAATTAATATCTATGAGATATGATTAAATATTATTAAATATCTAAATTAAATCATAAATATATAAAAACTATACATATAAATATATACATATAAAATGGTCTGAATTATAATATAAATCTACATAATGATAAACTACAAATTATATATTATTACTGAAATATCACATGACATTTATATGAACCTTCTATTTCCATATATATAATAGTAAATATTCATATAAATTATAAATTAAAATGTAATCAAATGAAATACAAACTAATTATGCTTATTAAATATGAACACTAGAATAGATAATTAATTTTTTATTATAAATCAATGAAATGTGAACATAAAATCAATATTATACAAACAACATAAACAGAAAGTTATTTCTTTAAAAGAAAACTTCTAAAATCACTATTGCTCATTTTTTGTTTGGGGAGTCCATTATTATCTTTACCATGCGGTTTGGCTGGAGCTGTGTTCAGCGATCTAGGCGTGAAGGACACTTTTGAGTGAGATCTTCCTCGACTGAGGTAGTAGGTGATCAAATCAATATGGTTGGAATATATAGAATAACTTTGTGGTGAGTTGATTTTGACAAAATGGATGAGTTGAAATCCGAAGAATCGATAAGTTTAAAATAATTTCCATCTACGACTAAAAAAGTTACGCTACACACTTGTGAATGTCGGTCCGTCCGGCTCCGAGAGAGGCGACTTTAGTTTTTTCCTTTCGCATCGGCGGGTTGCTAATGGCAACTACGATTGCGTGCTGACCGATCATCTTACCGTCCAGCGACAGAACAGCTTTGGAAGCAGATGCCTGCGTAATTCTCGGCGATAGAAGAATGCCGAATCAACGGAAAAGAGGTTTCATATCAGAACGGCGTGAAGTGTAGGAGCGAATGTAAATATTACAATTACGATAATGCCGACGAGAGAGAAATAGAGGAGTAGGGTGTAGAACAAGTGTTATGACAACATGAAGGTTATGAAGGACACTTAGAAGATAGGACTATAAAATAAACAATTATATAATCATTATGAATATTCAGAAGATACTAAGTAGATAGGATTCTAACATCATTCTTAAAGTCCACATAGGCTAGTCCTTTAAAAGCTCCACTGCGATGAGTTACCAGTCGTATGTCATTTAATTCTCCGAACTTTGTGATTCATATTTTATTAATAAATAAACAACAATTTATTATGCGGTAAAATAACGATAATTATTTATATTAGCTATTATACATACGATAATATAATATTATTGGTTTTCAAACTCTTTAATTAATATTAATCAACCAACAGGCGAGAATAACTTTTGTAGAGATTCTTTGGTTGAGGAGAATGGAAGTCCTTTAATGAATAATTTATTCATTTCCATTTCTTGAGAATACTGAATATAATTTTAGCAAGTTGAATAATCGATTTTAAATAATAAAATTCTAAATAAATCTATTTCAATTTATATGTTTCGATAATTGCGTAAATTAAAATTATAAATTGAGGATTAATTCACTATTATTTATAATCAAAGAAGATTAGTATATGAAGGATTTGTCAGTATATTAAGTAAATCAATTTGATATTTCAAATAAGTCAAGATACAAAATATTCTTTATGAAAGTTGAGGTAGATTTTGATTGAGTTTAAACACCATTTATTTTCTTTATTGAAGTAAAATATGAACATACAAACTTTAAAAAAGGGCTCCTGCTTTTCTTGGCCTTCCTCTTCCTTATCTTTACATTTAGAGATGAACATGGGTCTACCTGAAATGGACTCACGATCTCTCAATAGAGCTTTTTCTACGCTTTCCTGAGGGTGAGTGTTTAAGGGAAATGTAGAGTTGGTGAAAATGAAATTCAAAAAGAATAGTTTAGGTTGTATTTATAGTACAATATATTGTATATAATAGTATAGAATATAATAAGTATAGCATATTATAGTATAATAAAATAAGTTTAATATGTAATAATGATAATGCAGTAAACTTTAGATAATGATAGGAATATAATAATATTATATTTTTAAGTGTTTAATATATTGAAATATTAGGTTGAAATTACTATAAAAATTAATTATAATTTTAGTAAGGGTTTTTTATTTCAGTTCCTTTTCATTATTAAAAGATAATGTAAATTAAATTGTAAAGAATATTTTCAATTATAATTATAGTATATTTAATATTAAATAAGTTATTTCCAGTTTTCTATAATAATTTATTATATATAATCGTTATAATCTTAATAATTATATTCTAGAAGCTTTACCAATTTTTAAGTCAAATATTAAATAATTTAATGAATAATTTTATAATTAAACAAACTAGAATTTGGAATTACTTGTATTATAATATAAGAAATATATCATGTTTAAAAAATAGAATTCAGGTTATAATGTCTTAATAAATGTTATTTAACATAATACAATGTATAAACTTATTTAAGTTAAATTTGATCAAGCTATTTTAAATAAGCTATTCATTTTTTTAAATATTAATTTACTTTTTTTTACAATTAATTAGAATATATTGATAATCTTATCAAAAATTAAAATGATAAACAGAAGTCATTAAAGTGTTATTATCATCATTATTATTATTTCATTTCATTGTAAATATTATTTTTTGGTAGCGAATGGCAAAAACTTTGAGAATAACTAATTAGATTATTTCTCCCGGTTCAGACGCTGCCATGAACCATTTACAAAAGGTATTAATTTTCAATGTATTTCTACTATATAATGGTATTATGAAAGGGTAGTTACTCATCATTATCTAAGTACAGCTTAAGTACTTCTTAAGAAAATTGTATTATATTTTATTTTACTATATTATCAATTTATTATTTAAATTGTCTAATTATATGACTAAGACTAAGGCTATGGTACTTTTTAAATTTCAAGATATGAAATAATATTTATAATTAATTAAAATAATATTAGTCCAGTTAGCACTAACCAGTTGTTTAAATTCAATGTATGCATATCCTTTAGATTTTCCCATCATATTTACGACCAATCGAATTTCTCCAATTTCACCAGACTAAGTTATCAATTAGATAGAATAAGTACTAAGTAACTAAATATTGATGATAATAATAAACTAATAATTTGTATTAAATGACTATAATAATAAAATGATTACACATCATGTATGCATTTTGAAGAATGAACTTTGTTATATGTTCATATTATAGAGATAACCTATTTATATATTATTACTATAATTTGTAGCTATTTATAACCATTTAATTAAATAAATATATATAATTATAAAGAATGTGAAATTTTAACTATAAAATAGGCATAATATTATATTAAAAATCTAATTTTTACAAATAATAATTAATATAAATTATAAACTACTATTTAATTAAATGATACAATAAATATGAATAGTAAATTTACAAATTTTTTTCAAAAAAAAATATATTATTAATTTTATAATAATAACTTAAAATATACTTTTTCCTCATAAATCTAAAAAGAAAGTATATTTTTCTATATTTATATTGAAAATTATTTTTATAACATTAAATATGTTTATAAATTATGATTACAAATATTATGAATTTGTACAAAAATTTCTGTTTAATTCAATTATGAGTAAAAATTATATTTGTTTTAAATTCCCTGATAATAAATGTAATGATAATTATAGATATGTCTAACCTTACCAAACACCATGGTCAATAGTTTCTCATTGACCTTGAAGTCCAGATTGCTCACAAATACTGTACGACTCTTTCGAGCCTCCACACTCATGTCTATTAGTTCTACCATCTTACTAGGGGGCAGGGTGTCATCTCCGCAGCCTGCCATAGCAACTAATGTCTCAGAAATATCACCGACTGCATAATACGATGTAATGTTATTTGGTGTTTATCACCGATAATACAATGTTACAAATTTGTAATTTAAGAAGGTTATGATTTCTTATATAAATTTGTTAAAGAAGATTATAAATTTTATTAATAATACTTGCTATTAATAAGATTATTGATGAAATTAAAATTGTAGTCAATATTATAGTTAAACATTGAAAGAGATCACTAATGATTTACTATAGTATTAATTTAATATGTAAATATATATACTTATAATGACGTAAATATACTAGATATATAACAAGTTAATTTAAAATCTCTACCTTATTAATTAATATAATGATGTAAAATATGAAATATATAAAATAAATTAATAGGAAATAACCAAGGGTCTTCTTTTTCCCTGGAATTACTGTATCTTGCGTTTCATTGGATGATCTTTTCAGTGTTCCACTCTCTTCTGATTGGTCCATCGGCTCAACTCTAGAAACTTCAGGCATCTGTAATAAAAAAGTAAATTATAAAATATATACAACATACATAAAATATATAAAATTTTTAATATAATCTTTATGGAAAAAGTTTATATAAATAAATAATATTAATATAATATAATATTATGTAATTGGTATATTTGAATTTGAAATAGATGTATATAGATTTGAATTTGAAATAGATGTATATAGATGTATAAAATACAAACTACAAAACCAAGTGGAGGAACAAAGCCAGGAGGAGGTTTAAATCCGGGAGGAGCCTTGAAAACTTTATTTCTAACTGGAACAGGAATCTTGAATTCGGAATTTTTATCAGTATTTTTGTGAGGTTTTTTATCTTTCTTTTTCTCTATGAAATCCTGCATTGAGTACAATCCGAATGGCAGATATTAAATAAAGGTGAAAATGGCTACATATGTGATAAATCATCTTATAATTTGCTTTCAAGTATTCGTGAACAACTAAATCAACGAAATACAAAACCTTTTTTTTCGTCACAGATTTTGGCTTAATTTGATTGTGAGTTTCTTTTTCTGTTGCCTATTTGTTGAAAATAGATTTTATAATATTTATATAATTTATTGGTTGATGGCAAAAATATTATTTCATTTTCTACAATCATTTTGAATGAATCAGTTAAAAGTGAACGTAATTTACTTAAACATATTTTTTGCAAACTTTAATTCTACGCTCATCCACCCTCTTCTGTTGGGATCTGCATCTTTCTTGTGCAATTTCGTATTCCTCTAGGGTTCCTATACAAATTAGTTAATAAATTATGAATTATATATATATTATATATATATTATATATATATATATATATATATATA
>OZ038313.1:19509822-19519822 GCA_964035775.1 Osedax frankpressi
TGCAGGAATATGGGTATTTAGTGAGATAGTTGATATCTTTAGGGTTGTATCCTGTTAGTAGGTGTTAGGGTTGAGGGGGTGGGGTATGTAGGGATATGGGTATTTAGTGAGATAGTTGATATCTTTAGGGTTGTATCCTGTTAGTAGGTGTTGGGGTTGAGGGGGCTGTGGTATGTAGGGTTATGGGTATTTAGTGAGATAGTCAATATCTGTGGGGTTATATCATTATCATAGATGATTATGGATGTTAGGGTGAGAGAGATTAAATATTTTTTAAAACTTAGTAAATTTATGTGACTATTAAAATAATCTATGATTTGTTAATAAACTACATTAGAGAAAATAATATTATTTCTTAACAAATAGAGACAATGAAACAAACAATGTACTTGGTATATCTGGCCCAAAGTTCAACTTGCAACGGGTCATCTGTGATCGCCCTTTCAAAAGCCAACTGGATGCGAGCAGGATTACCTTCCTTCAATTCACATTCTATAAAAGCATTGTGTTCAGCTGTTCGTGGTGATTCTGCTTTTGCCTGCGAGTAGTGATGAGATGGGAGATAGACTGAGATTGAGAGGCGTGAATTATTATAGTTTGGTCGAGTAGTGTAGGTAGGGACATGCATATGATAAGCTTGATTCTAAAACGACCTTTTGAGTATGTAAAAATAAAAAGACAGTGTTTTTTATTCTTTTATTATATATACACGCTGAATTACACCGTAGTTAGATAAAATAGATAAATATTATTATTAATATGATAGAAAAATAATGTGAAATATAATTTGCTTACAGAATCATACGATAAATTGGTGGTCAGTATCAAAAATCGTGATTTTCTAGGTGAGACAAAAACATGTAAATTATCTGGAAAAACCGAATAATTCTTTCAATAAATGTGTAAAGGAAATAGATAAAATTATTGATCAGCTTTTGTTCTTCTTTATAAATTGTTAGCCGTGGTTCCAACCAATCATTGTTGATATATATGAAATTATAATTGTTTAGAATGGTTACATTTATTATAGCAATCCTTTCATAAATCTCTTTCTCCTTCAATGTGTGCATACCATAACTACATATAACTACATATCACTATAACTACATATCGCTACATATCACTATAACTACATATAACTACATATCACTATAACTACATATAACTACATATCACTATAACTACATATCGCTATAACTACATATCACTATAACTACATATCACTATAACTACATATCACTATAACTACATATCACTATAACTACATATCACTATAACTACATATAACTATAAATACATATAACTACATATCACAATAACTACATATCACTATAACTACATATCA
Organism: Osedax frankpressi; assembly: GCA_964035775.1. Classification (NCBI taxonomy): domain Eukaryota; kingdom Metazoa; phylum Annelida; class Polychaeta; order Sabellida; family Siboglinidae; genus Osedax; species Osedax frankpressi. The sequence goes on from OZ038313.1 coordinate 19,511,168, forward strand.
CAATAACTACATATCACTATAACTACATATCACTATAACTACATATCACTATAACTCCATATCACTATAACTACATATCACTATAACTACATATAACTATAACTACATATAACTACATATCACAATAACTACATATCACTATAACTACATATCACAATAACTACATAGCACAATAACTACATATCACTATAACTACATATCACAATAACTACATATCACAATAACTACATATCACTATAACTACATATCGCTATAATTACATATCACAATAACTACATATCACAATAACTACATATCACTAAAACGTAATAAGATAATTTCAAATATCTACTGTTGGAGACATTGTAACTGCAGATTTTCGTACTAAAGTTAAAATAATGCTAAATATGGAGTATGGAGTTATATCAGTAAATCGATGTAATTTATGACAAATAGAGCAATTGTAAATTTGAATTTGCTGTTATTGCTTAATTTAATTATAAGTCATTTACGTTGTGTGTCATTGTGCATATGTATAATTAAAATGATATTTATCTAATTTATAAATTTAAACAATTCTATCTCACATGCATAGTATTATTGATTTAAAATAAGGAAATTTAGTTATTTTAAATATGAATTATAATTATATTATAATTCTGAAATGAGAAATTAATAAAAATAAAAATATATGTGACAAAAAAAAATTATTTAATATTTATAATATTTAATATGTTATTTACTACTTGCGAAAATTTCAGAATTCAATTCAATTTAGAAATACCAAAAAATGCCCTTTTAAAAGTAATCCATCATTGAAAAATTATAAAAATTATTTATTAATTATTTACAATTTATTTACAACAACAAAATATATTAGAAATATAAATATCATATTAGTAGTTTACACTAATGATGAAATTAAAAAAATTTTAAACTGAATTATTTATTATTATCCATATTATGTAGTTAGTGTATACATTGTGTGGATAATGTGATTCTAAAAGCCAATCAGATAGCTTGAAAAAATAGAAATAATATTATATTTGTTACTTTTGATTTTGTTACTTTGAATTTATATAAATTATTTTTTAAATAATTTTTAAAATGTCAAGATCAAATAAACAAAATCTACACCTGAGAAAGATAATACTGAATATTATATTATATTTTATTATTCTATATATATTCACATATAAATGGCAAGATGGAATGAGTATGCACCTGGAGAAGGCTTATAAATATACATGATTTTATTCTGCATTTTATAAATTTTATTTGTAAATAGTTTAGATTGATTTTTATCATAATTATTTTACAAGGGTAGTTGTATAATATTTTAAAAGTACATCTACTTTATTGTTATTGAAGGAATCTCTTTGATTTTTTTTCCTATATATGCTTGAAATATATATCTTTGTACTAATAGAGATATTTTATATTTAGTTTGTAATTCGATTTATTATGTAACCTATACAATTTTAAAAATATATAAAATTATAACAAATATATGTCAAAATATATATTAGATCTATAATGTACAAAATCGCTTCATGTTCTTATACTTATAAATAAACTGCATATAGTAAACAAAATAGTTTGATAGCGCTAGTACTTTTTATCACATTAGATTTATAAAATGAGTGCATTTCTCTATTCAAAAAATGAATTAGCTAAATTATTCTATGGCTATAATGTTCAGGATTAGGTTTAAGGTTTAACGATTAGGTTTAAGTCAGGTTCACATTTCTAAATCTCATTCATAACTCACTCAGTGAGTTGACTCGTATAACTTATCAATAAACTAGCATTCGAATCAAGTGATCTTATTCTAGCTCTAGTCCAGCTAAACCAGAACCGATTGGAATAGGTGATCACCGATGTGAAATAAGAGACATCTACAATGGGTGCCATTCGAGTGGGGTTCCAATGGTCTCTACTCACCAGGGCAACTTCTAGCGGGAAGAGTTGTCTTGAACGCTTCAAGGCCTTGTTGTAGTTGAGGCGTAATGCTGAGTCTGCACTCTTGCCCGTCCAATCCTCGTAGGCGGTCAAGTACTTCTCTAGACCTGAATTAAGGCGAGGTGATATCAACGTAGACGATGGTATAAGGGTGGAGTAGGGAAAGTGGAATTTTGAAGTAGTGAAATAGTTGAAGATGGAAAAGTGGAATGGGGGAGTGAAAATTGAAGTAGGGAGATCTGCAAAAGTAAAGTAGTTGGGGGTGTAAGAATGGGGTAGATGTAGGCTTATTATTAAAGTAGGGAGAGGTATAATAGTAAAGTAGTTGGAGGTGTAAGAATGGAGTAGATGTAGGCTTATTATTTATGAAATTCCCGGGCATTGAAAATACCTATAGTTAAATTGGCTATTAATATCTAAGTAATTCCTATATTTACCATAACAATTGTCATATTTGTAATTTTGTTATTATATTATAATTTCTTTATTATTTTTAATAATAATTTGTAATGTAATGTCTACTCATGAAACTATAGTTAGAAATAGTTTAGCCAGAAATGTTATGATATAATAGTATGTATTAATCATAGCATAATGTAATGCATTCATGAAATTACGCTAATCAATTTACATATTAATAGTTACTAGGTCCTCTCTAATCCAGGGTGGAGTATTTAAAACAAACTTTCCAGTGGTAAGGATAATTGACGTTTGAGCAGCTTTTCAATGCGATCATTTTGAAGTTTCTTTTGCTTTTCATCTGCTTGTCGTTACCGGTAATAACTGAAGTTTGTGTTGAGTTTAAGGGAAGAAGTCTGTCTATATGCCATTAGTGCAATTTAATCCAGTAGAAAGACAACAATTGCTTACGTTATACGAGTATTGATATTATATACAAATTTCAGTAAAATCCATATAGAAATTCATCTAGAAATAAGAAATAGTGTTGAATCTAATTTGATGCAAAGGTGAAAATAATCGGCATTCAAAATTATAATATGATAAAGAATTACATTTTCAGTAAAAATATATTTAGTAAATGATAAATATTAAAATTATTACATATTAATTATTAAAATTAACACATTATATTAAATATTAATAAAAATCATTATTATAATATAACTATTATAACATAACTATTATAAGTGTAATAAATAAGGTTAACAATTATTAATGAAGTACATTACAGCAGCTATAAGGACTAGAGATAAAATAAATGAACCTGATAGCATGGCAATTTCATAGTCTAGGTACATTGTCCACAAGGATGCACCACGCGAACAGTGAAGTCCAATTCCAGACTGTAGCGCTTTCTCGAATGTGCTACGAGCATACGATGAGTCATCACCACCTACAGCGTAAGCGCAGTATTCCACCCAGAGGTCTACAGCTGTAATGAGGGGAGAGAGGGGATGAGAGGGGGAGGAGATAGGGGGAGGAGAGGGGGAGGAGAGAGGGGGAGGTAGTGGGGGAGGAGAGAGGGGGAGGAGAGAGGGGGAGGAGAGAGGGGGAGGAGAGAGGGGGAGGAGAGAGGGGGAGAGAGGAGGAGAGAGGGGAAAGTAGTGGGGGAGGGGATGAGAGGGGGAGAGAGTGGGAGGAGAGGGGGAGGAGAGGGGGAGGAGAGGGGGAGGAGAGGGGGAGGAGAGGGGGAGGAGAGGGGGAGGAGAGGGGGAGGAGAGGGGGAGGAGAGGGGGAGGAGAGGGGGAGGAGAGGGGGAGGAGAGGGGGAGGAGAGGGGGAGGAGAGGGGGAGGAGAGGGGGAGGAGAGGGGGAGGAGAGGGGGAGGAGAGGGGGAGGAGAGGGGGAGGAGAGGGGGAGGAGAGGGGAAGGAGAGGGGGAGGAGAGGGGGAGGAGAGGGGGAGGAGAGGGGGAGGAGAGGGGGAGGTAGTGGGTGAGGACAGGGGGGGAGGTAGTGAGAGGAGAGGGGGAGGAGAGGGGAGGAGAGGGGGAGGAGAGGGGAAGGTAGTGGGAGAGGAGAGGGGAAGGTAGTGGGGGAGGAGAGGGGATAAGAGGGCATGAGAGGGGGAGGAGAGGGGGAGGTAGTGGGATGAGAGGGGGGAGAGAGGGGCAGAGAGTGGGAGGAGAGGGGGAGAGAGGGGAAGGTAGTGAGAGGAGAAGGGGAGAGAGTGTGAGAGAGGGGTAGAGAGGGGAAGAGAGTGTGAGAGAGGGATAGGAGAGGGGAAGAGAGGGGGAAGGTAGTGGGAGAGAGTGGAAGGTAGTGTGAGAGAGGAGAAGTGAGGGGAAGAAAGGGGATGAAAGGGGGAGAGAGGGGGAGGAGAGGAGAAGGTAGTGGGAGAGAGTGGAAGTGAGGGGAAGGTAGTGGAAGAGAGTTGAAGGTAGTGGAAGAGAGTTGAAGTGAGGGGAGAGAGGGTAAGTGAGGGGAGAGAGTGGGAAAAAGGGGATCTAGGGGGAGAGAAGAGAATAGAGGGGAAGTGAGGGGAGAGAGGGGGAAGAGAGGGGGAGGGGATGGTAAAGAGATTGGAAGAGAGTGGGAGGTAGTGGAAGTGAGGGGAGAGAGTGGGAGAGAGAGGAAGTGAGGGGGAGAGAGGGAGAGATTGGGAAAGAGGGGATATAGTTGGAGAGAAGAGAATAGAGGGGAAGTGAGGGGAGAGAGGGGGAAGAGAGTGTGAGAGAGGGGAAGGTAGTGGAAGTGAGGGGAGAGAGTGGGAGAGAGAGGAAGTGAAGGGGAGAGAGGGGGAGAGAAGAGAATAGAGGGAACGTGAGGGGAGAGAGGGGAGCGAGGGGAGAGAATGGTAAAGAGGGGATATAGGGGGAAAGAGGGGAAAGAAGAGAAGAGAGGGGAATTAAGGGGAGAGAGTGGAAGTGAGTGGAAGTGAGTGGGAGAGAGGGGAGTGAGGGTAAGTGAGGGGAGAGTGTGGGAAAGAGGGGATATAGGGGGAGAGAAGAGAATAGAGGGGAAGTGAGGGGAGAGATGGGGAAGAGAGGGGGAGGAGAGGGTAAAGAGATTGGAAGAGAGTGGGAGGTAGTGGAAGTGAGGGGAGAGAGTGGGAGAGAGAGGAAGTGAGGGGGAGAGAGGGAGAGAGTAGGAAAGAGGGGATATAGGGGGAAAGAGTAGAAGAGAGGGGAAATGAGAGGGGAGAGAGTGGAAGAGAGTGGGAGAGAGGGGAAATGAGGGGAGAGAGGGGAAGTGAGGGGGGAGAGTGGAGGAGAGTGGGAGAGAGGGGAAGTGATGGAAAAGAGTGGAAGATTTGAATACATTTTAGTTATTACATATATTTAGAATTTCATCGTGAAAACCAAAATAGTCTTCGACCGCACGATCAAATAAAATATAAACAGCATTCCGTCCTTCTTTTGTAGATACCATTTTTTTTTCATCTTCAATCCACTCAATCCATAATTCTGCCAAAAATTAAATAAAATATATTATATAGAATACAGAATAATATATAATTATTTAAATATAATATCTTAAATTAAATATTAAAAAATTGCAGTGCAATTACATTTCAAGTATATTTTTGTTAATTATAACATTTCATATTCATTAAAAAACCTTCAGTAAGTGGAAAATTTGAACTCATTCGATTTCTTGCAATTCTTAATGCATCTAATTCTCCATCCAGACGCAAAAGTTTAATTATTTCAATATGAGAATCATAAAGATATGGTGATGTTTTCAACTATAATATGAAATTGTTAAAAAATTAGCGTTATATTTAAATTACGTTTTTCTATCTTTTCATTAAATTCTATTGGAAATTTTACTTTATTGGACATAATACTATTGAATATAAACTGGATATTAATATTTATACCAAATATATAGTACATTGATAAATAATTAATTTAATAATACAAAGTATTTTCAAATTATATAATGAATTTAAGTTATTATTTATTAATGGTATTTACACCATTAATAAAAATCCAAAGAATTAATTATAATTAATATTTTAGATTATTTGTCCTTACAATTATTCACAATGTTAAAAATATAAAGTAAAAATAGTAACTTATTGTTTTATTAATACATAAATTATATAATAATATTTATAGTGATTTTTTTTAATAAATATATTTCTAATATATATTTATTTTAAATTTACTCAAAAGATTATCTATCAATTTAAAATTAGATCAAACATTTGCAAAGATTACATGAATGGCTATATTATGAAAAGTTAAAAAATATTTAATAAATTAAAATATAAATTATAAAATATAAATTATAAAATATAAGTTATAAAATATTATCTAAGAAGATTAAATGTATTCCTCATGATTTCGATCGTTTATTTTTATGTAATATTATATCTTAGCAAATTACTTATAAAATTAGCATATCAATCTTTTCATTTAGGGAATTATGCATGTATTTATTTTTCATTGTTTTTTTTACTAAACTACTAGAGAAGTCTAAATGTAAATATTAACTGGGGTGTTTTGCTAGTACTTCATTCATATATTAACCCTTTAGTATATGTAATTGGATAAGTTATATTTATAATATAATAGATACTATAAAATGTTGTGAATTTTTGATAGATATTTATAATAAAAATAACTATAATAGTCATATTCCTATTATAATATTTAGTTAATTTTTTTAATTTTATTAAATTATATAATAAAGGTTCATATTACGTCGATTAAAAATAATACGATCAAAGTAAATACGTATAAAAATAATATTTTAATTTAATATTTTTAGCAATAAATTAAAATATTATTTTATATTTAATAGCATATACTACTAGCACTATATACTACATTATTATATTACCTAAGTCATGGATATATATAATATACAACACTTAATAATAATAATAATAATAATAATAGTAGAAAATATGACTGTGTTGTAGTCTAAATATGTGTAAATAAATAATTATTTAAAATAATGTAATTGAATTATTTGTAAAATGACTTGTAAATTTCATAAATATATTTAAAATATATCTTTATAAATAAATAATTGTATTACATATGAAGATTATTTTCAAATTATTTATATTTAAAATAAACAACGATATTAAACAGATTACTTAATATCATGCATAATAACTATAGTAAAATGGATTATTAGTTTCTTCTATTAATAGATCTTTAAAATTATTGCTACAGTATAAAGGAATATAACTTTTAATTCAAGTTGTCTTATCTCATCTGTATAATCGTCATCATCAGATGAATCTATGTGAGGTGAATTTGATAAACTATCCTCACTCATAGCTTCATTTTCACTTGACACCATACTATATATTTTAATAGGATATTCAAAACCAAATTATTTGGTTCAAATCGAATATTTTCAGAATAAACATTATACAAAGACATTATTTATAATTTAAATAATAGATATTTAATAAATATGAATATAATTATTAATTGATAGACTATAAAGTATAGCTTTAATAATATAGAGATATACTATAGTAGAATATATATGTAAAATCTATGAAGTATTATATTATAAAAGCAGATTAATTAATAGTATCATATAATTATATATTTATAATAATGTAGTTATATATTAGTTCAATTAAATATATAACATACTACATATTAAATTTGTATTATTCGTAAATATGAAATTAATCATATTATCAACTTAAGTTTTAACCACATTTGTAAAGTATTTCATCTTCAAATAAGTAGAGTATACTTATTGTCCAATATCTACATTTGTGGGTATTTGTATGTTAATATAATGAATAACGAGAAAGTATTGCGAAGTAGTATATAGTATTGGTATTTATTTGAATGTATTCGGGCAAGTTATGATACAATAATTTATCGATGAGAAACGGTAGCTTGTACTGGATACGATATTCTATTGTGAGCCAATAGAGTATCATTATCATTTTTTATAGTATACACTCCGTACCTTGATTATGCAATCGCAATATATTAGATAGTATATTTTGCAGATTTAGCACTTTATTAAATTATAAATTGCAATGGGGAAATGAAGGGAGAAGCAGTAGTAAATGGAGGATGATTGATGATGTGGTCGTTCATCTAAAGGTCATCTGGGAGAGTATAACTACATACATAATATCTGAATTTAGAAGTGATGTAATATGATATAATATATTATATGATAGGTTTTAACTGATTCAATTTTATTATGCATTTAGTTTATGTTATATGGCTTACTATAATAATTCATTGTGATTTATTAAAAATAATAATTTATAATAATAAACTTTTGTAATAATTTATATTTGAATTATTGATTTTAAGTTATTATTCTCTATAGATATGATTAATATCTGTTATCAGAAGTGTATTTATATAAATTTCGACATTTAGTAAATATTACATTTTCTATTTCATATTGATAAATAATGATAAAAATAGATATTTATTAAAAATTAATACTAATAATAATTAATTATATTATATTAGATATTATATAGTAATACAAATTGACTTAATGTATGTTAATAGAACGTTATTTTAAAATTAATTGTAATCACTTATAAAAATATACATTATTTATATTTATATCTAAAAATTGAGTAATCAATTATAGTTTTGAAATGCAGGTCTTGTTTATATATATTAAATATTTATAATAGATTTTAATAAGAATGAAAGATAATAGTCATAACCTCTGTTGAAGTGTAGTAAACTATATGATGCCTTATGATGTTATTGTAAATATATATAACATTAGTTAATAAAGAATAATATATAGTATTCTCCATATACATGTTAGCTAATTACTAATGACTATATATAA
>OZ038313.1:19521719-19544717 GCA_964035775.1 Osedax frankpressi
AGTGATAATTATATATATATGTATACATAAAGACTCTATTTAGATTTTGTATATACCATATAATAATTAATTTATATAAATGTATATGACATACATTTAAAATATTTATATTAAAAAAGTGAAATTAATTTACAAGATCGTGGCTTTTTCTTTTTTAAATGCTGAATTTCTCGCGTAAGATAATTTTAATTTTAACTGTTTCATTTGTTCACTAAGTTTATCTAATATTTAATTGTATTGGTAAATCTAGAGCTATGCCATTATTACCCGATATAATTTAATAGTTTCGTAGTATTCACTTTTGTTTTAGACTTTATTACAGCATAGACGATGCCATAATTTATTATGGGCAATGTTAATAATAAAAAAAACGAGCACAATTATTATAGATTTATTTCTTGAAATAATTTTCCAATTCTCAGAATGAAACTAGAAACGGGTCCACCCAATCGGAAATGTTTCTGATATCGACGAATATTAATTGCTAATTAATCGGCAATTTGGAGGGCTGTCTTGCCCACATGTAGTGGCTAGAAATATATATATACCGTACACGTGTACGGGGTTAACGGTAGGGTACATAGGTCGAGCGGAATCACCTTTACTCGAATTCACGTCGCGATATAAATATAGATAACAAAGCATAATTGGGGTCATGCTGCAGCAGGAGAGGTCATATGAAGACATGGGGGTAGGATTCTAATGACAATTATGAGTGGCTGGTGGTGTCACGAAGTGTAAGGAGGGGCTTGTGGATATATGTTGACTTGATAAGTAGCGGAATATCGGAACATGGAATTGGTGATATCATGGTGGGAATTATAGCCGTAACTTTGGGAAATCAGACGTAGTGGAGTTGAAGAACAATGTACTGAGTCGATATTGGCGGTATTCACTTTATCACGTGATTGGGATGGATCCGTATATCTTGCCGGGATAGCTTGGTACACGAATAGTTCAATCTAGATCACGTAAATAAGTAACATTTACCTGGCGACGGCGTGCAAATACAATATCCTCAATTTAAGTTTTGTTGAACGAATGAATACATACATAATATATATCATTCAAACTGGCACACGCTGTACGTCGTACCTAGTACTTCCCGTACACTAGTAATGTCTGACTTAAACAAGGAGTCGGATGACAGACTTCGTGCAAGGATATTTACATGTAGGGAGTTTGGCGACTTTAAGCCAAGACTCCTCAATTCGAATAACTTCAAGTGTCCGGTAACTTCAAACTTTTATTTGTTTAGTTGAAATAAATTCGCTATCTGGTGATTTGAATGTAGTAGTTCTTGCAGTGCACAATGTACGGTATACAATGTACGGTATACAATATACGGTAATCAATGTACCTTATACAATGTACATTACACTGTTATCTTATAATAGTTTACATTGTAATAATGATAATCATGTGTTCTATGTCTCGTTCACGATTCTGTTCAGTTTTACCATTCTTTGTTACGTGGGCGTGTTAATGGATAAGGAGTAGTCAGTAAAACGCAGTTAATACTTTAATACTAGTAATTTAGGTTTATATGGTGATATGTGATAATATTGATAATGGTAGATGTGCAGTGGAGTGTATTTATGGGTATTTACGATGTATTTAGGATTTAGTAGAGTTCAGGTAAGTTGACGAGGCTTTTCGAAATGTATATCGCCCCGGCACCATTCCAAACCTATATACTTATCCCGTTGTCCTAGGTTATGAACGGGTGCTCATCTTTACTTGGTAACCAGACTTGCGACCAGTCCTTTGCGCTTTACCATTTCCCCCGGATGGTCTGGTTCCGGTATTGACACCGCCACCTTCTCTCCGGCTCTTCCACCTCGACAAATCTCCGCCGCCTCCCCCGCCCCCGCCCCCGCCCCCACCTCCAGCCCCTCCTCCTCCTCCGGTACGCACCGAGTAATACCCGTCTTCGTTTCCTCCTCCGCTTCCTCCAAACAATGAGGGACGCTGGCACGATCGTCTTCCTGCGATATCAATTTGTTATATATGACAATTTGTTAATTATGGAATTAGCGATTTCTAAAAATATAACAGTTATATTAACAAGTTTTATTATTAGATATTATTCATTTATATATATATATATATATATATATATATATATATATGTGTGTTTGTAATATATATATATATATATTTATATATATATATAATGACAATGATGTGGGAAATCATATTACATGGTAGATAGTAATAGAATAAAGGAATTTACAAATTTAACAGCCGAATCTAGATATTTAGTTTTAGTTAAGTACAATTATTATAAATTTCAATGGTAAGATAATAATATTAACAAGTGATACAAAACTTATTAAATATGTCTAATCTGAAGAAAATATAATTTGTAGACTACAAGTGTTAAGAAGAATTAACACTTCCATATGTATTTTAACTGGCGCCATTATGACGCCATTATGACGTCATTATGGCGCCATTATGGCTCCTTTTAAACTCTAGTTTAATCTATTTTTGGTGTATACAAAATTATATATTCCTAAATCGTATTAGTCCAATAAAAAATAGCTTACACAATAAAAAAATTAATAACTTTGTAAAATTTACTTTGAAATTTAAGTAAATCAATATAATAAATATATCAAATAATGTATAATTAGTTATCTGTTAAAGAAAGGGGTTTTAAATGGGAATATGGTTAATATAGGAGTATAGATACTTCTTAGAATCAGTAAGTCAAGAATATATATCTTATTTATCATATGTCTAGATCCTAGAAATGCATATAAATCAATCATTTATTCAACAAGCTCGCAGATGTTTAAGCATCCCTTAACATAATGCTTAAAAGATATATATAGTGATACTATTTATAAAGATGTTATCATATTCCCATCACCGGAAGTTATACCAGGAATAGCCATTTCCAATGATATTCGATTTGTACTTTGAATCATGTATCGGAATAGTTAAAAATGCGATGGAATTCAATTAATATAACACTCAAATACATATAACTAAATATTCCGATAATTATTCTAATCTTTCAGATTATCATGAACAATATCAACTATCCTAGACCAACCGAGTATATGAATAAATAACGACCAGTGAGCTTTGAATTTATAATTTGAACTGAAATTACACCTCTCTCATATAATAAATATTTTGGTTATCTTTAGGTATCCAATTTCTCTCAATATAGTGATTGACCTAACAATACAATATATCTATATCTATCTATATATAGAGATATTATAGATTACTCACTACTCGATTCTTAGCTCAAAATAGAAATTCTAACACTTTACCTTGACACCATATCCTTGACACCATGACCTGATCTTAATTCGAGGAAACTCTGATAATAGTGTTACTACTTTTTTTAGCTATGTTTAAGTATTAATAATTGTTATCCTAAACCAAAAGATACTAAACCGCAAAAGTATATTTTTCTAACATTAATCAAATCTCTGTATCAAACGAGAATAATTGAAGAAACAAACTCGCCAATGTGTCATTCCAAATACAATTTTCTTTCCGAATTTACAATAAATTGACTGTACGCAGATATATATATATGTATATATATATATATATATATATATATATATATATATATATATATATATATATATATAGATATACAAATATGTGATCAAACACCAGGACTTGAACAAGGCATGATATACATAATCTGTAATCGAGTATGGTATAAGATATAGTAAATATCAAAATATGTATTGATGGAATTTGCTCTGATCTAGCAAATCCATTTATAGGATTGTCAAATGAAGAAAATATTGCCTATATATAAATTCTACCGATCAAGATATTGTAATGATCTACTGTTAAATTATGTATACGATGATTCGCTGATTATGAAGATATTGTCCATGTTCTAAAGACGTTGTTATTTATTTATAATACAATTACAACTCCGTATATAATAGAAAATAAGGCAATTATTTTCGTTAGAATATTTGAAAATCCGAAATACATACATAATGACAATGACATTTAGTTTTGTTCTGTTATATTGTCTTTTACCTTTTATATATGTTTTTATGTTTTATCTATTCACGTCGTTTTACATTATTTTGAATCACTCTATGATGATGAGGTACTGCATTTTAAAAATATTAATTCAATTGATAAATAATTATATTTATCTGAATATAATATATAATACTTTGTTATTTATTATATTCATTGGTATTTTCTTCCTATATTATTATATCTAAATATCCATTATTAATTTCATGTTGTTTCCATATTTTAAATTTGCACTTTCTATGACAAATACGATCTTCTATGACAATACTAAGATCTTCTATGACAATACTACGATCTTGTATGACAATTCTACGATCTTGTATGACAATACTACTATCTTCTATGACAATACGAATTACAATTACACTCGCCTAACCATTAATTATTCACAATGAATAATCAGCGACTTGGTTCTTAAATGAAATATAACTCACTTCCCTCAGCATCTCGTCTTATTACCGCATCACATATAATACCGTCACCTATGACTAAATATCCCTCAGACTTAATCTTAATAACCACAACAAAACTACAACTACCGCTAAAACTCAGGCCGCCATAACGAGCATACTACCAACACCGCCATCGCACCTTCATCGCCATCACCTCTACTACCGTTAGCGCCATGCCATTATAATATATCCGAGACTCACCTATGTACATATTGATGATAGCGAGGACTACGACGGCTGCGAACATGACACACGTGACCAGCAGGTAGATGGCGGGAGCCGAGAGACCGCTTGCGCTCGGAGAAGTAGGCGGCGAGGTTTCGGAAGCCACGCCCCCTGCCGCTATGCCGACCACGTCTGCAGAAGATGCGTTGAATCCAGCAGCAACATACACCATGCCAACCAGCGAAACACTAATGCAGACTCATCATCTGTACATTTGTAATAAATTAGCTATATGTGATAAAAGAAATAGATAGGGATATATATATATATATATATATATATATATATATATATATATATATATGTATATTTATATATATATCCCTATATATTTAGGGGGAGGGAGGGAGGGAGGGAGGGAGGGAGGGAGGGAGGGAGGGAGGGAGGGAGGGAGGGATGGAGGGAGGGAGGGAGGGAGGGAGGGAGGGAGGGAGGGAGGGAGGGAGAGAGGGAGGGAGGGAGGGAGGGAGGGAGGGAGGGAGGGAGGGAGGGAGGAGAGAGAGAGAGAGAGAGAGAGAGAGAGAGAGAGAGAGAGAGAGAGAGAGAGAGAGAGAGAGAGAGAGAGAAAGAAAGAGAAAGTGTGCGGGGGGTAGACATATAAATACAAATATATATATATATATATATATACATATATATATATATATATATATATATATATATATATATAAATATAAATATAGAAATTAAAATGGTGGAGAGTGAGTCATAAATTATAATAGAAAAAGAAATATAATAGCAACACACGTCATAGTTTAAAACATCTACATTCTTATGCAGGTGATTTAAGTTGTAAACTCCATATATTATGTTCATGATATAGTGTTATTTTTGCTCAATCCGTCACGTGCGTATGTACACTTTACGTACACTGTACATCGTACGGTAATTAATATATAATGATAGCTCCATATGAACAATGATATTATTCTAGATATAATAACAGAGTTTGTATGTCATTATATGTATGAATTATACATTACTTGATATACTGTCATCATTAGTGGTTTTAATCAAAGTATAATACACATACACATATATACACACACACACACTCACACGTACATATATATATATATATATATATATATATATATATATTGCATTGATTATATTACATAACTAGATATGTATCCTACCCTTGTTATTCCGTTAGACGATATAGAAATCCATATGTGTGAATACATATATAATACAATGAACGCGGTACATAATACACTATTTAGCTAAAACAGGTATTAACGGTATTACCCCTTCATTAGGGTTATCTCGTGTGCGTTCAATACTAGACTGATGTAAGTATTTGTAGCGAACAGTACTTGATCAGGTATATTGTCGTATACTTAACCCTACAAGATACACATACCTGCGTGTCGTATCTAATAGTTTCAGAGTATCGATCCACTCCGCTGAGATAGACACAACGGGAAAAGTTATTAACTGTTACGCAATCTATTGTAACCCTGCCAGACAGCCGCCGGTTATAATATTACTAGATTACATAATTATTAGCGAACATCTATTATCTTGCCGTTCTGATTCCCACTTGCCATCCATTAACTATCAGTTTAGTATAGATATATAATTTTGTTATAGGAATTAGGAAATTCAAGGTCAGATGATAAATAGGTGCGATAAATAATCATTATTGAACATATGTGTGTTATATAATACGTAGTTATTACTATAAATCAATGATGGAAGTAAGTTTATTTAATCGGATGAATAAATGATATTATATATACTGGTATACGTGTGACCAATATCATATGTATTTGTATCCATATAGTAAATCCATAGGAGAGATATATATTTATAATCATACAATAATTCATTCTTTTCACCAAAGTGCAAATCACTCGGTAAAAATAACTTGGACTAATGCATGGACTTATAGTTTCGTTTACCTGAATTCCAAAAACAGGTAGCATTACATAATTTAATAAGGATATTTGCAAAAGTTACGACATTGACTAAATATTATCTTCTTGGACTAGTTTTCTAATGACCATTCTATCTATTTATCTTAAGGCGTTATGGTATAGATGTGGTCATTTTTAAGGTCAAAGTTTTTGGAGGTGTGAATACAACTATGATCTTTACATATTAAATATATTATTACATATTATTAAATATACATTTTCTCTATATACTCTTCCTGGTATGAGATCATAAAACAATTATGGATGTAATAGATTATAAGATTATTATTAACAGCGCATAATATTGTTTATTTAAAGACAATAAAGACAAATAAAGACAAATATATCTATTAATTTATAAATGAATCCCCATGCAAATTTATGTTTTACTTTTATGCAATAAAGATAAAAATGTATATACATTTAATTTTAATATGAATCAATAGATAATTGTCGGTTTCACTTTTTGTATTGAATTAATCGGTACATCATTCTTATAAATTATTAATGACTATATTAATGATTAATATTCTATATTTATATATATATATATATATATATATATATATATAAATATTACTAGTGATTATACTTCTATACTGTATATTTATCTTTTCAAATTACTCGGTGAAGTCAATTTAAAAATGATTCCACAGTAAACATTTATAATCATTACTAAATTTGTTAAATACTAAACATGCATACTTATTATTAAATATAGTTATTATTATTAATACAGATTGAATTGAATTGAATTTTATGTTAGTTAATATTTTGGTATATATTAAATAGTATCTATCATTCACAAAACATAGACTATGTAAAAAGGTATATTTATATGTAAATGAATCATTATACTATACGCCAATTATTATAATGAAAACATATATATTTATTACTGTTTTCTATGCATAAGGTATACACAATTTAACTTAGAAGGGATACTTAAAATAAGGTGAAGTCAATTTAAAAATGATTCCACAGTAAACATTTATAATCATTACTAAATTTGTTAAATACTAAACATGCATACTTATTATTAAATATAGTTATTATTATTAATACAGATTGAATTGAATTGAATTTTATGTTAGTTAATATTTTGGTATATATTAAATAGTATCTATCATTCACAAAACATAGACTATGTAAAAAGGTATATTTATATGTAAATGAATCATTATACTATACGCCAATTATTATAATGAAAACATATATATTTATTACTGTTTTCTATGCATAAGGTATACACAATTTAACTTAGAAGGGATACTTAAAATAAGGTGAAGTCAATTTAAAAATGATTCCACAGTAAACATTTATAATCATTACTTAATTTGTTAAATACTAAACATGCATACTTATTATTAAATATAGTTATTATTATTAATACAGATTGAATTGAATTGAATTTTATGTTAGTTAATATTTTGGTATATATTAAATAGTATCTATCATTCACAAAACATAGACTATGTAAAAAGGTATATTTATATGTAAATGAATCATTATACTATACGCCAATTATTATAATGAAAACATATATATTTATTACTGTTTTCTATGCATAAGGTATACACAATTTAACTTAGAAGGGATACTTAAAATAATGATCTTAAGAATATTATAAATATATTTATATATAATTTTAACTTTATGGGATAAATAAACAATTGCACAAACATCACGTTAGCAAGTTTATATTATATTCAATTCAATTTTAAATTACTTATTTAAATAAATTATATTTTTTTAATAATATGAGATGATTTTGATTTATATAACACATATTAAAAAAACAAGATTTAGGTAATAATTAGGATTACAAATATTTGAAAATATTACGAATTTTAGTTAAATAGTAATTTATATAATTGAATACAATATTAAAAATTAAACTTTTCTAATTAGATAATAGCATATCTAAGTATTCTTAAAAGGAAATTATCAAATGTATTAATATATTATTATTATTATTATTATTATTATTATTATTATTACTATTAATATTGCTATTACTATTACTATTACTATTACTATTACTATTACTATTACTATTACTATTACTATTACTATTACTATTACTATTACTATTACTATTACTATTAATATTATTATTATTATTATTATTATTATTATTATTACTATTAATATTGCTATTACTATTGCTATTACTATTACTATTATTATTATTATTATTATTATTATTAATAATATTATTGCTATTATTAATTTTATTATTATTAATATTACTATTACTATTAATATTACTATTAATATTGATATTACTATTAATTTTATTATTATTAATATTACTATTTATATTACTATTACTATGGCTTTTACTATTACAACTACTATTGCTATTGCTATTACTAATAATATTACTATTACTATTACAATTACTAATACTATTACTATTACTATTACTATTACTATTACTATTACTATTACTATTAATATTACTATTACTATTACTATTACTATTACTATTACTATTACTATTACTATTACTATTACTATTACTATTACTATTACTATCACTATTACTATTACAACTACTCTTGCTATTGATATTGCTATTACTAATACTATTACTATTACTATTACAATTACTATTATAATTACTATTACTATTACAATTACTATTATAATTACTATTACTATTACATTTACTATTACTATTACTATTACTATTACTATTACTATTACTATTACTATTACTATTACTATTACTAGTACTATTACTATTACTATTACTATTACTATTACTATTACTATTACAATTACTATTATAATTACTATTACTATTACTATTACTAGTACTATTACTATTACTATTACTATTACTATTACTATTAATATTACTATTACTATTACTATTACTATTACTATTACTATTACTATTACTATTACTATTACTATCACTATTACTATTACAACTACTCTTGCTATTGCTATTGCTATTACTAATACTATTACTATTACTATTACAATTACTATTATAATTACTATTACTATTACAATTACTATTATAATTACTATTACTATTACATTTACTATTACTATTACTATTACTATTACTATTACTATTACTATTACTATTACTATTACTATTACTATTAATATTACTATTACTATTACTATTACTATTACTATTACTATTACTATTACTATTACTATTACTATTACTATTACTATTACTATTACTATTACTATTACAACTACTCTTGCTATTGCTATTGCTATTACTAATACTATTACTATTACTATTACAATTACTATTATAATTACTATTACTATTACTATTACTATTACTATTACTATTACTATTACTATTACTATTACTATTAGAACTACTATTACTATTACTATTACTATTACTATTACTATTACTATTACTATTACATTTACTATTACTATTACTATTACTATTACTATTACTATTACTATTACTATTACTATTACTATTACTATTACTATTACTATTACTATTACTATTACTATTACTATTACTATTACTATTACTATTACTATTACTATTACTATTACTATTAATATTACTATTACTATTACTATTACTATTACTATTACTATTACTATTACTATTACTATTACTATTACTATTACTATTAATATTGCTATTGCTATTACTATTACTATTACTATTATTATTACTATTAATATTCTTATTATTATTATTTTTATTATTAAGATTATTATCACTCTAATTAGTAGTAGTATTTGCTGTCAGCATATATATATATATATATATATATATATATATATATATTACAATACTAAAATGGTATTGTACGGTTACTTTGACAACTGAACTATATATTATTAATTAAAAATCTAACTTTAAATATTAATTCAATACAGGCATATATAATTTGTATACTAATATATATATATACTAATCGCATATTCCATTGATAATATAAACTATACACAATTACATGATAAACATTTGAATCTCGGAATATTTCTTATCGTGGAGGTTAATTTGAGTTAATTGTTCACATTCTATTAATCAATATACTGTTTCGTATTTGCTGTGTTTAGGAAAGCATACATTTTCTGTTGTATTAAATCATTGGTATAAAATAATAACGAACATTGTTATTTTAATACTATACGACTATGTAATAGAGAAAACTAATACATATTGTCTACATGTTTATAGCATAATTACATAATCATATGATATTGATGTGATCAAATTAATATCATATATACTGAATATTAATACCTATTATTATATTATTATAGACATTATTTTATTAAATTTAAAAATAAAAACTCTACCATTATATTTCAAATCCAAAATATAATTTATTATATTGTTACCTATTTTTGTTATTTCATAAAATTGTACATTCACATATTAAAAATATATAAATAAACACACTAATATGCCCACATTGACACACATACTCTCATATAGACACACATAGATGCATATACTCTCAAATACATATAGTTTACACATTCATCCTCTGCTGTACTTTTGTCCTTTAGAAATCAGAATTAATCCGGTTAGAAAATACATCCGTTCTACACTATTTACATCCTGTTTATGTGTATTTACATATATTCATACACATTCATGTACATGAATATATATACATATATATATATATATATATATATATATATATATATATATATATGACCACTTTGTATGGTGATATTAATTAGTGGCTATTATATGAATGCAAATAGCATCACATACATGACTCTATTTACAACTACAGAACTGATATAAATCTATTATAATATTTAATTAGATCTAACGTTCAGATAATAATAATGCATTGTTTTAAAATATTTCTGTAAATGAATAAATTAGATGAACCAATATGCGTTTTTATTATTCATATTTATATAAAAATACCTAATTATCAAGAAATTTCATTTATAAAAACAATTAATTAATAAAAGACAAAATGATCTATCATATTAGAATGCTAGCCAGTATCAGTTAATGTAATCTTGGGTGATAGTATATATTCACCATAGATATATTAGAAGGAGTAATCCCTTTGTCAATTTTTAATAAACTAAATAGCATTATCTATAACCCTCAGTCATTTCCCCAGCCTCCCTAGAGATAAAGTGATGTCTTCCCTCTATGCCCAAGGCTAGTGTATTAAGGAATACGTGTATTCCAATGTATATCAATCTATATATATAATGTTTTTTCAATAACGATATCCTTTTAAAAGTCCAACAAAGCTTACAGGCGACAGCATAACAATAAGAAGCTTATTTCCGGAGTATCCGGTAAACAATGCATGCGGATTTCTTTATATTATGAATATTATTAAGAATATCGTTTCAATGATATTTACACAATTCAATTGCGGATAGCATAAGGTAAAGAAGTTGTTTCATATGAATGATGACCACCCATTAGCCATGTTAATTGCCCTAGGGTGGAATCAACATCGCTGTGAAACGTTCAGTTGTCTTCGTAGTGTTTATAGTAATATGTAATTCATAATAATTAATCATATATATGTTCTACAATGTATGAATTGTATAGCAATATATATATATATACTATACTGTTTAAGTAACTGGTTAATAGCTACACATATAGACTTAGTAGTAACAAGCGGGATTACTAGAATACACGGAGACGATACATTTATCAATGTGAAATTATTTTGTTACGTTTACTTGGAAATGTGATATTTTTTACATTAAATGATATAGAAGACATAATCAATCGATGCCGTGTGCAATTTTTGAACCTTCATTATTCATGTTCTTTATATATAAACTTAATAAAGTAGTGATAAATAGATAATAATATCCTGAGGAATTGTAACAATAGTAGATATTATTAAAAACATTATATATTTGTTATATAATATTTAATACAAATTATTTTCAAACTAAGTATCACAAAACAGTGATTTCTGTATTTACTTTATTTCAACAATATTATTAAGTTAAACATCCAGTATAATACACGAGTTATTATATATGAAAATGTAGATAATTGTAAACAATAGAATTATAAAATATAAATAAATAATATTTAGTTTGGTTTAAATACTAATTTATCATATTAATCGAGTCTTCGTATTATAATTGTTATAGTGAATTAATCAAATGTTACTTTTGAAATTGAATATTTTAATTTTAGAATTGACATATTTATAATCCCATTAAGTGACAGCTAGAACAACACTAATTTAATTTATTGTATTCGGTTTAATAGATAATATATGAAATAATATGTATTTTGTTATACGTATGCAAATTCTAAAAGAATATAGTTAATGTACTACATAAAAACACTAATTTATTAAATATTTAGGATTATTTACAATGTATAAAACTTTAAAATATCTTATTATTTGTGAAAATTTCAATATTGCATAGGTTCTAATATTGTAAATAACAACTGGATCTTGGTAATCTCGAGTAATTAATATATATCGTTATTATATCGTGAATAGATAGTTTTGCAAATAGTGGATGAGATTCTGCGATAATATTGGAACAATCAACACATATTTTTTAGCTAGAAACTATAAGTTATCTGGAATAATGCAGCTAATAATTATATAAAATAAATACATAATAAGGAATAAGGTTAAATATAGTAAGTATCAGCATTTAATATATTATCAGACTATAATATATTATGTAATATAGTATATAATATATTATGTAATATATTCTGTAATGTATTATGCAATAGTAGTATCAATCTATAATATATTATGTAATATAGTATGTAATATATTATGTAATATAGTATGTAATATATTCTATAATATATTATGCAATAGTTTCTGTAATATTATCTATACTAAAGTCTATACTATAGTTTATAATATATTATGTGATATATTCTGAAAGAAAATATATAATATAAACTATAATAGTATATGTAATATAGTCTGTAAAATATAAATTTCCGATTAATTCTGTAATTTAGTCTGTTATATAGTCTAAAATATAGTCTATAATATAGTATATAGTGTAGTCTATGATTTAGTCTATAATATAGTCTATAATACAATCTGTAATATATTCTACAATATATTCTGTAATGTAGTCTATAATACAGTTTGTAATATATTCTGCTATATAGTATATAATATAGTATATAATATAATATATAATATAATATATAATATAGTATATAATATAGTATAGAATATAGAATATCGTAAAATATAAAATATAGTATATAATATATTCTGCAATATTGTCTATAATATAGTATATAAAATATTAAATTATAAAATATAGTATATAATATAGTATATAATAAGTACATAATATAATATATAATATAGCATATAATATAGTATATAATATAGTATATAATATAGTATATAATATAGTATAAATATTGTATATAATATAGTATATAATATAGCATATAATATAGTATATAATATAGTATATAATATAGTATATAATATAGTATATAATATAGTATATAATATAGTATATAATATAGTATATAATATAGTATATAATATAGTATATAATATAGTATATAATATAGTATATAATATAGTATATAATATAGAATATAATATAGTATATAATATAGTATACATATAGTATATAATATAGTATACATATAGTATATAATATTGTATATAATATAATATATAATATAATATATTTATATAATATATGAATATAGTATATAATATAGTACATAAAATAGTATATAATATAGTATATAATATAGCATATAATATAGTATATAATATAGTTTAAATATAGTATATAATATAGTATATAATATAGCATATAATATAGTATATAATATAGTATATAATATAGTATAAATATAGTATAAATATAGTATATAATATAGTATATAATATAATATATAATAAAATATAATATATAATATAGTATATAATATAGTTTACAATATAGTATATAATATAGTCTGTAATATTTCAAACTAATCACTATGCACTGTTTATAATTATATAATATGTCAAACAGACTGGATGCTGAGAACCGTAAACTCCATATCGAATAGGGTTCCTAAGTATATCGATACCGCACACCGCACACCGCACACCGCACACCACACCCAACCTAACAACACATTACTCGTCATATCGTATTGTATTTAATGTACACACTACACTCTCACATTTACATCAAAGCATTCACTTATACCAAATAAAATTGTTAATGATAATTAGGGTTGATAAATCCATGAAAGATATAAACTAATAGTTTATATCTGACAGCGAAAAAACATATATACTTAATTTATATATATTTTATTATTTTAATATATTGTATTTTTAGGAACAAATTGTATAATATTATTTTATTTGGCATATAAATATTAATATTATACACTATTCTATAATAATCATTAAATATATCATATTTTGAATGAAATACGCTATATTTACCATATATGTTTCCTGGAACATATTTACGAGTTCTCGATATTAACTTATATAAGTTTGAGTTCAAGCATGACTTTAGTTGTTTTAATACAAACTACGTTATACGATAGTTTCTTAACAATATACAAAGTTTCTTAACAATATACAAAGTTTCAGTACAATACATGTTCTGAATCAGGGGTGCGTTTGAAATCCATCAAATAAAGTTATGTAATTATCATATAAAATATTTAAATATAAACAAGTGATACATTTTTAATGTGAGAAATTATTCTTTATACATTATCTTGGAACATAGACATAGACATATTAAACATATGAAGACTGTACTCATCATGATTATTTATTATGTTATTCCAAGTAAACTTCTTATCGGTTCGGTACGAAATGTATTATAATATATAAGCTATTGCATAACTTATATATGTATTTAGTGTAAATTATTTAGTTTGTAACTAATTTCCATAACCATACTCCATAACGCTACTGCTTCAATATATAATAGTATATAAGCTATTGTATATCTAAATTATATATATATATATTTATATATATATATATATATATATATATTATAGAGATGATGCGTGATTATGCATAGAATGACCTGTCTATCTATGAATATTAATATTTCATAATAAGCAATATATGTCTAGATGTGTGATATTTGATACGTAATATAACAATGGTGGCAAGTTATAAATGAAATGATATATAATAGAATACATTCTTTGTTCGCAAGGACATACTATGTGAAGAAGATACATCATGTAAATTACATGTTCGTTCGCTACTCTGATGAAAGCATCGCTATGGAAACATGTCGTATCAACATAGCATTAGTATGGTTATGTGAGTACATACTAATCCATACCGCATATGGCTTTAGAAAAGATTATATAATGGTTACTCTCCCTCTCCCTCTCCCTCTCCCTCTCCCTCTCCCTCTCCCTCTCCCTCTCCCTCTCCCTCTCCCTCTCCCTCTCCCTCTCCCTCTCCCTCTCCCTCTCCCTCTCCCTCTCCCTCTCCCTCTCCCTCTCCCTCTCCCTCTCATTATAACACTCTACCTCCCTCTCCCTCTCCTTCTCCCTCTACTTCTGCATCCACTCTCATATTACACCTACCCTATTCCTTATCTATTATACACGTCTCGTTCTCTCTCTCGCCTCATCAAGATCTGTTTACACGTAAACTATCCAGTACCTTGCGCGTTTGCCACCAGGGGATTACGTTGTTATTTGTTATACTGTAAACGAGATGTGGTGCGATTCTGCGTGCTTTGAAGGATACGAGCACCTGAGACGAGAAGGCTATCTGGAGGTAATGAGTATAATAGCCCGCCGCTATGTTAATTAATATTAAACAAATACGATGTAATCTAATACAACATATTTATATTCATGTATATTATATATTATTTACAGGATTAATCTTCTGCTAGGTCAATATAATATTAGGATAATAAATAGAGAAATTTCAGTTATATATAAATAATATGAAATTATCAGAATGTTGTTATGTTATTGTATCTGCTACGCAGAAAACCATCCCAGCTATTTTAGTTTTTTTGTTATATAATAAAAGAGAACACATATTTAAATTATATTTAAATTATACTACATTTATTTTTTATACAAAATAATTATATAATAATAAATAATAGTTACATCATCTAGTTTTTTAGGATATTGTAGTAGTTATATAATCAACCAAAAAAACAGATAATATTAACTATTATACAATATTATATTATTATTTTAAATACAAAATTGAACATAATATATATTGTAGATACAATTTATTTTTATTTTTATTATATAACAAAAAAAACTAAAATGATCTTGATGGTTTCCTGGGTATCTTTCATATTTTACGAAAATAATTGGTTAAAAAAGATAAATTATGAATAATAAATGCAAAAAGTTAAATTATCTGAATATATTTAAATCTACATATTTTACAATTAGTGATAATAAATAACCCACCAATCCAGTAGTCATTGTTGCGTAAGAATGTAGTAAACTTCTTAGAGAAGATAATTTAAACGATATAAACTACTACTAGTATTTATCAATTATCTTTACCCATTGTCCTCCTGCTTTAAACACACATATAAACTATACTCCAGTTACTTTCAACAAATTGTTCAAAACTATTGCTACTCACACATATAAAGTGAATACACATCATTTAATTGATATTATCGTGGAGAATTCGAGATGCATTCTAAATGGATTTCATGTTCAAATAAATATACGAACAATATCAACATATATGGTATGATATGGTAAAGAATATTATATATTATTACTTTTAATAACGACAAAAATTCGATATTTTCAACCATTATGCATAATAAATACCATTTAGTATTTACATAATAATTGTAATTGAATATTATATCTAATAATTCACACTGGGAACCAATTCACTCCACATTTCTTATGTAATGAAGTTGATGTTCATCCTAATAATTGAAATACAGGTGAAGTTGATGAAATACAGAATAATATGCTTATGCTCTCGTACAATGAAGATTTCTTTTATAAATACTATAGAAGCAGGTAACACTTAATGTTCAGGTGTTAGTTCAATGTAATTAAAGTAGAGTTTAAGTCTGGTAGTAATATTACTACTGAATATAACAACGTATACATATCTCATTATAGTGGACGTATGTAATTAAAAATAACCCATTGGTATTCACAATTATATATATATATATATATATATATATATATATATATATATATATATATATATATATATATATATATATATGTTTATATAGTTTAATGTCAGATGCAACTTTGACGTGATATCTTCAATATTGAACAATTGACCTGTAGTTTGTCATGTAAGGATTGCTATTTTATCATACATGAGATATTTTATATTTAATATTGCAACGCGATAATCCGGAATTAACAAGTATTGGTCACGAGATCTGTTAATTTTATGAACCCAAAATATGCCAATATCCTGAGATCTAATATATGCGACGTTTATCCATTAGAAAATGCATAAACATACACGGGATTACATCATATTCATATGTTGCTTCGATAGCAATTATTTGGTCATAAACTAGTTTGTCAGCTGACATAAAGTAGGCCATGGTTCAACTACGGGGAAGTACTGCAAATAAGTCATTAATGTATCGGCTCTAAATAAAAACAAACCTTGCGGTCAATGTTCTCCTTTAACTAGAATTTAATTAATCTATCATGTTATTTTTATATGTTCAATTTAAGTATTATTATATTTATATACAATAATTGATTGATTATAATAATGGTTATTCCGATATTTATTTAAAAGTCTCCGAAATTAAAATAGTGTCTACTCTTGACTCATAACATCGTTTCAACATATGTTTATATATATTTAGAATTATAAATACACATATAAAACTGGTATTATATAAATATTAAGCCTAATTAAACGTTTTTATATTTATTACTAGTTAACATATTAATTATATGATTAATACTTTATTATAATTTTATTATAATATAATCCATGGTTTCATTTTAAAAAGGCATTGTCTATTAATTGCTTTATTTATTTTTGCGAATAGGTTTAATTTCCCAAGCACCTATTATAATTATTAATTATGTTTAGTATTAATATTTAATGGGTTAAGTTTATATATGTAGAATAATTATAGACGTTAAGATCATATATATTTCTCTAGAATTGATAATGTTCATTGGAGATACATACATTTTTATTTTGGCTTGAAACGTAACTGGGCTATTGTACAGTTTTAATAAATGATGGAGATATAAAGCTGTAGAAATAAATATTCAATTACATTAAGATTATATGTAAATAACAATAATCAATAGCATTAGATTCGCGTGTTTCGTTAAGAAAATTATTTATATTTGTAGAAGCAGTCGGAGAATTCAGAAGTCCGGGCAATCGCAGAGGATCCTGTGTTCGAAATGGTTCAGCCCCTGATCAATATTCTGCTAGCTGAAGAGGGTGTTACGTAAGGATGTTACGTAATAACATTATGAAATTTGTATTCAGTTTCTATGCCTCTCCTTCTCCTTCTCTCTCTTCTACTTATTCATATATATATATATATATATATATATATATATATATACATATATATATATATATATATATATATATATACATATATATATACATATATATATTTTTCTCTCTACCTCTCTTAATTTCTCATTCGTAAATATGTAAATGATTCCCAGAATACACAGTGATAATATTTAAATACACAGCGGGTTATTTGATAACAATATTTATCACCATCGTATTTCCCTGGTGGTATAGTATGCTAATTCGAAGTTATGATTCTTTAGTATATTGTCTGGTATGCCTCGTATGCCAGGCAATATACTGCATGCAATATCCTATGGGAAATGTCAAACTCATAACTATATGTTACATATTTGATAGCGGTAGGAATGCAAATTGTCCAATAGAAAACTCAGGTATAGAGATGTTATCGAAATTACGGTGAAATGTATATTTAGAAAAATTCAGTAACCATGGTAATATAGTCAATATTGCAATGATTGTAAACTTGGCAAAAATGATAATACTAAAATAGATTATTTATAAATACCACTACATTTAGATTATATTAATTATATTTTTTAAAAAAATTACAATTCGCCATCAAGCTGTAGGAACGTTCAAAATAATACATTTTAATTAATTTCATAATAAATGTATTTAAAAATTGAATCAATACTGAACAACTAATTTTACCATACAATAACTTTAAATATTAATACAAATATATCACATATGCATTATAAATTAAATATTTAAATATATCGATTTACATTTCGTAAACTTAGTAATAAAAGCAATGTGTGTTTTTAAAATTAAATATAAAATGAATATCATTTGTACTACACTAACATACTTAAAACGTAAAGGGTTAATTAATCGTTATCGTTACTTTATAATAATAGCATTGTCTTATAAAATCATAATTCTATGTATATCTGATTTCAAATATTGTAGCCAGAATGTTCATATGCAATTTATTAGTAAATCAAATTCATAATATTATATAAATTGTTATTTAAAATTGTCATACATTGTTTCAATATTATAATGTATAAAAACGTGTTATTAAATTCATATAATGAAATATGCGCACATGAAGTTAATACGTTATAATAACAATTGAAAACAATCCCAAATAATAATTTATATTAGGATTATCCAAACATAAAGAATATGTACAAGTAATGTATTTGTTTTTAATTTAATATTTTCTCTTTAATTATATCGATAAATTGTTTATAATAATGATAAGAATTATTACTTTTATGGAAAAATTTACCTTGTTTTATAATAAATGATATATTGATTTTTACATTGTATAAACAATTTAATTATATCTCAAAAAATATAAATTGAAACATAACAATATGGTATGGTTTATGAATTAAAATGTATTTCAATATATTTGATTGCATTCTATAGCTGGATATCATGAGCTATTCGATACATTATAAGTTATACTATCTGAACATTCATCGCCTTGATATAATTATTTTCTACGTTCATTAAGTTTTATTTTTTATTTCTCAATAAATTAAAAACCTATAAGCAAATATCTACTTTCACTTTTAAATATTCCTATCTGGCAATTAAGAATTTTTGGATGGTATACTATATATAATATTATATATATTAACATATTACAACATTTGTCACCGATACTAGATAATATATCAATATTTAATTGTTTTCCATCTGATGGTATTAAAATATTATCTAATATCACTTGTCTATTGATTTTAATAAATTATGTGAGTAATCCACTGAATTCTATAAAGTACTAATGGTAACTATACAGTATAATGTATGCACTGTATATAATGTATATGTATTATATATAATATTACGCTACTAGATAATATAATGTATATATCTGAACACCCTGCTCTACCCACTACTAAATACTACAATTTAGATATCTTTTTACTCTATTCTACACCCCACTAGATACTGTTATGTATATGTTTACCCTATTCTATACTAAATTGTATCCGTTATTACGCAGGCTATATACTGGGATCAATACTGCGTGTATACCATGATACGTATCTAGGCACGTCATTGTACACTATACCGGAAACGGTACTTCTATACTTGGGCGTGTATGCACCCCTACGCTCGCCAGTACTTCATGAGACATGTGTTTGTGGAAACCGGGGCTCCTTTACCGGAAGCAGACACTTGTAACCATTACTTCCAGCTTCCTTTGTGAGGCACTCTCACAGCCTGTGATTGTCAGGCGAATTTGTAAGGTTACGTAATGGATAGCGATTCCTATGATCTAATTTAGTATTCTATTATGGTATTTCGGAATGTTGACATATATCGATGCGATAGTTCGTACTTAAGGGACGTTTCATTGCCATTAGAAAGACAGAAGATGTAGAATACATTAGAATTCGGATTTTAAATGTTGATCGATAGGAATTATTCTGGTATTTACTTTATTCTACATTTAGCGTACAACTTAATATAAGTTTATGTACTTTTAGTCATTTTTGAGAAAAATATATATGTATGTATAATATACATACATATATATTTTTCTTGTACATACATATATACATTGTATATGTGTGAGTATGTGTTTATGTGTGTATGCGTATGTGTTTGTGTGTGCATGTGTATTTGTGTGAATCTTATTCTAAATAATATGTTATACAATGTGTAAACGAGTTTGTAAAATAAATATTAACGATATTGTAAGGTAGAGTAATGCATACACACATAAACATATATATATATATATATATATATATATAATATATATATATATATATATATATATATATATATATGAAGTACCAAAGTCAATTGTATCCTAAGGAATTAGTGTTCTTTTGTAATTAATTATAAATTCACATATTAATTACTGCCTGATTTAATTAATAATTTATTAATAAATAATTACAACTCAAATTGTATCCAATTACCTAATTCCCGATCTACAAGACGCTATTTATACTCTTTTAATTCTATTCAATTCTTTAATTCTATTCAATTCTTTTAATTATATTCAATTCTTTTAATTATATTCAATTCTTTAATTCTATTCAATTCTTTTAATTCTATTCAATTCTTTTAATTCTATTCAATTCTTTTAATTCTATTCAATTCTTTTAATTATATTCAATTCTTTAATTCTATTCAATTCTTTTAATTCTATTCAATTCTTTTAATTCTATTCAATTCTTTTAATTCTATTCAATTCTTTTAATTCTATTCAATTCTTTTAATTATATTCAATTCTTTAATTCTATTCAATTCTTTAATTATATTTAATTATTTTAATTCTATTCAATTATTTAATTACATTTAATTATTTTTAACTTAATTCAATACATGCAATTCGGAATAGGTAATTACATTAATATTAAAATTATTATACACAATCTGCGTCTTTAATAAAAGATATCTAATCCGAATGATAATTACGAATTTAACGGTAGAGTTATAATATGTTCATTATGTAATGCATCCAACGGATTAGACATCGTATGCTGTACATCTACTAGATATGGCGTAAACGAATCCCTTTGTTCGAACATTGTCCGACAGATTTGTCCTCGCATTGTCTGGTATCATTCTCCCCTATCATTATTAGAGATCTGTTACGTAGTCATGTGCCAATCTCGCATTATTAACTAGCGTTTTTTATGTCGGGCTTGTCAGGTATTATTACACTCAGTACTATTACTCGTATGGTGTAATTAATTAATGTAATACATGGATATAATTCATATTTCCCTATATATACATTCATATATGTATAATATATATATATATATATATATATATATATATATATATATATATATATATGTTATAACCACAATGAGGAGTATAGTTAAATAGGGTGTAATCTACAATTGTAGTTATGAGAATTAT
>OZ038313.1:19544917-19570902 GCA_964035775.1 Osedax frankpressi
TGTTTGATACAGTAAAAAGGTTACTTTAGCTATATACCTTATAGTATATAGTACACACCCATAATATGCATACATTACATTGTGACATAACATCCATACATACAATCAATACAATATATACTGTTATTACCTGGAGACATCACATTCACACATAGATGTATACATTGCATATAAAGATAACACATATGTATAAATATATACATACCATACATACATGATATTCATATATGACATATAAAAGATATATATACATGACATTTAGTAATTTTCTGCATGTATGATATTCAAACATGACATGCATACATAATATTTATGCATGAAATTCATACATTACATTCATACATTACATTCATACATTACATTCATACATTACATTCATACATTACATTCATACATTACATTCATACATTACATTCATACATTACATTCATACATTACATTCATACATTACATTCATACATTACATTCATACATTACATTCATACATTACATTCATACATTACATTCATACATTACATTCATACATTACATTCATACATTACATTCATACATTACATTCATACATTACATTCATACATTACATTCATACATTACATTCATACATTACATTCATACATTACATTCATACATTACATTCATACATTACATTCATACATTACATTCATACATTACATTCATACATTACATTCATACATTACATTCATACATTACATTCATACATTACATTCATACATTACATTCATACATTACATTCATACATTACATTCATACATTACATTCATACATTACATTCATACATTACATTCATACATTACATTCATACATTACATTCATACATTACATTCATACATTACATTCATACATTACATTCATACATTACATTCATACATTACATTCATACATTACATTCATACATTACATTCATACATTACATTCATACATTACATTCATACATTACATTCATACATTACATTCATACATTACATTCATACATTACATTCATACATTACATTCATACATTACATTCATACATTACATTCATACATTACATTCATACATTACATTCATACATTACATTCATACATTACATTCATACATTACATTCATACATTACATTCATACATTACATTCATACATTACATTCATACATTACATTCATACATTACATTCATACATTACATTCATACATTACATTCATACATTACATTCATACATTACATTCATACATTACATTCATACATTACATTCATACATTACATTCATACATTACATTCATACATTACATTCATACATTACAACATACATTCATACATTACATTCATACATACATTCATACATTACATTCATACATTACATTCATACATTACATTCATACATTACATTCATACATTACATTCATACATTACATTCATACATTACATTCATACATTACATTCATACATTACATTCATACATTACATTCATACATTACATTCATACATTACATTCATACATTACATTCATACATTACATTCATACATTACATTCATACATTACATTCATACATTACATTCATACATTACATTCATACATTACATTCATACATTACATTCATACATTACATTCATACATTACATACATACATTACATTCATACATTACATTCATACATTACATTCATACATTACATTCATACATTACATTCATACATTACATTCATACATTACATTCATACATTACATTCATACATTACATTCATACATTACATTCATACATTACATTCATACATTACATTCATACATTACATTCATACATTACATTCATACATTACATTCATACATTACATTCATACATTACATTCATACATTACATTCATACATTACATTCATACATTACATTCATACATTACATTCATACATTACATTCATACATTACATTCATACATTACATTCATACATTACATTCATACATTACATTCATACATTACATTCATACATTACATTCATACATTACATTCATACATTACATTCATACATTACATTCATACATTACATTCATACATTACATTCATACATTACATTCATACATTACATTCATACATTACATTCATACATTACATTCATACATTACATTCATACATTACATTCATACATTACATTCATACATACATCATACATTACATCATACATTACATTCATACATTACATTCATACATTACATTCATACATTATATTCATACATTACATTCATACATTACATTCATACATTACATTCATACATTACATTCATACATTACATTCATACATTACATTCATACATTACATTCATACATTACATTCATACATTACATTCATACATTACATTCATACATTACATTCATACATTACATTCATACATTACATTCATACATTACATTCATACATTACATTCATACATTACATTCATACATTACATTCATACATTACATTCATACATTACATTCATACATTACATTCATACATTACATTCATACATACATAACATTCATACATTACATTCATACATTACATTCATACATTACATTCATACATTACATTCATACATTACATTCATACATTACATTCATACATTACATTCATACATTACATTCATACATTACATTCATACATTACATTCATACATTACATTCATACATTACATTCATACATTACATTCATACATTACATTCATACATTACATTCATACATTACATTCATACATTACATTGAAAATTGAAAATAACAAAACAAACCGGGAATTAAAGCCACTTACTGTCACGTATAACTACTAACTGAATGGACAGACTCATTTACCAACTATATTAAGAAACTAGAGATACCTAAGTCAACTAAAAACTGACAATCTTCCCCCAAAACAGACGCTCTTATATTGACTCTTCTAAATGCACGCTCGCTCTCTGCTAATCTCCCTATAATACTCCAATATATTACAGACTATAAATTCTCTATAGTAGCTATCACTGAGACATGGCTGAATAGTCAAGATACAGTTACAACTGCATCTCTAGAAGCTTTAAATTACAAACTGTTTAGTAAATCTAGAAATGACGATAGAAGAGGAGGTGGTATTATGTTACTTGTAAAATATAATATTAACATTATATCAGAAACTTCTATTCCCTAACTAACTACGACGTTCTGCTAACAAAATTACAATTTACTAATAACATAATTCATATCTTACTTATCTACAGATCCCCAAATAAATGCCCTTCATTATTTTTTACTGAATTTTCTAATTTTATTTAAACCTGTTCTTAAAAGAATTTACTAATATTAGGCGACTTGAACTTTCACTACAACACTGACACTGACACTGACACGGACACTGACACTGAAACCGACACTAACACTGACACTTCACACCATCTAGAATTTAAAACACTTTGCAATGAACTTAACTTGAAAAACTTGACTTTCTCACGCACACATACGTTAGATTTAATTCTAACATTTCATCATTCCGAATTTCTAAAAAATAAACCAGAAAGAACAATACTTCTCACTGACCACTATGCAATTAACTACCTCCTTGACTTACCTTTACATTTGCCAAAGCAAATAGAGAAAACTTACCGAAATATAAATAAAATAAACTTAGAATCGTTTATAACTGACATCATAACAGCTACTAGCCATAACTACAAAATAACTCAAACTCTAACTGATTTACTTAAAAACGTACTTGATAACAATGCCCCTCTAAAAACAAATTCATTTACCGAACATAGTCATTCACCATGGTTCAATTCAGATTTACATAACAAAAATGCAAATTCAGACGAACTAACCGAACATACATAAAATATCCTACACCTATGAACTTAGCGATACTGAGACAGATACGTACAACTTACCGTAACTCATTAAAAAATCAAAGACTGACTACATATCAAATGAACTAATACAAAACAGTAAGCACTACAAAAGACTCTACAAAACAACGAATACAATTTTAGGAAAAACTAAAAATAGTATACTCTCAAACTTACCAGAATTAATACTTACAACAAAATTTGCAAACAAGTTTATCGACAAAATAGATAATATCCATAAAAAAACTTACGAAGGTAATAAACCTCTTATATGTGCAATTACCACACAATGACCTCTATTACCACAAATAACTTTATCTAGTTTCATGCTTCCAAATAATAATGAATTACTAAACCTAATTCTTACAGCTAAATGTTCATCCCCAAACTACACCATCCCAATATCCCTTATAAAAAAACTATCAACTAAACTTACACCACTTTTCAAAGATATAATCGATACTTCTCTACTAAGAGGAAATATTCTCCAACAACTGAAACACTCAATTATTAGTTCCTTCATAAAAAATTCTAAATTATCACCAGATGACTTATCAAACTACCTCCCTATTTCCCAACTACCACTATTAGCTAAATTACTAGAAAAGACTGTATACGTCCAACTACTATCATACTTAACTGAACATAAACTACGTGACAATAGACAGAACGGATTTAGAAAATTACATAATACTGAAACTACTTTACTTTCCTTATTCGACGACATATACTCATCCCTTGACGATAATAATCTAATACGAATTACTTTACTTGATTTATCATCTGCGTTAGATACACTCGATCACACTACCTTACTGACAAGACTCTATCAAATAGGAATTAAAGATACTGTCTTTAAATGGTTTGAAAGCTATATCAACGAGAACTTTCTCCATTAAAATAAATACAACAATATCTAACCTATATAAACTTAAGCATGGTCTTCCACAGGGTTCAATTTTATCTTCAATTTTATTTGCAATATATCTACTTCCCATCAAATATATTATAAATAGATTCCCTAATATAAAATATAACTTATATGCTGATCGAAATTCATACACCAGCAAATTATTCAATACAACTACAAAACTGTTTAAATGAAATAAACAACTGGTTGACAGACAATTATCTCCTGCTCAACATAAAAAAGACTGAACATATTAACCTTATAAGACAAAATACAACAACCCAACTATTTAATCTAAGACGACTATGACAATACATGAATATTATAACTACTATTTTACTAACTTAATCCTTAATAATTTCATGACTTCAATACTGCAAATCATTATTAGCTCCAGTAAATAAAGATAACATTAAACATTTTGACAGAACTATTACTAGATCCATATGACTAATTTACCGACTCAACCGAAATGATTACTCAACCAGTATTACTGAATTACGACAATGACTGAATTAGATGACGACTACTAACTCTATTGACTACAAATTACTCACAATACTAGAGAAAACTCTTACATATACAATACTACTATCACTTAACATTAAATCCAACAACATACAACTACGAACATCTGACCTCACCATTCTCAAGCTACCAACTACTAACTCTAAATATGGCAAAAAAAAGATTTTCATCAATAGCCTCTTAAATAAATGGAATCGACTTCATAAACAATTATTGTCTCCCACCATATAACCAAACAGTTTCAAGCACAAGCTAAAAAGCTTCCCGTTTACGTAAAACTAATAACTATTATTGCATACATTACATTTAGACATTACATTCATACATTATATTTATACATTACATACATACATTACATGCATACATATCATTCATACATTACATTCATACATTACATTCATACATTACATTCATACATTACATTCATACATTACATTCATACATTACATTCATACATTACATTCATACATTACATTCATACATTACATTCATACATTACATTCATACATTACATTCATACATTACATTCATACATTACATTCATACATTACATTCATACATTACATTCATACATTACATTCATACATTCCATTCATACATTACATTCATACATTACATTCATACATTATATTCATACATTACATTCATACATTACATTCATACATTACATTCATACATTACATTCATACATTACATTCATACATTATATTTATACATTACATACATACATTACATGCATACATATCATTCATACATTACATTCATACATTACATTCATACATTACATTCATACATTACATTCATACATTACATTCATACATTACATTCATACATTACATTCATACATTACATTCATACATTACATTCATACATTACATTCATACATTACATTCATACATTACATTCATACATTACATTCATACATTACATTCATACATTACATTCATACATTCCATTCATACATTACATTCATACATTACATTCATACATTATATTCATACATTACATTCATACATTACATTCATACATTACATTCATACATTACATTCATACATTACATTCATACATTACATTCATACATTACATTCATACATTACATTCATACATTACATTCATACATTACATTCATACATTACATTCATACATTACATTCATACATTACATTCATACATTACATTCATACATTACATTCATACATTACATTCATACATTACATTCATACATTACATTCATACATTACATTCATACATTACATTCATACATTACATTCATACATTACATTCATACATTACATTCATACATTACATTCATACATTACATTCATACATTACATTCATACATTACATTCATACATTACATTCATACATTACATTCATACATTACATTCATACATTACATTCATACATTACATTCATACATTACATTCATACATTACATTCATACATTACATTCATACATTACATTCATACATTACATTCATACATTACATTCATACATTACATTCATACATTACATTCATACATTACATTCATACATTACATTCATACATTACATTCATACATTACATTCATACATTACATTCATACATTACATTAATACATTACATTCATACATTACATTCATACATTACATTAATACATTACATTCATACATTACATTCATACATTACATTCATACATTACATTCATACATTACATTCATACATTACATTCATACATTACATTCATAAATTACATTCATACATTACATTCATACATTACATTCATACATTACATTCATACATTACATTCATACATTACATTCATACATTACATTCATACATTACATTCATACATTACATTCATACATTACATTCATACATTACATTCATACATTACATTCATACATTACATTCATACATTACATTCATACATTACATTCATACATTACATTCATACATTACATTCATACATTACATTCATACATTACATTCATACATTACATTCATACATTACATTCATACATTACATTCATACATTACATTCATACATTACATTCATACATTACATTCATACATTACATTCATACATTACATTCATACATTACATTCATACATTACATTCATACATTACATTCATACATTACATTCATACATTACATTCATACATTACATTCATACATTACATTCATACATTACATTCATACATTACATTCATACATTACATTCATACATTACATTCATACATTACATTCATACATTACATTCATACATTACATTCATACATTACATTCATACATTACATTCATACATTACATTCATACATTACATTCATACATTACATTCATACATTACATTCATACATTACATTCATACATTACATTCATACATTACATTCATACATTACATTCATACATTACATTCATACATTACATTCATACATTACATTCATACATTACATTCATACATTACATTCATACATTACATTCATACATTACATTCATACATTACATTCATACATTACATTCATACATTACATTCATACATTACATTCATACATTACATTCATACATTACACAAATAATATATCATAGATTGTTTATCGGATTAGTCAAAAAGGGATTTTTCTTTAATTAATATATATTTATATTGATTTGAATTATTTTGTATTTACTTTCAAGAAATTATATCGACCGTTTTACTAATTTGTTAAAAATAATATATATATATATATATATATATATATATATATATGTGTGTGTGTGTGTGTGTGTGTGTGTGTGTGTGTGTGTGTAAGCATGTATATGTATGTGTGCGAATATGTAAGGGTATATCTAATGTATGGGCATATATGTATATGCTAATATAGAAAATTCGTATCTCTCAGTTGATATACTATCATATATATATATATACACTCATTTAACTGGGGTGCGGAATATGTGTAATTTGGGCTCGGATAGCGGACCTATGCAGCTTGACCACAACGACTATCGTACGTGCCATTAACTTGGAAGTGCTGGCTATTGATTAGCCCGTTTCCTAATTACGTAATATCGATTGGCCGGTGGTATCGGAGTTGGTTTTGTTTATCCGGACCTCCCCTACCTATACTTTTCTAAGATATCGCGACATGTTTATATACCCTGGATGGCATATCGTCCTAGATGATATCACCACTACAATCATGGGTTGGGAGTTAAGTGGGTGTGTAACATAGCAAATATTGTGAAGATATAATTATATAAAATATTTATAATATAAATACATTTGGATTATTTTCAATGTAAAAAAAATATTGCTAACATTATTACATAATTTATTAACTCAATTATTTCTGGGGAATACCATGTTTTATATATTTGTGAGTAATGTTTATAGTTTGGGGTAAAAGGATAGTATTATCTGTGCAGGTTAGGGTTGATATGATATATTTAAATATGCGGGGTTTACAGTTTATGTTTAAAATGTAGTGTTTATAATTGAAAGTCAACAGTATCGAGTACATAGTGTAGAGTTTATAATATCTAGTTTTTAATATAAAATGGGATACAGTATATAAAGGTATGGTCTACTGTACATGAGTTACATTATAGGGATTACAGTTAAGGAGTTACTTTGTAGGTTGTTCCATTAAGGTTAACTGTGGATAAAGTAAAGTACTGTATTTATTGGTTAAGTATTAACGTATTTACAAAATAACTATTTGTATTGCTGTGTACGGTAAACTGTCTAGGTGTACTGTTTTGGTATAACAATTAGCTTAACGTATAGATTCTAGTTTATGGATTAACTGATTGTATATCTTCTTATATCTTATAAAGAACCTTTTAATTGTCTATATCCATCTTTACAGTTTTATAAATAATAAAAATTTAAATTGTTCATACATTTTTATATATAAGTATTCTTTGAAATTGGGTATATCCATCTTTATCTATAAAGACCCTTTAAAATTATATATTAACGATTATTTTAAGATGATATAATCAACCTAATTTAGATAATCAAAATATCTATTATATACTCACTCATTTAATTATATCTAACGAATCAGAAAATGTCAGGTTTTTTATTGTATTTTATTTACGAACATATATCAAGTGAGATAAGATCATGTGAGTTTAATTATTATTGTCTTTAAGATTGTCTATTCTATACGTGTCCATTGCATTCTCTTGATACAATGGTATATTTAAAGTCATAACGATATTGTTATATAATTTGTAAATATTATTACATCTATAGATGTATTTAAAATTCAAGTAAGTTAGTAGTAGTCTTTAATATAACTGTTTGAAGCACGTAAGATGGTTTCATATTAATCTATACACATAATAAGACCAACAAAATGTAATATATATAATGCATTGTTATATAAGTTTGTAAATTAACCGTAGACTTTGTATAACAAGAGTTTATTAAATATAGTCCGTTGAAAATTAGACATGAGAATTTCGCATATTTATATTATAATATTCCGTAAATGATAATGTCTATTAACAATCCTCTATAGAGGTTTATATTATACAAAAAGAACAGTACGATCCTGCATCATATTACCGTATTGAGAATATATATATACTAATTTGTTTTTCTGATATAGACAAATCCTACTAATAGTAGGTTTTATTTCTTAACAGAATGAAATTAGCCATTTAAATCTATAATTTTAAATCGTGAAATCTTCATTTATTTCTCGAATATAATTAATTGTGATATATCATAGAGGGTAAACTCCTATGCATAGTTATATGCATATATATATATATATATATATATATATATATATATATATATATATATACGATGTAACTTTATTTATGTTACATATAGCGATTGCAAATGTGTGTATATAAATATCCTAATATATGTTTATGTACTGTTTATGTACTGTGTACTGTATAACGTAATACAATTGTAGTAACAGTATCAATTAAAACCTTCTCCCGTTATTGCCTATACTCTTTTATCGATTATAATAACAACGGCTCGAAATGGACGATACTATATTGTATAAATGTATAGTAACCAAAATATAGTGTCTATTCACCAGGGTTTACGAAATATTATTATTTTGTAATATTGACTGTTTGAACTATATCATGATTTAATAATGAACTTGAACCGTTACTATTTATGATTTTCTGTATCAACAAACTAATAAATTAATGAAAATTAAATTAGTAATAATGATATATTAATATTGTGGAATCGTGCATACAAATGGGGAGGAGGTATCTATGTATGGTATTTTTTTATTTATATTGTTTATCGTATGTTCATTGTACAATGTATTGTACAATGTACAATGTACATTGTACATTGTACGTGCAAGTTAAGATTTAGACATCTTCTATACCTGTAGATACTGTATGTTATACATTATACATATGAGATTGCATTTAATTATATAATTTATAGTTTACGATAATATATTATTACTACAAATTGATTTAATTTCTATAAAATATGACATGGTCAGTTTTAAATCATTGTTTATCAATGTATAATATAGTATATAGTATAATATATATATTATATATAAGAGTACACTATTAAATAATCATATAATATTGCGTATAACTTCTCATGCAATTAATATAATTTTTGAAAGAAAGTCTACAAATGAAAAAGTATTTATACACTATAGTATCGTAGACCACCCACACCAACCTTATGACCGTTCGACCTTATGTCCTTGAAACAAGAGTGGTAACCAGTAGTACTACGAATAGGTAAAAGAATATAACAGAATAAAACGGGTGAAAGAATAACATATTGGGTTAAGTTTTCAAATTAGATTGTTAGTTCAATATATAGACTCTGCTTATTCGTTACTGTTGCTACTTGTCCGTGTCTAGATGGCCCGCGGGACACGTGACCAGGCGATTTGTTTACGTCGTCATCGATTGGTCGACCAGTATCACGTTATACCGGGGGTCGACGTTTATGAATTATTGATTCATGTACCCACGTCACCGAGAATTCAACACTGACCCCCGTTTTCACCGGTGGGTACCGCTAGATCATTGTTAACCTCTATCGAGGATAATCCGGCTTTAATTACATTGAAGTATAACGGACAATTTCGGTAATTAGCAGGTGTTCTATCCATGAATTTATTTTATATTTTTAGATTAGTCGAATATTTTATTTAATTATATAAAATGATAAATTATAATTAATATTTGTAATATTTCATATTTCATTTGGAATATAAAATCAAATATTTGAAATATGTATCAATAAGTTTCAGATTCATCTCAATATTTATATTGATTTAGAACTCTAACTATCTATTATTTTATAATATTATTAACATATAAATGTGGAGAATTTCCTAATGTATTAGCTCTATTCCGTACAATTACAAACCTAGCTTTCATACTATGGTTTATTGCCGCACACAGCATATTTAGAACTTAAAAAGCCATTGCTAGTGCTTATGAAGTTACTACTAAATATGTTTGTATTCTCGTGTTACTTGTACTTATCATAATAAGCACAAGTAATGGTATTGAAGTAGTAATACAATAAAGGGTTCATTAGTAATAATATCGTTATCTTAAGTAGTAATTATAACTACTATATACAGTATATCCTGGCATGTTATCAATGGTAAATTTGATTTTGCATTGTGCAATGACATCGTAGAACACCTCTGAACACTTTCTTACTTAGACTTCAAGAAACGGATGCAAGAAAGTCGACAGGGTTCTAATAAACCTGAAACATAGTTAGTATTTAATTCATGATATGCATAATAATAACGTTAACATAATTACATAAACTTTACTTTCCCATTTCTTGGATTATTTTCTTGATGTATATTTTTAAAACCAAGAATTTATTATTATATCTATTTTAAATACAAAATAAAATTTCTTTTAACTAGTTTTTTAATAATATATTTAATGTAAGATATTAATGATTTTAGTGATTTGTTATATTTTCTAAAATATGAGTCATATAATGTAATATTAAGGAATCTACAATAATAATAATAATGTATAGGCATTATTTAATTTTATTGTAAACAATATTTTCTTTTCAGTTAATCTGAAATAATAATATTATGTTGGAAATTATTTACCTATATATTTACATACCGATCCAGATATTCGTATGTTTTTTAATAATTTTTACGTTATTTGTTTATTAGCCAAGTAAATGCAAGTAACAACTTGTTTCGAACAGCGTGTTTAAAATTTAAAATTTTATTATTATATATACATAATGAAATTTCAGTATATTAATAATATTCTGTTCGGCATTCAATTATCATAAATATTTTCGTATTCGAATTCTACAAATTAAAATATGTCTATTTTTACACACGACATCCAACATATTTCTCTGTAGAGTAACTCCGAGTTTAAAGTTTCTACACGTGCGTCATTATATCATTTCTTGTAGGAATGCAATGTATCGTTGTTCTACATATATATAAATACGATTTTTTATTATGTTTATGTTGGTTCATCTATTAAAAAGAGATACATTCACTTTGTGTACTTTGAAATATTCTTCCTGATCCAGGGTATGAAGCTAGATACTCTTGTGAATACATACGGAGCTCTTCCCTCGGTCTTCGGATTACCGAACGAAGTTATTCCGACCAGAATCCATTTATCCCTACGACGGCAAACCATGGGTCCACCACTATCACCCTGAAATGAAAAGTATTTGTGTTATGAGATAAAAAAATTGGGATTATAGCAGATACTGTATATGAGTTATATCAATGTATGTATTTTTATATATGTATTA
This sequence comes from Osedax frankpressi, assembly GCA_964035775.1. Lineage (NCBI taxonomy): Eukaryota > Metazoa > Annelida > Polychaeta > Sabellida > Siboglinidae > Osedax > Osedax frankpressi. The sequence goes on from OZ038313.1 coordinate 19,557,937, forward strand.
GTATATAGTATATAATATATATATATATATAATATATATATATATATATATATAATATATATATATATATATATATATATATATATAGTATATTATATTATGTATCGTGAAACACATATATTGATAGTATTTATACAACTCTATATACTTTAAAAAATGGCGATACATTTGAAAATTAAATATTTCATTTCGTATTGTTTAATATAATATATATAGTATGCATTATATATAAATATATATATATATGTTGTTAAAGTACGTTTATTTTAATTAGTTAATAACATGACTACAATTATTATCATCTGTCTTTCCAGAGATAGTGAAATATTTTGAAATTTAGCTATTTCAATATTTACATTTTATACACATCAAATAAATCGACATATTATAAATTAGTTTATTTTAGGAAATACAATGAAACAATATAATTTACAATGATACTTTTCTATTAATAGTCAAATTGAAGGTGACATGTATTTACTGTACTGTGCTTTATATATGAAGTAATATAATAATTATGATAATATACCATAATTTGAAATATTATGCTCCAAGTTATAAATCAAGTTATTAATCAATGATATCGTTTACGAAACAAAACACTATTAAAAGCCATTGTACGAAGAAAATTGAAGAATTTAAAGTAGTCATACTTATTGCATATTAAAATAAACTGGGAGACATAATATATAATAAAACATATACAACTTTAATATTTTATATATTCAAATATCTTATCATCTCATCGTAATCATAATTTTATGAATACACTTTTGGAGTTTTTGGTCACGTATCACGTATCTCAATTAAAATTATTATAATAATTAGTTGATAGTTGACATTACATATACATATATATATATATATATATATATATATATATATATATATATATATATATTATGTATATTAAATACAATTAATGTTTAGTTGCTATATTTATGTAGTGTTACTTCAATAAACAACTAATCATCAATGAATACTATATACTGAATACGCATTTGACTACTGAAGCGTGACTACATAAACATCACGTGCGACGCACGTCGTGCGTGCGCCACATCGTACGTTCAGCGTACATAGTGGAATGCGCTGCGTATGCGTGTGACGGAATGCTCACGCATTAATATACGCGATGCATACGCATCTCGGTCTAGGGTAAATTCGTACACTCGTAGCATAGTGGTGCGTACTTCGCTGCTCGAACTTACGTAACAGGCGCCTCTGTCGTAGCCGTTGAAACACATGCGACCTTTGCGCAGTTCACTTTTGTAAATACATCGAGAATTTACCAAGTAATGCATTCGTGCCACCCTTGCTTTTTTCGTACGGTTCTTATTAATACCTGTATAATAGTATAGTAATAGTATAGTTATAGTTCAATTATAATAACAATTGTGTAGGCGTATACTATAATCCGTATAGTAGATTTACATTTAGAGTAAATATATATATATTTATGTATATATATATATATATATATATACATATATATATATATGTATATATACATATATATTTACTATTTATTGTTGTCATTGTAAAGTCATATTAATGATATATTCCAATTATAGTAGAGAAATTTAATAATATATTCGCTGTAGTAGATCCATTGTTATATAATTACAAATTACATAATTTATTCTTATTGTAATAATGATGCATATTATTTATTATTTATGATTATCAAATGAAAAAGAGTTTACGATTTTAAATTCAAATGATTTCAATATCAAATTACACTTTATATTACACTTTATAATATTATACTATATAATATCATATAAAGTGTAATATAAAGTGTATTGTATATAATATATATATTATATTATATATTATATATTATATATTACATTATATATTACAATATATATTATACTTTATATTATAATATATATTACACTTTATATTACACTATATAATATAATATATAGTGTAATATAAAGTGTATTGTATATAATATATATTATATTATATATTACACTTTAAATTACACTACATATTACACTATCAATATAGTCGAATAGTATATAATTGTAAAATGTATTATTGTATTTTATTAAGTAAACTAAATCAAATTTTAAATATGAATATGAATTTAAAACGGTATAGATTTTTTAGAAAATAGCAGTTTTATTAATTGATTCAACATTACAAAGAAATATTAATACTTGTATTTAACCTACCCGATGTACATCCGAATCCTTTTGTGTAGCACATTTGCATCGGATACGGGAAACGGAAGTCAAATTGTACCGGAAGTGAAATTTTACTGATATGTGGGGCATAATCGTGTACTGTGTGAGGCGCAGGAGAAGACAGTTTCATCAACGCGATATCGTTAAAAATTGCTGTATAGTGTATATTATATAGTGTATATCTTATATCTTTTTAGATAATAACTTTTCTCGTCGTATTTTTCATGTTGAATGATGAACTCTATACTTATCTCCAATTTTTTATAAGGTCTGTGTAGTCCGAGAAAATCCATCAAATCGCACCAAATTCCTTCTGAATCTATAATTAAAATATGAAATTATATTTATCTCGTCAATAATTTAGAGCTAATCAGTAAATATAATCGATACTATAATATAATCTATACTATAATATATTCTATACTATAATATAATCTATACTATAATATAATCTATACTATAATATAATCTATACTATAAAATATTCTATACTATAATATAATCTATACTATAATATAATCTATACTATAATATAATCTATACTATAATATAATCTATACTATAATATAATCTATATTATAATATAATCTATACTATAATATAATCTATACTATAATATAATCTATACTATAATATAATCTATAATATAATATAATATATACTATAATATAATATATACTATAATATAATCTATACCATAACATAATCTATACTATAATATAATCTATACTATAATATAATCTATACTATAATATAATCTATACTATAATATAATCTATACTATAATATAATCTATACTATAATATAATATATACTATAATATAATATCTACTATAATATAATGTCTACTATAATATAATATCTACTATAATATAATGTCTACTATAATATAAAATAATATATAATATAAAATAATATATAATATAATTTATATTAAGATCTCTTAAATAATTCAAGATTGTTTCCGATTTTATTGTTATTTAATAAATTATATTGGTATAACCAACCAAAAGACAAAAAGTATTTCTTAGTAAGTAATAACCTTCTACATAACATAGATACATCAAAAATTATATTTCAATCGCTTAAAATAAAATATACATATCAAAGGTTTAAATGTATAAGTAAATGTATTTTGTTTTAAATATGCTTCCTTATAAACATTCTTTTAGTTTATAGCCAGTCATTTTTTTTTTATTTCACAAGTCATACAGCTTGTATAGTTTTATAAAGATGAATGTAAATATGTTATGAATGATATATAATGTATTGTGGTTGATTTGTTACAACAACGATCGAGTTAGTTTATTTATGAAATATCTAGTAAGTCTGTCTTGCTATTTGTGTTCTTGTGTCTGCTTATACCGACAACCTTATACGTATGTATATACTAATTAGAAATGGTTAGTTATTTTATAGAGTACATAGGAAATCGGAAAGAAAGATTATTTACTTATTATTAAGATGTTAAAGAATATTTAAATTGGAAGAGTTACAAATTTGTAATATATTTAAAAGATAGCCAATTTATTCTTTTTTTGATTGTGTATATATTTTTTATCATATATTAGTCATTTAGTTAATAGGATAATGCCCAATATCATATTATTCACACATTAATATTGATGAATATAGTAATATGTAATATTGACCAGAGCCGTAATATTGGATAGGAATCTATAATGATTCTTACATTTCAATAGCAAAAAAAAACATGTTAAAATTCCAAGTTGAGAACATTGTAAAAATAAGATAGTCGATATTTGACTTAATTTTTAATTTGTGTATTCTTATCATTGCATCTAAACCCTAATATTCTTCGTATAAGACTTTACACTTGTACACTGTCGAATCATAATTATATATATATATATTTATATATATATATATATATATATATATATATATTTATATATATATATATATATATATATATATTTATAACTTATATACTGTATTAAACCTCTGTTAATTGAGCCAAGTTGTGCCTTCCATCTTGAGGTATCGTATCTATATGTATTAATATTAATGATGGTAGTATACCTAACATTAGTGAAAATAATTAATGTATAATCGAATATATTGTAATACTTGTTTATAAATATTTGAGTTGTAATTGTGGTATACTTAATATTATAATAAGATTCCTGGTTCAAATCTAACTAGCATATTTTATTAATATATTATCAGACTACATTTTGTAAACATACTTTTATTTTTACTTAAACTACGTCAATATAAAATTGTGAAATATCTTAAATAATCATAATATTGTAATTTTAAATATAATTAAAATAATCATTGCATTATAAATTGTATGGATGGATTAAACGTAAATTAAATTATTTTTAATTTCTGATATTAGGTATTGATATGTTTTCACAATATATATATATATATATATATATAGATATATATATATATATATATATATATATATATATATATATATCAGAAACCTATTCTCAAAACAATGCGCTGCTGTCAATAGCCAATATTCATCTATAAGGGTTGCTCCACAGACTTGTTTATAATCTGCAATTTAGGTTTATTTGGTTTAGATTATATTAAAAGTTCATCGGTCTATATTTACTTTATATCACTAAAATGTACAGAATGTTTATGTAAGTTATAGAATATATATATACATAAAAATAAATCAATATGAGTTATTATTAAATATATATTTATATAATTAGGTATCGGTATATAACGTGTGGCTATAAATATATATATATATATATATATATATATATATATAATTATGTATATATATATATATATATATATATATATATATACGATTGTACATTAATACAGTGATTAATTAGTTAATTCATTAATCAGGCTATTAGTTTACCATGCAATATTTGCATGTAATCTCTAACCTGACAGAAATTCTGGTAGAAATTCCGACTGTGAATATTTCAAAGATACGAGCCAAGGCCATTCTCCGTCTCGTATCACATTTCCATTGATAATGCGTTTATTCACACTTAATATACCAACTATTGGTAAGATGTGTAGAATATAGAGTTGAATATAGATCAAGTAACGTATTATATTAGATTATAGATGATTAGATTCTGATTACGATATATATCATTATATATGTCGTAAGTTATATGATACTATATGATAAAAACTTATTAATTGAAATTGTTTTAAATGATAATAATATATAATTTATCTTCCATAAAATCCATTCTACAGTTATTTCATATAAAATAAAATTAATAATTGTAAGTTAGCTCACAAATAGGTGTGTAAATAAATTATGATATAAATAATAAATAATATGGGATAGTTTTATATACATTTAAATTATAAATTATACAAATACATTTTTATATTTGTAGTTAAGAATGAAAGTATAACTATAATATATTTATATTAGTTTTAAATTACAATAGAAAATCATTAACTTATGTTATCTTCTCATATTAGATTTATTATTTATATTATAATTAGTTTGCAGAATAACTATTTTTGAGCAAACATAAAATGTATTAATTAATATTATATTAAATAACTATATGGATGTTTACTAATATATTATTTTTCTTGTATGGTGTCCTCACTGTTAAAACACATTCTCAATCATATTTTTTAAAATGCAATTATAATTACAAAATCTATATTTTCATTAAAAATATTTCATATTATAAATAATGTAAAAATATCATGTAGTTTTAATAACCAATTGAAATAGCTATTGGCAATGCAAAATATTTTATCACGTAAATCAACATATTCTAAATAAAATTTTATAAATAATAATAAATGTTACTTTATAAATTTTTTTAAACTTTTAAATCAAATAAATTATCTTCAATATTTATTATTAAATTATAATTTTGTGATGGAAATTTAGCGTATGAATACATTCCAATTGGTATATTCTCGAAGTGATGTGAGATAATATTATATCAGATATTAATTACAATTATATAATATATAATAGTTATTGAGTTTATTGAGTTAATCTATAGTACATTGTTGTAAATATTGTTTATTTTGTGTAGGTCCGTTCAGCATTATGTGTGAATTAATCTATCAAATTAGATCAATACGAATAACACTATCAATATATAGAACATGCCTTACCTTAAAATATAGTGAATACATAAGTTGGTCTATTATATAGTTGAATTGTGTTAAATATTATAAAAGATGATAGAATTTACTGCGAACACAGAAATACATATTTGCATTCGATACTACTGATTTTAGGAACAGCCGAAGTTCAATTATATTATTGTAAATAATATAGAAGAATTTTAAATAGAATGAGAAAATTGCCATTTTTATCTAAATATAACTATGCAAACTGTTAGTGGTCGTACAAATGTATAATTCTATTTATTAGGTTTGTATTATTCTTCCTATATAACTAGTTGTTATGTCCACATGAAGTTAAGTATAAGCTAAAAAGGAAATTCATTTTCTAATATTAATTTCAATGGTGAATTGTTATCATCCACTAAATTACTAAATATAATTCTAACATTATAAATTTACTTTATAAATTCAAAATACGAAAAGTTGAATTATTTAGCGGATATTAAATAGAGAATTAGATATTTATAAATAAAATATATTTTAAATATTATATTATATCAAATATTATATCAGTTATACCAAATAAATAAATTCATATTTATTAAATATATCTAGCTATCAATTACACTCTTAAATGACATGCTTGTCAAAAATTGTAAATATTATTAAAGACTTATTAAATTATAATTAAATCTATTATTTTTTAAATTATATTTTACAAATGTAATTACTAATTATTACAATTGAATATATTGTAAATATATGTTTTCACCAATGACTATGATTTTAACAAATACAAATTACGATACTTATGTATAATTATATATTATATCGAGTACAAAGTTATATGTGTATTAAATATAAATATTTATAAATATTTACATTTATTGTATTCACTATTATAATTCATACATAAATACATCTAAATATGAATATAGGATAATAATATATATACAATTCCGAGAAATCTTTTACATAGCATAATAATTATAAAATTTATTTTTAATCATCCTGTTATAATAATTTATAGAATACAATTACAAATTACATCACCTAGTTCATGAAAACCATACAAATTGCGAAAAGTACGAATAACGCGCGAAAAGTATAATAATCCATGTATTTTGATTATATATTCAATAGGTAAATATTTATATCGAAACTGTACTTTTGTTTTTATTGTATAAATGATATGTTTATAGTATTGACCTGCATTATAAATATAATGCAATATTAATTGTAATTGCAGATAATGTACGACGTCCATCGTATAGTCTATCGGATATATCCTCTTACAGTGTATCAACTTATTAGGTTCCAAACCTTAACTTTCTAAATTTGTTTGCATCCAGACACGTTCGTTTTGATAATTAAATATCATATAATAGCTATGGATATCCACCTATTATATAATTAATATTTAATACACGCGAATAATATAAACAAGCTTGTTTATCTAGATCTAGATCTTTGAAATGTATTAAATCAGAAAATATAATATTTTTTCAAATCGTATTTGTATGAGTATATTTAGAAATAAATGAAATGGAAAGTAACTTCCGAGTTTGCATTCCTCCGACATGCGTAGGAACCACATATATAGTATACATTCATATCAAATATCTATATTTAAATTTCACGCGGTGGTGGGCGTAAATGTTTACTTATTTGTTTAGCGAACCGTGACGCTAAACGTCAACGCCCGCCATCGTCACTACACGTCAATCTGGGCAAGATAAAAGACGTTAACTACTTCTACTGATATGACTAATACTAAGTTCTATGTGCTATACCTCGGCTGGAAGGTGTGTCGGGCATCGGGAGGTCGCCAGTCCACGGAACCAAAAGTTAAACAACTGGTTGCCGAGGTGAAAGGCCTGGATTCACTGGCAAGACTCACATTAAAGGTTTTTATTGTATACCATAAACACCGGTGGATATATTATAAGTATATTAATGACTTAAATATATAATATATACTTATGCTATAATATATATAAAGTCTTGGATAAATATATTTTAAAAGAATCTAACCTAAATAAATAAAAATGTATTTTATATATTTAAAAAAAAATGTTGTATTCATAAAAATGATGGCATCGAAATAGATATATTTATTAAAATATAACTCCCAACAAATATTTCTGGGTAGTTTACAATATTTGAACAGAATAATTAATAATTACTCACCATATCGATAATTATTAATTTTTACTATAGCACAATTATCATGAGATGTTATATTATGTAGTATTGCATAATATGTAATTGACATACTCAAGTCTAATATTCTTTAATATGAAAGTAATATGAAATATAATATTTATAATAATTATATTTGAAAAATTATTTGATTTTACTAATAAAATGTACGATATTTGATATTTAAATAATTAATATAATAATAAATAATACATATAGAAAATATACTTATTTTCTATAAAATGTATAAGTATATGTAATTTATATATTCAACTTTCGAATATGAAAAAAATATTAAAAGTTCATTCACTATTTAATTATATTTGTTGACTTCATATATATATATATAGGATATATACACTTACACTTATTTACTCAACATACTCAGTTGCTACTAATATTCTCAAAGGTAAACTTATTGATTTCGTTTATTGATCTCTCGCACTACATACATTTAACTAGTTCGGTTTCACAATAACCGAAACATAGACTGCCAAATAGTTTGATATTTTTTTAGATTATCGGTCAAATTAAACACTTATCTTGAAATATAGAAGCTCTACATTAATTCACCGATTTGTATTAAAACTATAACGTCTTAATCAATCACATATTCCAAAGGATTCAGGTTTATCTCTTAACGGTTATAGATGCATGTCATAATATATCCTGATATAGCTATATTCTAGAATAAAGCAATTCAATTAGTTTATATAATACATAACACATTACTAATTTTAACACTAATTTAAATATTTGAAGGTATTGCATTCGATTAACATGTAATTACATAACTGACTTCAAAATCAATTTATACTTGAGTTAATATGAAATGATGTATGAGATTTGATCATTTCGAATAGTTGCATATATATCTCATTATAATTAGAGATACAATTATACGGTGTCTCGTTATTAATAATAGTATAGTGGAATATAACCTTCTTCTTCCTTTAATCGTCTTACGAAAACTCTTATTTAGCGATATATGCGATATATGTATATATGCGATATATGCGATATATGCGATATATGCGATATATGCGATATATGCGATATATGCGATATATGCGATATATGCGATATATGCAATATATGCGATATATACTATATATGCGATATATGCGATATATACGATATATGCGATATATGCGGTATATGAGATATATACGATATATGCGATATATGCATATATACGTATAAGTATTTAAATGTTAGTATATTAATAAAATTAAATAATTGTACTGTAATTAGATTTTGAGTAGCATACATAAGTATGATGATTTGCAAGGCATACGAATACGTAATTGTAATGTCACGCTATCATACTAATAAGTAATGCAAATAAGATAAGTAATGCAAATATAATTCACTTATGAATCAATTATATATCTACAGTATATCTCATTCTATGTAAGGTGTATGCAATTAATTATTACGTATCTCTAATAATATGCGTATCTATAATATTTATATTACATCCTTAAAATAATTAATAATTAATATCTGTTTCTATTTCGTTTTTATAAATCTAGTGAAATGTTTAAAAAATAATTGCTTATTTAGCTATTTATTTTATAATCATTTAATTTGATTCATGTAGCTATTTCGATAATAATTGTATTAAAATTAATATCATAAATCAACACTGAAAACTTTTTAAGAAAATAATATCTATCAGGAATCAAATTTTATTATTTAAATTTTAAGAAAACAACTCATTATATAAACTATTTTAATTACTTGTAATTAGGTATATATATACATATATTTACTTGAAAGTAATTTACAAATATAATATGCTATAACTATACTATTATTAGTGTATATATTGATGACCACGTTTACAGATGAACATTGAAGTATTCGAATATATAATTAAATCGTTTTATCTCCTAAATGTAAATATAAATGTATATCGAGAGTCTGTCAATTTATTTAGTATTAAATAATTAAATATATTACAAAATATACTACAGAAAAAGGAATTTTGTGTTTTTTTCTTAGTTTAAAATGGAATAAATAAATATTTTATTTTTATTAACCAAATATATTCAATTCAGAAATATGCGTTTATTTATTATAATATTATATAATGTTAAAAAAACTAACTTTAAAAAAACATCTTTAAAAATGATATAACCTAAAATTGTAAACTATTTGGCTATCTTATGAAAAAGTATCCTAATATATGGTTTAAATATTAAATATATGCGTTTTACGTCTCTGCCAAAAGTATGATGATTTTCAGAGTGATTTTAGTATTATCATATTACAAAAAAGTCACTACATGGATTATGTATATATATATATATAAATAATATAGTATTTAAGTTTTAAAACAATATACATTGATTTATTAATACATATATGTAATATATATATATATATATATATATATATATATATTAATTAATAGTTTATATGTATTGAATGCAAAAAATGATTTATATTTATAATACAATTTATACTAATGTACATATAAACCTACAATTTTAATATACATGTAAATGATATTTAGATTACGATAGTCAATTAATAAATATTCATATGAGAATATTTAATTTCAATTATCAATCTCAAACTTCAGATTTGTATAAATATTATTATTTATGAACTATATATAACTGGATACCAATAATACAACTAAACAATTTATTTATAATTATAATATATTCATATTATACATATCATATGGTGGTATATTTAATATGTCAAGATAAATTGCTTGTAAAGACTAATTAATATATAACAACTACATATGTATAGTATATATACTAATAACTAATAGCTTAACTGTGAACATTTGTACCCCTCTTTTAACTTTACAAATACATACCTTCCAAATATATTATAACATATTATACTATAAATATAAGATATATATATACTAATTTCATACTATAAAGTTAGAATGTCACAAGTGAATGATTTATCAAATTTAATACGTCATTACTCATACTGTCTTTAGAGATTGTTGTCAGCAAGATGATATGCAGACTTTACGTTTTTATTTATCATTCAATAAATCTATTGTGTCTAAATATTAAGTAACGAATCTCGTGTTGTGTTATATTATTTCATTTGTATGTAATTAAATCTGAGTTTGAGAAAACATTATTTATCAAAAAAATATAATATTTATGAATATATATATATTATTATATTAATATATTGTATATATAAATATAATTAATAATATATATATAGTTATAATTATAATTATACATACAAATCATTATATTAAAAAACTATATTAACTTGTTTTATTTTTATTAATATATATTCAACATAATATTTATATTATTAGTTCGCTATCAGTTTATTTTAATATATCTTGTTTAATTTTGATTTAGTTATGTCATGGTGATCTCTGATGCTATTATTCAACATGATAGGAACTATATAATAGATAAAGTAGTAACTGCACTTCTAATTTTGGGAATTTTATAATATTTATAGTATGGATATTATATCATCAATATAATATAGAATATAATATCATCATAATTTCATAAATTTCGTCAATTCCAAAATATCTGCATTTACTATATCATAATATAGAGGGAGGGGAGGGGAGGGAAATAGTGGAAGATAGGGATATACGATTGATAGGGGAAGGAACAGGGAGATAGGGGTGGGGGAGATGGACAGTGAAAAGGAGAGGGAAACGGAGAGAGAGATAGGGTGAGAGTAAGGGTGAAGGTGAGGGTGAGGGTGAGGTTGATGGTTAAGGTGAGGGTGAGGTTGAGGGTGAGGGTGAGGGTGAGGATGAGAGTGAGGATGAGCGTGAAGTTGAGGGTGATGGTGAGGGTGAGGATTAGGATGAGGATGAGGATGCGGGTGAGGGTGAGGGTGAGGGTGAATGTGAGGGTGAGGGTGAGGGTGAGGATGAGGGTGAGGGTGAGGGTGAGGGTGAGGGTGAGGTTGAGGGAAACGGAGAGAGAGATAGGGTGAGAGTAAGGGTGAAGGTGAGGGTGAGGGTGAGGTTGATGGTTAAGGTGAGGGTGAGGGTGAGGGTGAGGGTGAGGGTGAGGATGAGCGTGAAGTTGAGCGTGAAGTTGAGGGTGATGGTGAGGGTGAGGATTAGGATGAGGATGCGGGTGAGGATGAGGATGAGGGTGAGGGAGAGGGTGAGGGTGAGGGTGAGGGTGAGGGTGAGGGTGAGGGTGAGGGTGAGGGTGAGGGTGAATGTGAGGGTGAGGGTGAGGGTGAGGGTGAAGGTGAGGGTGAGAGTGAGGGTGAGGGTGAGGGTGAGGGTGAGGGTGAGGGTGAGGGTGAGGGTGAGGGTGAGGGTGAGGGTGAGGGTGAGGGTGAGGGTGAGGGTGAGGGTGAGGGTGAGGGTGAGGGAGAGGGAAAGGGTTATATAATATTATAATAATTAATAATGCTATAATGAATGTAATATGTTATCTATTTATTAAGTATACATTAATTATACAATACAAGATATATTATTATTATACTTCTCCTCTCTCTCTCCCTCTCTCTCTCTCTCCCTCTC
>OZ038313.1:19571102-19628884 GCA_964035775.1 Osedax frankpressi
ACACGATAAACTATACGATAAACTACAAGATAAACTACAAGATAAACTACAATATAAACTACATGATAAAATATACGATAAACTACACGATAAACTACACGATAATTTATAAGATTAACTAAACGATTACTCTATACGATAAACTATAAACTACACGATAAACTATACTATTAATCTATATGATAAACTACACGATAAATCTATTCGATATATATATAATCTGTATGTATTGATAGACTTCATAACCAAAAAGAAAAGTTCTATCGATATTAACTCGATATTACATATGTATATTACATTTACTATGTATTCACTCTTTATGTGTAAACGTTATAAATATATTCTCAAATAAAATAAAAAAACATACTCACAAACATACCCGCCGACAATAATTCACCAATATATAGATAAACTTAGTGTCATGTAATTATATATACACCCCTCCACATACACATACACGCACGAACACATACACACATACACACACACTAACACACACACACACAGAGACATTCTAAACACACACTATGAACTCATTCACTTAAAACCCCACTTACTAAAACACTTTCCCACTCATAACGCATAAGATTAAACAACTACCTAGTTTAATCGCTTTGTATACTTACACAATGAGTGCAATGTAATGGAATGCAATATATTGCATATCTAATTTAAAGAATACCTGTATCTAGGGGCTACACTGTCATTAATATTTACCTTACGTCATTGCTTTTCAATATAAAGTATTAAGATCAAATATATACATAATATATATATATATATATATATTCTATACGATACATTATGTGTTATAGATCGCGTTATAGATCGAATGCAATATTAATTAAATTATATATGCTTCGGGCAAAGAGAAATATATCGAAGGTATATCAAAAATATCCCGATATTTTATTAGAGTTCATATTTTTGTATTACCTTTAATATATAGTTGTTATATTATATTGTATTATTAGAATGTTCTCCAATTATGTGGATAATTCAATATTGATATTGAGAATTTCCTAATATCGTATAACAATATTATATAACATGTGATATTTATATATTTGTTATTTTATCGTTTTTTTTAATTTCTTACGATTGTTTGTATCAAAATATAGACATGATTAATAATTTCAGTTACTGATAACAAATTATACATTATTAGTTCATTTATAAGAGTATATATTTGTATTAACCAGTTTATTGAATTTATTAAATTTTAATAAAATCATATAATATTTAATAATTAAAATATTAGTATATATTTATGAAGTAATACTTATTAATAATGATACATATAATAATAAGAATAAGAATGATAAACATACTGAATTTGAATATTATAAATCTATAAATAACATTCAATATTAATTTAAAACTTTCTAACTAAGCTTTACTAATATTATTTCGTAAAAATAGCGTATGTTAAAATAAGCATCAAATACTAATAATAAAATTAAACATATAACTGGTATGTATCAAAAGGATGGGTTTCAAAGCGATTTAAGTTTCAAAAGAATGCAATATTTTATGTTGTAAACCCATGGACTACTTAATAGTTTAAGATAAATATAAAAACATAAAAATATAATGTGAATAATAATGTTATTAATAAAAATAATGTAGAGGTGTATAAAAGTAAAGTTATATAATTTCATTCACAACTAAAAATGTGTTCTGCAGATGTAGATATCATCTGATGGAATTTATAAATTAATATTATATTACATAACATTTAAATATATTTGTTCAACCAGACCATGTAAAATTCCTCGACTTCATCTATTTCTTTATTGGGATCTTCAGACAATAGTACTTATATATGCAATTACTAATAGTTTAATCTAATTAAAGCATGCATTATAAATTATAAAACAAGACAAAATATATAAACAAAGATTAAAAATAATTTACAAATCATGAAAACTAGATGTTTAATATGCTGATGGCAGCATGTTTTAATATCAATATAAACGTATTAGGTGGTACACATCTGTTTTTAATGAAGCCCATTTATAAAACCTTTCAAGATGGGTATATACAGTCATGTTTATATGTAATGTTAATCTAATACACAGTTTCATTCACTATGTCATTGATAGTATTTTCGAAATATAATTAAATCAACTGCATTAAAATTAGATTTTCTTGGTCTATCGAAAGTAAAAGGTTTATAAACATATAAACCTTTATGGGGTTTATTTAGTGTTGGTGTATAAACATATATTTTCCAAATTAACTCATTTAAAAATTCGTTATATCCATTATACATAAAAATAATATAAATTGTAGTTTAATTAATTTATTTTTTTGAATATTTATTATTATTTGGCAAAATATATATGTAATAATACATAATATAAATATTAGTTCAATTTAATTATTTTTGATCATTTACTAGGTATTTGGAGAACAAACTATATATACTATAATATAAGATAATTCATTGAATTGATCCCCATTACAATAAAACTGTAATTAAAAGAGTACATTATTATATGAAAACGTGTACTTCATTACCAATGTATGAGTTTACTTCACGATAAGCAACATTTGCAACTTATTAACATTTTAGTAATATTTAATAATATTCCTATCACTTATCAAACACAGCTTCATAATTAATAATTCCATAACAATATCGTGGATGCTTACAAATAAAATATGTACATTCGTAACTAGGTATGTAGATAAGTATAGAATCTTCTTCGTATATATACGATATCTATAGATATCTATAGAACATAATTATCAAAATAAATTCAATTATTAATTCACTCATGAACACCTCTATCTAAGTCATATTCATATAAATTTCAAATTGAGATCATTACATATATTAATTAAATCTTAATACATTTCAATTAAGTTATTACTTCTCTCTCATCGGGTTATATTATTATATAATTGTTATAATATTAATAAATGCAACTGTTTATTATATAATTTATAACAGTTTTTGTTTACTTTTTCCTGAATATACATTTTCGAATACATTTTATTTCAAAACTTACTTCCAAATAAATAATCTTTATATTATGGAGCGATAAAAATAGAAAATTAAATTTTCAGCGGTTTCTTATTTCCTGCATTTGCAATGTTCTTTTGAATAAAATTAATTTGTTTTTCAATCTTAATTTCACTAGATTTTCTAATTTTTTCTATTGTATATGATTTTTTCTTTTCTAGTAAACGAGGTATTTCTGCGGGCTTTTTATTATAACTTTTCTTGTATACTCTATAAAATTTAATATATTTATTAACTTATAATATTTGTAATTGTTTATTTAATTAGCTTGAATTGATATTAAAGGTAAACATATATACGAATTCAGTATAAGTTCATCTTAACTGATATCTGTATCGTATTATTGACATTATATTAAATAATGATTACAATTAAAATTAAATAAATTAGTTATTCAAAAATAGGTGTTCAATAAAACTTACAAATTCCCATTTTCAATTTCAACTTTTCCGTTGATGCTAATTTGATCATTTACCGATATAGTACTTACACTTGTATAACTTGATATCGTATTACAATAACTGTAAATAAAGTATATCAATATAAATATAGTCTATAATTTAATTACAATTTGGTTGTAATATTAAACTCTTATGTGTTTACTATAGTATACTGCAATATACTGAACAATTGTTCATCATATAGATTACTATTACTATGATATATATATATAAATAACTATATATAACTATAGTTATATAGTTTAAAGTTTATAATAACACTGTTATTATTACCCTATATTATATCATATATGGTACGATTATCATATATATTTTATGACCGTTATTTTGGATAAATAAATTATATTAAATTGTATTCATCATATTCAATTTTTACAATTCGATAATTATTTATAATTTAAGAGAATACAAAATCTTAAATAATACATATTATTAATAACTCCTTCATAATTCGATTAAATCTAACTATCTAATAATAATTGTTGTTCAGATTATCACATACCAGTTATGTTTTGGTACACTAACCGTTCATCGTATGAATCATCAGAATCGTAAGAGGATGCCGAGTTACAAGATTGCGTATCCGTAGTCGTATAGTAGTTATATAGTTCATCGCAAGCTACCGATGAGAAAGAACTGATAACGCTGACTGATGAAATTGCAGTAATCTCGGAGTTATCCCGACGAACATATTTACCGGTAGAATATTTACTGAGGGCATCGGATTTTGCTCTATAAATTAAGATTGATAGCAATTATTTCGTGAATCAAATCCTAATATGAGATTATGTGAATTTTTTAAACCACTATAGTCATATACTCTATAGATTATTTCACCGAAATGTCTTTATATAATATAAATATATATAATTAGATAAGTTATTTAATCTTAATATTGATTTAATAATCTAAATTGTAGCTCTAATTAAGCGAGATAACTGATGGCATGATGCAACAAAAAACTAACGTTTCTTTCATCTTGATGTATTTAGACTCAATATTAAAGTCGGTGATTTCTGCGCAATCCCCTTTGGCCAAGTTATGTTTAATCCTGACGTTATCACTTTGTGAATTTATTATTTCACTAGTTTCAGAATTCGTCATTTTAATCCCTGGCATATATTCATTTGTAGCAGGGACACTGATATTTAATATGAATAATATTAATACGAATTCAGGTATCTATTTATATGCCGATATAATGATGCATCAGTATGGATATATTAAATATAATACTATATAGATAATTATGTATTAGTGTATACTATATTGTATTACCATCAATTGTATTCAAAAGCATATATTTCTATGTAGATTATAAAATTAACCTTGATATTTCATCTATACTAATATCGCTCTCTTCGTATTCATCTTCAGTTATACACATCGTGTCGATTGGTTTAACAATATTAACTTGTTTCTCCTCGCAAGTTACTTGACCAGTTGATACGTCATCTGGATAATAGATTGTTCGTCATTTTTTTTTATTAAATATAACATTGATTATAATTAGCTATCACTTTATAATCAGTTTGAAATATCTGAAAAAAACCTGTATCGATTTCTTCCGTATATTTACAGAGATTAATGTTTTGACTCAAGTACATTGCTACAAGTTTAGTAATACCAATTGACATGAGAATACCAGTTGCAATCGATACTAACTGAAAATGATGATGATTTAATTTAATATAATGTTAGTATAGTATCGAAATAAAGGTCGGGTAATAATTATTAATAATAATAGAAGATAATATATGACAATAATATCAGTTGAGAGTTTTATTATTACATATAATGTTGTTAACTAGATCAGTTATATAAAACTCATAGCAAAATAAGTTATTTATAATTTCATCGAAAATGCGAAGTAAGTGAGTATAGTAGAGAGTATAGTAGAGAGTATAGTAGAGAGTATAGTAGAGAGTATAGTAGAGAGTATAGTAGAGAGTATAGTAGAGAGTATAGTAGAGAGTATAGTAGAGAGTATAGTAGAGAGTATAGTAGAGAGTATAGTAGAGAGTATAGTAGAGAGTATAGTAGAGAGTATAGTAGAGAGTATAGTAGAGAGTATAGTAGAGAGTATAGTAGAGAGTATAGTAGAGAGTATAGTAGAGAGTATAGTAGAGAGTATAGTAGAGAGTATAGTAGAGAGTATAGTAGAGAGTATAGTAGAGAGTATAGTAGAGAGTATAGTAGAGAGTATAGTAGAGAGTATAGTAGAGAGTATAGTAGAGAGTATAGTAGAGAGTATAGTAGAGAGTATAGTAGAGAGTATAGTAGAGAGTATAGTAGAGAGTATAGTAGAGAGTATAGTAGAGAGTATAGTAGAGAGTATAGTAGAGAGTATAGTAGAGAGTATAGTAGAGAGTATAGTAGAGAGTATAGTAGAGAGTATAGTAGAGAGTATAGTAGAGAGTATAGTAGAGAGTATAGTAGAGAGTATAGTAGAGAGTATAGTAGAGAGTATAGTAGAGAGTATAGTAGAGAGTATAGTAGAGAGTATAGTAGAGAGTATAGTAGAGAGTATAGTAGAGAGTATAGTAGAGAGTATAGTAGAGAGTATAGTAGAGAGTATAGTAGAGAGTATAGTAGAGAGTATAGTAGAGAGTATAGTAGAGAGTATAGTAGAGAGTATAGTAGAGAGTATAGTAGAGAGTATAGTAGAGAGTATAGTAGAGAGTATAGTAGAGAGTATAGTAGAGAGTATAGTAGAGAGTATAGTAGAGAGTATAGTAGAGAGTATAGTAGAGAGTATAGTAGAGAGTATAGTAGAGAGTATAGTAGAGAGTATAGTAGAGAGTATAGTAGAGAGTATAGTAGAGAGTATAGTAGAGAGTATAGTAGAGAGTATAGTAGAGAGTATAGTAGAGAGTATAGTAGAGAGTATAGTAGAGAGTATAGTAGAGAGTATAGTAGAGAGTATAGTAGAGAGTATAGTAGAGAGTATAGTAGAGAGTATAGTAGAGAGTATAGTAGAGAGTATAGTAGAGAGTATAGTAGAGAGTATAGTAGAGAGTATAGTAGAGAGTATAGTAGAGAGTATAGTAGAGAGTATAGTAGAGAGTATAGTAGAGAGTATAGTAGAGAGTATAGTAGAGAGTATAGTAGAGAGTATAGTAGAGAGTATAGTAGAGAGTATAGTAGAGAGTATAGTAGAGAGTATAGTAGAGAGTATAGTAGAGAGTATAGTAGAGAGTATAGTAGAGAGTATAGTAGAGAGTATAGTAGAGAGTATAGTAGAGAGTATAGTAGAGAGTATAGTAGAGAGTATAGTAGAGAGTATAGTAGAGAGTATAGTAGAGAGTATAGTAGAGAGTATAGTAGAGAGTATAGTAGAGAGTATAGTAGAGAGTATAGTAGAGAGTATAGTAGAGAGTATAGTAGAGAGTATAGTAGAGAGTATAGTAGAGAGTATAGTAGAGAGTATAGTAGAGAGTATAGTAGAGAGTATAGTAGAGAGTATAGTAGAGAGTATAGTAGAGAGTATAGTAGAGAGTATAGTAGAGAGTATAGTAGAGAGTATAGTAGAGAGTATAGTAGAGAGTATAGTAGAGAGTATAGTAGAGAGTATAGTAGAGAGTATAGTAGAGAGTATAGTAGAGAGTATAGTAGAGAGTATAGTAGAGAGTATAGTAGAGAGTATAGTAGAGAGTATAGTAGAGAGTATAGTAGAGAGTATAGTAGAGAGTATAGTAGAGAGTATAGTAGAGAGTATAGTAGAGAGTATAGTAGAGAGTATAGTAGAGAGTATAGTAGAGAGTATAGTAGAGAGTATAGTAGAGAGTATAGTAGAGAGTATAGTAGAGAGTATAGTAGAGAGTATAGTAGAGAGTATAGTAGAGAGTATAGTAGAGAGTATAGTAGAGAGTATAGTAGAGAGTATAGTAGAGAGTATAGTAGAGAGTATAGTAGAGAGTATAGTAGAGAGTATAGTAGAGAGTATAGTAGAGAGTATAGTAGAGAGTATAGTAGAGAGTATAGTAGAGAGTATAGTAGAGAGTATAGTAGAGAGTATAGTAGAGAGTATAGTAGAGAGTATAGTAGAGAGTATAGTAGAGAGTATAGTAGAGAGTATAGTAGAGAGTATAGTAGAGAGTATAGTAGAGAGTATAGTAGAGAGTATAGTAGAGAGTATAGTAGAGAGTATAGTAGAGAGTATAGTAGAGAGTATAGTAGAGAGTATAGTAGAGAGTATAGTAGAGAGTATAGTAGAGAGTATAGTAGAGAGTATAGTAGAGAGTATAGTAGAGAGTATAGTAGAGAGTATAGTAGAGAGTATAGTAGAGAGTATAGTAGAGAGTATAGTAGAGAGTATAGTAGAGAGTATAGTAGAGAGTATAGTAGAGAGTATAGTAGAGAGTATAGTAGAGAGTATATTAGAGAATATAGTAGAGAGTATAGTAGAGAGTATAGTAGAGAGTATAGTATGGAATATAGTAGAGAGTATAGTAGAGAGTATAGTAGAGAGTATATTAGAGAGCATTAGTAGAGAGTATAGTAGAAAGTATAATAGAGATAAAATAGAAATAGTACAATCATTTAAATTTGAATATTATAGAGATATTATATATTTCTCTGATTTCTAAAATTAATATAAAGTAAGAATTAAAGTTGTAATAATTATCATTTAAATGCTATTAACGCTATGCACTCGGTGTACAATATGTCGTATAGTAATGATATAGTGCCCTACTTGGAAATCACATGACAACAATTATGTTTATAACTCTTTAAATACCCAATAAAACAGTTATAAAATATTCGAGAAACTTTGTATTAAGTGCACATCTAAATTCGTATGCATCTAATTTCAATATTGTGATAATAGTATTTTCAAAATACCAAAAAAGATTAATTATAATAATTTACATATTTTGCAATTATATGTTTTTGTTTTTAAAATAATATTAGGTCTATTCTGTATTTTACAATAATATTTAAATAATAGTAATAAAATATAATAAATTAACATATAAGCTCTATAAGTAAATATGATTGTAATATAACTCACTATTTCTATTTTGGGTACTATGTACAAATTATTTTTTAAATTCCTAATATTTTAATATTTTAATATTTTAATATTTTAATATTTTAACGTTTCTTAAAATCTCAACCCCGTATATTTTTTAATCTGTATATTGATAATATTAATTCTTATATAATTCTTATATTTATATTATTAATACAATATAATGATTATGATGCTTAATTGATTTACACAATTTTTAACTATTAGTCTCATTACAAACATTAAATGTTTATTATCATACATAAAAGTTGAAAAAAACCATTGTTTACATATTCCTAGATATTTAATTGCATTTCATTTCATTATAATCATAATAAAACTATCAAATATGTGTGTAGATAAATTAATATAATACAATATTAAAAAAATTAATTATTGTTTACAATTATTTATTTTTCATCCGCGTCATCATATATATATTAATATATATCATTATATTAAATTGTATATCTATATATAAGAATCCAAATTGTGGTTGTATTTTTTTATAATGAGTTGTTAAGAATAATTTAAAATGACTATTATTTTATGTAAATTCTAATATTGTAATATTTTGATTGTATGTATAACTGACTAATTCGTAGATTACAGTTGTTACATGTTGTTATTTAATATTTATTATAATAAAATGACACATTTATAAAGTGAATATTCATTAACCGAAATATTTATAATATATATAGACATTTGTTACAACATAATATAATTATAATTATTACATCTGCCATATTGATGCAAGTGTAATAGAAAACTAAATGTTGGTTGATAAATATGATTTTAATTAATAGAACACTGTGTGAATGCTTATTATTAATTTGTAATTTGTACCGTTACTTTTTAAATAACATTACTCTATTATTTATTAATTTTGTAAGAATTATTTTGTTTTTATTATAATAATTATCATAATAATAATGTAATCAATAATAAATATATTTTGATTACATATTAAAACCGAATATTAAAACTTGCTTTGTTATGCTATAACTTAATATATACTTATGTACTATCAACATACAAATTGTTATCATATATATTGCACATTTGTTAACATATAATATTTCATTCTCACTTCAGAAATGATAATTAAATAGACTATATAAAGAAATAAAACACCAAGTAAATGAATAAAAATCCAATTTATTTATTCCTGCCAAAATCTCATACTACATTATAAATGTTACAATTCTATATAACAATAAGGAAAACCAGCGTAGCATTTCTGGAAATAAAATCAGTAAAATAATGAACTTGGTAAGTTTTAAATATCATCATCTCTTATATCATGAAACCCTAGTAACAAAGAGCTAACAAAGGCATTCAAGAATAAACATCGAAATATATTCAATTCAGATTGCTATGACTATGTATGAATCTTTAATCGACACATGGTAAATGAAAAATATAATGCAGATTAAAAACATACAAGTTTAATTGATATCCCAATAGTACCTTTCGAATCATAATTATATATATATATATATATATATATATATATATATATATATATATAATTATAATTATCAATATGTATCCGCAATTAACATATAACCAAACTTAGATTTACTAACGATTCCTGTAATGATATTTGTATTATTAATGTAATGTGAACATCGTGACATTCGGTTGTAAATTTTTATTGAAATTTCCATTAACGAGTTTATATAGTGCGATATAGAATCCTGTTTGCAAATATCATTTATCCATTATACATAATTTATACATGTATATATATATATATATATATATATATATATATATATGTATATATATATATATATATATATATATATATATATATATATATATTATAATTATAATTCAATAATTATCTGTAACCGACCTCGGTTTCAGTATATTCGGGATGTGTTGAGTAACTGACGTATAAAAGCCAAATTCCTATCGATCCAGAATAAACTAACAAAGTAAATAACGTTTTCATCATAGCCATCACGTATTATATAGAATTATAATTATACGATTAATCCTTTATAATATGTTGATATCCTGTGATTTGATTTTGGAATTATAAATAATTATTTGTTTATAAAGAAATGAAATTTTATAATTTAATTATTTCAATATCATATTTTTAATATTTATAATAATTACAAATTAATCTATTAAAATATTTAAAAAAACAATCATCTCAATAATGGATTACATTAGTAACTAAACCTTCATCTCACTATAATAATAAAGTCATATTAAGACATAAATCTAACATTAACTTTTTTTTGTATTCAAACATTTGTATCCAATCTCTTAATAATTATATTAATAGGTTATGCGTTGATATTTATCTAATCTATAAAGAAATATATATTAACAATATATTACATATATGTTGATGTCTATGGATTGTGTAAATAAAAGTGAAACATACTCAGAGTTTATATAACAATTTTATTAAATAGTTAAGATAATAACAAACATTATGATGAATATTAAACTACATATATATATATATATATATATATATATATTGAGGTAATAAATCGTAATATGTGACATACATATCACCAGTTATCTCGATATCAATATAATTGACTAAACAATAAAAAATGTACCCTAAAAATATCTTATAAGAATATCTAATAAGAAATATAAATATTTGTCGAGTCCCGCAACAACTTATCCGTTAGACAATTGTCGGCGTTATTCCATAAAGAAGGCCGGTAGGTCGAGTTGATTACGAGGCACGCATGACGTGTTGATATACCTGAACACATCGGACATCTTGCGAGCGCGAGTGCAATATTCCAACTGGAACTGCAGTTCGTCGAATAACGACTGCCGAATCCTGGCGAACACCTCCAAAAGGCAGTTTAGACGAGATTCGGTGGTCAAGTCGCGTGGGTACTTCCCTGGGTATGTGTAATGCGGATTATAGTACAGGTAGTAATTTACGGTTTACATATACTACATACTATATGTATATTCTATTAATTTGAAAAAAAAATGCGATAATCAGATATTATTTAGTACAAATAATATGTGTAATCATTATAATAATATTACAATTTTTATCATGAGTTTATCATTATTTCATTATATAATAAAATATATTGTATGTAATTCAAAAAATAATCCTAAACTATGGTTTAATTTATTAAAGAAATATATTGGTAATTTCGTAATATTATTAAAGTATAGTTTTTTCTAAAAAATATTAAAATATCAAACTATTTTTATATATAATACTATTCACAATACAAATTATTATATATAGTAGACTACTACTAGTAAATATTAGTATATTAATATAAATATATATATAAATAATACAATTGTACCTTATATGGATTTTAGTTTATATATTTACTAAAATATATATTTTATACGCTTCTCTCTCATACGCATATATTATTGATATGTAACTATATTTACCAAATACAGCCATTGCAACGGTCTCCAGGGTAAGGTCAGCGTCTCCGATAATTAGTCCTCGCAAGTTAGACATCCTGCTCATGTCTAACATCAGGTGTTGACGTAACTTTACTCCGAAACTCTTCACCTGCTCCGCCACGTCGTATCCCACCACCAACTTGTTCTTTGAATAGTTAATAAAAAAAATTAGTCACGCTTTATCCATAGGTTATAAGGAACTAAATATATTGTATTAATCTTAAATTCTTCCCAGGAAACTAAATCTAAATAAACTCAGTATTTTTTACTATATAATAAAAGTAAAAAATATATTTTATTTGTATAAAGGGCCATACATTTATTTATAGATTCTATTTTATTTATAATAAATATATAAATAGGTATTGGTTTTACTTTGTTACGTAATCAAATTAATTTAATATTGTATAATATATCTTATATATATCTATATAACATATTTCACGTGGTATATGTTTCAAAGTTCTTTTGACATTGATAATATAATATTATTAGATAATATTTGATAATAATTCCCGCAAAATAGTTGTACTAGTATAGATATAGTTATAAGCTCCTGTAGTTATGAGTGGTTTTATTAATAATAAGTTAATACATATGGTACTAACTTCGAGAACCCTGCGCAATCCTTGACCGGCGATAAACCGCTGATCGCCCATTGTTATGATGTTGTGGTCAGTTAGCCCACTTGCCAGATAGTCGTGTACTCCTCCTCTATACCACACCACGCAATCATACACTATCTCGCCGTTTATTGTCATGATGGTGACTCTTCCTGTAGCAATGATTACAATATATATCACTATTTAATTATATACATTATTTCGATTCCAATGTATACATACATATATATAACTTTATAAATAGGTTAATTATATAAGTAATTATATAATTACTTATTAATAATGCTATATTTTACATTATTTTTTATATATTTTTATCGAAATTAAAAGTTAAATCAAAAATGTAATAAATAAGAATTTGAATAGCTTTTGTTCTTTTTATCCAATCTATCAAATTTTAAAACTATTATGATCTATAAATCATTAGGTAACTTGTATAAGATAATTATATTAATTTTATATTATATATATGTTATATTTATATTATATATATGTTAATGTAAGTTAATTTTATAAAATAATTAATAATATTCATCAATATATTTATATAATAATAATAATTGTTTTATATTTTCGTATACAATATTAAGTTATCTGTCATATGAGATTTACCTATACTTATAGAAAATCAATAGTTATAATAATATATAGCATAAACGAGAGCTACTTAATATTTTTATCAAATTGATATATTTTCATACTGAAGATTTCAACATATTAAATGCAAAGAAGGGTTAATAATCACACATACTTATATATATATATATATATATATATATATATATATATATATATATATATATATATATATATATACTTATATATAAATTAATATATATATAATATATATACACTATGTCATACAAGTATATATGTTATCAATATTTTACATACCCGGTTCTCTATGTCCATTCAATGCTCTAATTATATATTTCACGTCCATAAATACAATGTTATTATATTTACTATGGTTAATAACTTCTTTGATTAATGCCTTTAAATCAATATTTTGAACCTAAAACAATGTTTAATAATTAAATCATAAGTATATAAGATGGTATACAGATGTATAACTTTAATTAGCATTAGTATAATATTGCAAATGTGTTCAAAGTGTATATATAGGTGTATATATTTTAATATATATATATATATATTTATATTATATATCATATATAAAGTAAATTTAGTATAGTTATTATTATAAGTGAGTATATTTATAACTACATATTAATTTTCTTATTATTATAATTATTATAATATATATCAGTTTATTTTTTAATAAATATATTTGCATATTATTTAAATATATATGCTTAACATATAGTTATTATAATAAAAGTTATAAGAATATAAAATATTTTGGCTTCTAATTAGCATTTATATAAATTATATAAATTAATTTACTTAATTAATAAATTGAATATCGCCCACTCTTCTATGTTATATATAAATGTGTGTTATTGTTAACTTACTATACAATTTATATGTATCCTAAATTCATCTTCATTGTTGTTAATAATTTTAAATATATCCATTCTATAAATTTTAAATATCTATCTTAATAAATTACTAAAATATTATATATTTTAAATGTATAGTATTATTTACATTGAATTATTTTGATAGAGTGACAAGATTAAAAAAATAAATAAAACATAATAATTCTATTATGATTGTTAGATTTACAGTCTTAGAGATCTAACTATACCTAAAATTCACGTTTTATACGAAAATGTCATTACATCAATGTCATATTAGATGTGGATTAGAGTATATAACAAAAATAATTTATAATTTTTTTATAAATAAGTGATTTATCATAATACATTTATATAATAAATAGTATTACTATTATTATAATAAGTATATTAATATACAAGAAAGTGTGATAAGTTATCACAAAGTATGTCACCATACGGAAACTAACATATTATAACTGTTTATATTGATTTGTAATAAAACTATTTTAATATACTAAAATAAATTTTGTTTGTAAAATATAAATGATAATGTTAGTTTAACAGTAATTTGAAAAATTCTTAAAATTGAATTTATTAAAAAAAAATAATATATAAAATAATAGATATTAGTTTAAAAGTAATTTGAAAACATCTTAACAATAGAATTTATTAAAAAAATAATATAAAAATGTAATGTAATAAATACAAAAATATAAGGATACAAATTTTTTTTTAAATAAGTCGATAAAAATATATAAAAATGTAATCGAAAAATTAGAATACTTCATTAATAATTTGCTTTATACAAAACGGAGCCACAATAGCTGCAAATACCAGCGTCATGAGAATTGAAAACATTGTCACAACGGTTGCATACATGTAGACGTGGCCTTTATATTCAGTGGTCAGCGGGAAGAATAATTGTCGCCAGCATGTATCAGAGTAGCAAACTTGTCTTGATAATTGAAAGCTATCCAGTAATGACAATCGATGTGAATTCCTTAGAAAATACAAATAGCATTAGTCTAATTTATAATAAATCTTTATCTTGTAAGATTCATTTTAAATTAATATTATTAAAATATTATATTATTTAATATAATTTAATGAAATAAACTTTACATTATAGTCATATTTATTCAACTAATTTACAAATAATCTTAATTTTCAATAAAACAAACTTATAATTAAAATTATTAATAAGATTGTATCATCAATATAATAATTAGCATGTTTTTAAAGAATTTGAGTGAATACAATTTTATAAAAAATATAAAGAAACCGTTTGAGTTTATTATTTGTAATTCTTTTATTAAACATTCGAGTAAATCTCACCGTTGAAGTTAACATAAATTGTTGAGTTGAGTTAGGCAACATATTATTATCAAAAAACCATGTGTCCATAGTATACCTTTACAATTATAAATTAGTGTTTGCTTACATATATATATTTAATACATATTTATAGTGAAAATATTGAACTATTATTCAAATAAATATCTTATTATATATATTTCAATATTTTGAATATTTCATACAAATACATTGAAAAAAACTAATTATAACCTAATTTTTGATGAATGAATGGTAGAAATAATTGGATTATTTTCATCGGATTCTGAATACAGTATTTCCAAGTGTATTCCAGATGGAATATTAATGCACGAAGGAATTTGCACTAAAGATTAACGTGGCAATATATTTTATATTATAAACAAATATAAAAAATAAAAATAAATATTGTTCTTATTATTATATTAACCACTATTGGAGGTGAAATTCGAAATTCGAGTATCATTTGATATTAAAGAGTCATTAATAGATACACTATTAGACAGATCTATCATAATCTTAGATGAGATATCTTGTCTAGAAATAAATGATCAAAATTACTATTTTATATAATGAAAGTATATATTAATAGGCATATATACAACATAATATTGTACCTATAGATTGGAACCCATCCGAGGTTACTGTACAAACTGGGATTACCTAGAGAACTAATCACAGTTGATGGCATTAATCTATCTTGATTACGAAGTACCGACTTCCTGAGAAAGGAGGAGAAGAAAAATTATAATATAGATACAGAAACTAATAATCTGAAGAAAAATATGAGTTATAATCAACTATTCATTTCTATGTTGATATTTTAAATCATTGAACATCAATAACTAATTAAATTTTAAGATAAATAGGTAATCGGATATACTTTTATTAATTCAGTAAAAATCCTCCAAAATGCACTCAATGCCTTATATGTTTAACTATTATAATAGATTAAATTGACATTGTATGGACACTTACCTAAGGTGATCACAATTATCAAAATTATTTGATATTAAATGTAATGCACATCCCCCAAAGTAATTATCTTTAAACTTCACACCTTCAGAACTTGCGAAAGAACACAAACCACTCGCATCTAATAGATTATTAAATAAGTTATATTATTATTTATTAATATTTATTAATAGAAAAATTGAAAAAGTTTGTAATTGATATAAAGTAAACTTTTAAAATTCATAATTTATTTACATTTTACCTGCTCTCCATACATGAATTCGATCTTTTGATTGAATTGAATATAAACTGTTATCTTCGCTATGGTTAGGTGAAGTCTTTATACCAGAAATTATATAACTATCATCTTCATATCCTTAAGACGAACATCATTAAATAAAAAGTAAATAATATATGCATTATAAAAACTAATATATATTTAAAATAAAAATGAGAAAAATTAATAAAATATTTCATGAAAGATTACATTATTTAAATCTAATATTATTTAAATTGAGATCAATGAATTGCGATCATAATTTAGATCTATCCGTTATTTAAGCTTATAGTTTAGATCATAATTTGACCATATTATACCAGGGTTTCCGGAAGCTTTGATAGTTTTCTTTGTTGTAGTAAAATAGTTTGTGATATTCGAGTATCGTTTGTAGATTGCCGAGTAGTGTTGAATCACAGAACTGCCGAAATAGACCCTATCCGCTAACACTATTGTTACCGTCAACCTGTCAATCAAATAAGTATTAAACGCCATAAGCAATCCATCTCATTAATTTAATTTTAAAATTATTTTGTATACTATAGCCAATAAAAATATATCGCAACCAAATTAATATTCAACGAAATTAAATATTATCAAATATTCAAATGAAATAGTACAAATGTATAAATAAATAATTGACATAAAAAAAGTTATTTCGCGAACTATTTAATTCTTAGATTTTAATAATAAATGAATTCATAGATCAATGGATTTCAAAGATAAATTTGTGTTGTTATCGTGTGTAGCCTATGGTCGAGGATGGTAAGTGGCGCTAGCGGTAAGATAACGACAACGGAGACCTCTCAATGCGGACATCTGACCATTCGATGAGATAGCGCAGTGCCACCGAAGTACCGTCGCAGAACTGCGATGTGGGGTCAGGATGGGGTCGTGACCCCGCCGCGTATTTCACGGCGTCTATGTCACCGGTGTCCCAGGTGCAACGAGGCGCGTCGAAAATACTTCCGCCGTCGTCTTCATTATCATCGGCGTAGGAGTTCTGTACGCGGGACGAGAGTGGGTGAGTCGTAGGAGATTATGGTAGGTGGGGGGGGGGGTGGGAGCGAAGTCGGAGGGAACGGAGTGAGGTATTAGTGTAGTGGTGGTAGGAGAGTAAAAGGGTGTAGGAAGGGTCAGAGTTAACTGTTAATATTCCGATGTAGAATTCAAACATTGGAGTATTATTGCCAATCTCTATTACAAGAGGAATCGGGATCGATATTGCTATATTACTCTATGCCTACTTAAACACCGTTAAACACCGTTAAATACCGTTAAACATCGTTAAACATCGTTAAACACTGTTAAACATCGTTAAATACCGTTAAACACCGTTAAACACCGTTAAACACAGTTAAACACCGTTAAATACCGTTAAACACCGTTAAACACCGTTAAGCATAACTAACAAAGTCGGTGAAATGGAGATCCGAAGTTGTAGATTGATTTACACATTTAAACAGCCCGGACTTGTCAAAGTTGCAGTCGTAACCGTCCCCCAAAGGACGTAAGGGCAAATCATCGCCAAACATGTAAGTACCTACGAGTGAGAATAAATACAGATAGAAAGTATATGGAGAGTCAAATTGAATTGAATTAATAGAAAATAAATGATGCTGCATAAAAAAGTGTAATTGGCACTATGTTGGATTTTGATTTAAAGGAATATGATTAATTAGATATTATGAAATAAAAAAGTCTCCAGTTAACATAAGTACTATTGACATTAACTAATATATATATATATATTTACATATTTATATTAAATGTAGATTTAAGTAAAACTAAAAATAATATTTTTAAATTAAAAATAACCATAATATTATAATAATATATATATTTTGGTTTCAGATTAACAAAAAAATGATTTAAATTCTATTTATAGTAAACAAATAATAGATAGAAATAATTACTTGTAATAATATTCATTTATATATTTATCAGAACCTTGGTTTTTAGTCTTTTTATTTTTATCTACTGTGAAATATTTTCTTCTGATTAAATCATCTGAATCAATGCAGCGATAATTCGTTTTAATTTCACCAATGTCTTCAAGCATTCCAGATGCTTTAATATCGATATAAGTTAATTGTATGTATTGTAATTTAATAATAGATAAAGAATTGATTTTAAATCTAAACAACTAATTAATAGAAATGTAATTTGTATTGAAATATTTATAAATTATTAACAATATATTAATAAAGTATTTATTACAATTAACATGATTAATCTATTATTATACAATGAAACCAAATATAAATAAAACATAATAAAATATATTGCATATCAAATTCTTAAACTTTTAATCATTACTTTCGATCCCTTATTAATGAACATTACATAATAATAATATCTCTAGAATTATATAGCAGGTTGTATATTGGCTATACAGTGTATATACAGTATATAGCCAATGTATAGTATACATTACTAATCACTAGACCAACGTAGGTCCAATAGTCGTATCACGGTATTCTCGCAGGTCAAGTCGAAACCAATGACCGATGCCGAGTCGTACCTTGAATCCTTGGAGCATGCGACTGCGTCGAAAGTATGGCCACGAAGGGGGCATTCGACGCGTCGAGCTCTACCGAATACCAGCGGAGCAGACTTCAGACACCAGGTGGCGTCGGCGGTTGTATGCGCCGGTAACGACAAGTACACAACTAGATGGTCGCTAGGTGGCACTGCTGCAGTGTTCCAAGTAATATCGAGCCTAGAAATAATGCACTTAGGTTATCATACATCTTAGCCTTATCAAATGTGATATCATATTGTAATTAGATTAAATACAAATTTTGAATTTTATTTTAAAATGAATTTTTAAATAAAAATTAAAATATAATAGAAGATAATGAGAGAGGCAGGAATAATGTATATAAATGGTTTAATAAATAATATATCTATATGGTTTAATAGATAATATCTATATTATTATATCTATATTAAGATATTAGTTAACATTTAATATCATAAAAGCATATTATTAATTATTCATAATCTCATTCTCAATTGTGGTATTTATTCCTAAAAAATGATCACAAAACAACACTTTACTATAATTCGTCACCTTCATTGCATACAACCAACTAAATTTGTATTACATGACTACACCTAAATAGAATATATACAAATTCAACATAGACTAACTATATGCTTACTGTAGTCTCATTATACCATACATATACATCACAACTCATTCACTACACACTCACTACACACTCACTATACACTCACTACACACTAACTACACACTCACTACACCCTCATTATCCCCTCACTACACCATACCTTCGCCTTCACTACACCTTCGCTAAACCTTCACTAAACCTTCACTAAACCTTCACTATATCTTACTACACACTCACTACACACTCACTAAACACTCACTACACACTCACTACACACTCACTACTCACTCACTACACACTCACCACACACTCACTACACACTCACTACACACTCACTACACACTCACTAAACACTCACTACACACTCACTACACACTCACTACACACTAACTATACACTCACTACACCCTCATTATCCCCTGACTACACCATACCTACGCCTTCATTACACCTTCGCTAAACCTTCACTAAACCTTTACTATATCTTACTACACACTCACTACACACTCACTACACACTCACTATACACTCACTACACACTCACTACACACTCACTACACACTCATTACACACTCACTACACACTCACTACACACTCACTACACACTCACTACACACCCATTACACATTCACTATACACTCACTACACACTCACTACACACTCACTACACACTCACTATACACTCACTACACACTCACTACACGCTGACTACACACTCACTACACACTCATTACACACTCACTACACACCCACTACACACTCACTACACACTCACTACACACTCACTACACACCCATTACACATTCACTATACACTCACTACACACTCACTACACACTCACTACACACTCACTATACACTCACTACACACTCACTACACGCTGACTACACACTCACTACACACTCACTATACACTCACTACACACTCACTACACACTCACTACACACTCACTACACACTCACTACACACTCACTACACACTCACTACACACTCACTACACACTCGCTACACAATCACTACACACTAACTACACCCCTTCGCCTCACTCCCTAAAACACTAACGTATTATCGTAACGAGGATTAACTTTGCTTTTCTCTTCGTCGAATGCTTCCGACGTTTGAGGGTCGGTCAGCTGTCGATAAAATTCGCCAACGATGGACTGACGTTCCGAGCGAACGCAGACCAGTCGATGCAGAAGAGAACTTTCCGTCTGAGGAGGGAATCGCGATGTTTAATGACCTCGTTAAACTGGGACTTGCGACATCTGGTATACGATTGTAGGATAACACTCGAGTTGGACTTATGTTAGTTAAACTTATGGTGCGTAACACTTACCTGACTAGACGAACAAGGCAGGCATTGTAACTAAATATATTCGGTACTAGTGTTAATCCGATAAATACAAATTACGCCTTTTAATAATTATAAATAATGTAATTTCTTATTGTGTATTTAACAGTTAACTTATTAATTTAATTAAATATTAATTATTAATAATTATTTTAAGCTGAAATAAAAAAGAAGAATACATTTGTAGTTATAATTATAGAATTCTATTTTTTTAATCATAAATATAGTGAAACATAAATATATAGGTAATCAATAATTACTAATTATCGCAAACTTGACTAAAGTACCTACCATCTGAGGTGACAGACAAGAGAAATGTGATATTTTCCTAGAAGCAAATCCTCCAAATATTCCAGGAATACATACAAAAGTGGATTTTAGCAGAACTTTGTCACATTGCTAGTTAAAAAGTGGATATTATAAGTATTATTCATATCTACCTTGCAACAGTTATAATATGAAAATTATATTAAAAAATATATTAGTAAATATGTTATATATATTTAGATAATATATACGAAATTATTACATATAGATTTAATTTATATTTGATAAAGATTTCTTATAGATTTCTTCTAGATTTTATTTAGATTTCATTTATATTTTATATAGATTTTACAAAGAATTGATATACATTTTATATAAACGATTATATATAGATGTTATGTAAACGATTATATATAGATATTATATAAACTATTATTTATACATTTTATATAAACCATTATATATATATGCTATATAAACGATTATATATAGATGTTATATAAACGATTAAATATAGGTGTTATATAAAGGATTATATATACATTTTGTATAAAGGATTATATATAGATTTTATATTGAAGCTAACCTTATCACAACAACAATTCAAATCACAAATATCGCTGAATAAATCACAAGGACATAAATCCTTGGTAACACTAGTTCTTATGACTTCTAAAAAATGGAAGTTTAAATATATTATTAATGATATTGGTGTCATTATCATCAATGAAAATTTAAGTCAAACATTTATTTCGAATTTATTAATACAACAATTAAATCAATGTTGAAAATAAGTCGAATAAATACAAAATAGATAATTCTATTGATATTCTATTGATATTGATATAAGCTTTACTTTAAATAAATTAATGAGAAAATATAATATTCTATTTTTTTGAAATACTATTGCATTTATAATTAAATTAATAAAATATATTAATATATTAATAAAATATATAAAAACTCTTTTGAATGGACGATTTAATTTCTATTGAATCCAGTTTAGATGTGAATATAATTGAAACTGATGAGTTCACATATTTCCTATTGTTCTGATTGATAGATGTGGGGGCACAGCATTTGATAGCTACAAACTAATGTGTGTAATAACATTTAATGCACAGTTAATGACATTATTTCTCAAATTTATTAAATTATCAAATATTATAATAATAATACGTAATAAATAATAATAATATATTATAATATGTATTATAATAATTTTGTTAGTTTCTGATGAAATTAATCTAAATAAAAAGTAAAACTCAAAGTTTGAAACATTCAATTAAACAAATCGACTGACCTCGACGACGTTTTGAATTCTGTTGGAGCGTATCATGTTAACGGAGGCGTGTCTTTCCGTACCCACCTGCGTTTTGTTCACGTTTATCTCGGAGGAAATAAGGTCGTAGAACTTCACAACAAGTTATATAATAAACTATTGTAACGCGTATGCAATTGTATATATATACCTTTAGGTATTCTAATGTTTTGTATTAGAATTTCATATTAGCTTATGAATACTTTAATCTTGAATATAATAAATACTTAATAAATTAAAAATAAATAAATGGTAATATAATTGGTAAAGTAAGAGTAATAGAGTTATATAACATATATAACATATAGAGTAATAGAGATATATAACATATATAACATATAGAGTAATAGAGTTATATAACATAGACTATTACGATAATACAGATGAATAACCTTTCTGGTTGCATGTTATATAATATAATAAACATAGAAAATGCTAATAATTTTATAGCTAGGGTTGACCTCGAAAGTAATGATGTCTGAAATCAACGACCAACGACCCTCGACAGTCGAGGGATCACCGGGGAGTCCGCCGTGTGGTGTGGTGTGGGCGAGGGTTGCATTGGTCAAGACAGGCACGAAAGTGAAGGCTAGAGTTGTGAAGTTACCGAACTGCACAAAAGGATTTTCAGCTGGCAAAGGAGAAGGGGTAGGGAGGGGTAGGGAGGGGTATTAGGAGGAGAATGTGCATAATGGGAATTAGGAGGATAGCATGGCGAGGAAGATATAGCGGATGGGGAGATGATCAGGATGATACAGATGATGGAGTTGATGAATTAGATAAGGAGATAAGAATGAGTAGTAGGATACGTCGAGGAAGATAATAGGATGACAGGGTGGTGAATGGGATGAAGACTACAGAGAGGATAAGAAGGATGAGGTCATTAGAAGTATGACGAGGGTGAGGAGGATAAGGAGGATGACGAGGATAAGGAGGAAGAGGAGGATAAGGAGGATGAGGAGGGTGAGGAGGATGAGGAGGGTGAGGAGGATGAGGAGGGTGAGGAGGATGAGGAGGATGAGGAGGATGAGGAGGATGAGGAGGGTGAGGAGGGTGAGGAGGATGAGGAGGATGAGGAGGGTGAGGAGGATGAGGGCAATACATGAGGAGATAAGGAGAATACTTTATAAGTGAGGGATATAGGATATATTTTATTTGCCAGATTTGAGGTTTGGTAAATGACGAGTTATTAAATAATAAGGGGATAAGAGATAAGGGGATAAGAGATAAGAGGATAAGAGATAGGAGAAAGTATTTTAGAATCATATCAGTAATTTGTGATTGGTGCGTTATGAATTTGGGGTAAGGAATGTAATATTAGGAAATAGGATATAATAGCCTTAAAACATCAAATTTGGTTTTGTATACGATTTATATGCAGATGTAAACACACACACACCAATATTTATTTAAATATCAGATGAACCTTTTTGTTTACCGGTATAGATACAAATGTTCTTTTGCTGCCTAAAGACTTCGGCGAGTTGCATTGTTGCAAACGATTGTAGAGTACAGAAATAACGAGTTCTAGTGTAAGGAACCTCATCCAAACTAATGTAAGCCTAATATGGAATTTGAATAAAGAGTTGTTTAATTCACAAACTAAATGTCGGGTAGATTAAGATAGAAATAATTAGTTAAATTAGATGTCAGAGAGATTAGTAAGTCTTACTGATTATATAGGTGATTTTTAGAGGTCATACATTTAGATGATACAAGAGGTCATTTAGGTCATAATAAAGGTTATGAATACCATGTTATAGGTAATAATGATCATGCTAGATGTCATTTTGTGATATAGGTAATAGCTAGAAGTCATATTAAATAGTGACAAATAAAATAATATTAGAATTTCTAAATATTCTTTACAATTACATGTTAATTATCTACATAAATAAACGTAGATATGCTGTAAATAGATTTGCATAGTTCACGACAAACCTTCATTCTGATACTAGAAACCTTCGCATACCGAGGTGACATAGAGTAGGAGGCGATTACCATTGAAATTTGAACATTATCTCCTAGAATATTGTGAAAAGTTTCAACAACAGAACTTGCTTAACTAACTTACGAGATGTGAACCTTTGGAGTGTGCCTCGAGGAACTGCGAATTAGGTCCATTGATAGGTAGCGAGGCAGCAGTGCAATACATTGAAATCGCATTACCTTCAGACTTCAAAAGAATGCGCATCTGGTATTCGAGTAACAGAATATCAAAAGACATGCATTCTGAGTACACAATTAGTCGACTTGGCAATTTTTAATATCCTTAAAGTTTTTACGAATTACTGCCAATACACCAAAAGAAATTATTTATTAAGATTATTAATCATACAATAATTTGGTAGTGATAAGAGATATTCCCAATTATGCTGGTTTATAGATCATTTCTAAATGCTACAGATTAAACTATAACATCTAGTGTACACAATAAAACCTTAGAGGAAAAATCTCCTATTTGAATCACCGTCTCAGAGAATTGCACATCGAGAGGTTGCAATATGCCTACAAAGTGAAATTGGAGGCTTGCAATAATGTAATATTAGAGGTGTTGTATAAACTGTATAAGACTATGCAGCTGTCGTCCACAAACCTGTTATATCTGCATGACACATAACTCTCACGGGAAGTAGTGCAATTGTACTGAAATATATATAGAATTAAAGTCATTCACTTTATCGATAACCAAGTTATATTATTAACGATTACGCGGGTAATCTTTTAAAGTTATATAATAATAATATATGCAATGATATAAAGATATGAAATAACTGTATATGATATTCTTAATAATATACTAGTCTAGGCCACCTTAATTTCACAGTATATGTAACGTAATGTTGACTGTTTAAATCGACAATGGGAAATTTTAATTCTTTCTCACATATTTCAATTTTTCCAGCAGATTCCACTACAGCCGTACTGTAATATTATCATTTATTATCAAAATATTATATTTAATAATTATTGTTTATATCGATGTTTTTAAGAAAACCTAATCTGTGACAGAGTTTGATTGAATTCATAGATGTCTGTAGAGTTGCTATACGCTGAACACCTAACACCTACTGGCCTACCTTCTTTGATTGAAGAAGGTCTGTATAATATTGCAAATATATAATTCAATTAGAATATAAGTAAATATTACATATTATTAATATTGAAAATAAAAAATTGAATTATTGTAAGTGTTTAATTCTATAAACATAATTTTAATGATGATTTCGACAGGCTGTTTAGCATTCTTCTTTGTGTAACGGAAAGGTTGGAATCTTAATTGAGAGAAACCTTGTTCATGTAAATTTGTTTGGGTGCATGTTATTGTAACCTGCAAATGTTAATGACTTCAAAAGTATGTGTTAAATGCAAAAAGATATAAATTATATGAAATTAATTTAGAATTATTATGTCAAAACATTTATTGATGAATATTTAAATATATTTACATCTGCTTTTGAATGTTAGATATACCGACATCTTGAATATCTGTACATGACATTAAAATTCTAAAATATGTCAAGACAATACTAAATTTGTTGGAAATGTCGATAATACAAAATATCACAAATGACATTATTGATATTTTCAATATTCATATTAAATAAATAGTTGATAGAGATATTCATAAATTCATGCGAAGAAAATTCTTATAATGCGGGTGTATGTATTTTATCATAGTAAAAGATAATTAGTTATATATTTTATTTACATATTTAATATAAGTTAACAGTATCATGCTCATCTCAGAAATAAAATTATTACATTTCCGAGACAACTTTTAGATTCTTTACAAATATTTTAACAAGACAATAAATCAATTAAAAATAATAATATAGAAAATATGAGATATCAAAATAGTTTTTCTTTTCAATAAATTAAAAATATTTATCAATATCATATGTTAATAACAATAAATATTTTCCAAGACATTGTAAAGTAAAATAAATTATTGGTATAATACATTATATAATAAAGTTTATTAAAATCATAAATTTTGTATTAATAATTTTTTTAATATATAAATTTGATATTCGAATAAATATATTTACTCATTTATAGATCAAGTAACTTGTTATTAAATATGTATAAAGGAGATAACATTAAAGCAATATTAAAGAAGCATAGATTAAAAAAATTGATTATTAAAGTATAGATAAATATATATATATATATATATATATATAGTAATGTAATCTAAACAATTAGTACCAACATCACTTGTTGGAAATGGACAATTCTTATGAGTGTTATCGTCTTCGATAAATAGAATTACAGTGACAAAAAGTGATATCTCATTAAATTCCTTATTTAATCGAATATCATTGTTATCAATAATATCAGTAAAGTTCAATTTGCCTATTCTAATATGGCCGATACATTTACCTATAAAAGTGAAATAATTTATAGAAATTGATATGTTATAGTTATTATTTTTTAATTAATACAAAATTATTATTTATATTATATCTATCTAATATTATCCTACTAATTAATTACATGTAATATAACGTTAACATATATAAATAATTACTTTTATTTAATGACAAAACAAAAATCATGATGAGTAATAACATTATAATTATCGATTAATATTAATAATAGTATAATTTAAAAATATAATTGAAAACTTATATTAGGTATATAACTTATAATGCTATAAGTTAGATATGATAATTATTGTATTAGTTAATACTACATTTATATAGTAAGCAATAATTAATTTAATTAGGTTAGTTATGAATTAATAAATTATTTATTACAAATTTATTTATAATTTATAACCATTTACAATATGAATTGACATAAGATAATAACAACAATATATTAATAATAAATTAATTGCCATATTACACTCTTAATTCAAATCATAAAAATAATTAAAAAGTATATCGATAGATATTATTACATATATATAATATTTGTATGAATACATTAATTTAAATAATATTATAATATTATTGTATACACAACAACGACCTATTTTATTTCATATTAATTGGTTCATTCACAAATATACGAAATCAATATTTGTATTCAATGATAGATGTAAATGTTAATTAAATCTAAAGAATTTTCGTATATTAACTTTGCAATATTGGTGGACCACAATAGGCGTTTTGTTGTTATATGATTGTAGTAATGATAAATTAATTTACAATAATAATTGCAATAATTTATATAAAATTAATATAAATGAATTATTATTAAATACAATAACTAAGTTTATAAGTTTTTAAAATAAATATAATTATAAGTAGTGTAGAAACTAGTACCTAACATTACTTAAACTTGACAATAACTAACCTAATCATGTTATTAATAATTTAAATTAATTATATAACACTAAAAAACTTCAAAATAGCGAAATTATATGGTACCAATATATAAATCATATATTTCAAAGCTACGACATAACCAATAGAAATACGATGTATGATATAAGTAGTTAGAATATATTTAAAATAAATATATATACAAAAATGTTGTTTTCTTGTTTTTATCAAGATAGACAATATGATTAAAGTATGGTTACTCAAATGATTATAATTATTCACTAACAATAATAATTTCAAACATTAATTATATAAAAATTATTTTAATTTAATAAGTTAAAGAAAAATATAATTAATATCAAAATATCATGAAGATAGATTTGTTTATTAAAATAAATATTCGCAATATTGAATATAACATTATTAGTTTGTTAATCATCTGATTTTGATTTCTTCTTCTTTTTCTTTTCAGATTTAGGAGTTTCTACTTCTTTTTTATTTTTTTTCTCCTTTTTCGATTTCTTGGGAGTTTCTTCTACTTCCACTTCTTCTTCCACTTCTTCCTCCTTTTTGCTCTTCTTTACCTTTTTAACTTTTTTAGGGGACTCTTCTATTTCTTCAACGATTTTCTTATTTTTTTTGTTCTTTTTTGATTTCTTGACTTTTGGTTCATCTGAATCTATTTATAAAAAAAAACAATATTATATATGTGATCAGTATATTAATTATAAATAATAATATGAATTAAATTAACCATTTTCTGATTCTGAATCTGATTTTATTTTCTTCTGTTTTTTAGCTTTTGGTTCATCTATTAAATATTGATATAATTTATTTAAATATTATTTCAAAAATTACATGGAATAATTTATTCTGATTAATAAATATTATGGTTCTATTTTTAAATACTATATAGTAAATATTAATGTAAATAATAATTTTAATGAACAATGAATTTTTATAATTTTTTAATTTTTAAAAAAAATATTATATTTGTGATCATGATTAATTATAAATAATATGCATTAAATTAACCATTTTCTGATTCTGATTCTGATTTTATTTTCTTCAGTTTCTTAGCTTTTGGTTCATCTATTAAATATTGATATAATTTATTTTAATATTATTTCAAAAATTACATAGAATAATTTAGTCTGATTAATAAATATTATAGTTCTATAGTAAATATTAATTATAAAGTAAATGATAATTTAATTGAATAATGAATTTATATTTCTTTAAAAAATTTAATTACTACATATATATATATTTTTAATAAAATAATAATAAAAATTACAATTTTAGTTCTCTGATAAAACTGATGTCAATAAAAGTTATTTATTAAAAATTAAATTTCATTAATTACATTATATTTAATAATTTAATTAATATATTAGTAAATATATTTACTATATTAAATATTAGTTGAATATAATATAAAATATATTACTTGCCTTCAGTTTTATTATCATCGAAATCTCTTTTCTTAGTATTTAATGTTGAATCAAATCCATTATTATAAGGCTTAATTTCACTGCGAATACAAAGATATTACTATAATTATCTTATCTTTAAATTATTCAAATATTCAAAAAATTAAGAAAATTAATTTGAAAATAAATCTTTGCTAAATAACCTTTTATTAGTATATTTATCAAATTTGTTGCCATTTGATTTGGGAGTCATATTGTATTTTCTATTTCCACCTTCTTCCAAAAATTTAAGTTTTCTTTCTAGAGTTGCTAAATGTGCAACTCCTACATCCGTATTATTATCATCTCCTAAAGCATCAACTCTGATAGCTAAAGAAGCCTTAGCAGCCAACATTCGGGATATCTATTAAGAAATATTAACTTTAATTGAAATATATATATAAATAATATAAATATTAAATTGACTATTAAATAACTACAAATATGTAATAATTATATAACTAACTTTTCCTTTAATTTTTGGATTACTTTGACCAACGAGTGTTGCATGATATATAAGACCGTATTTTGGCGTATCATGTTTTGTTTTCAAAGCTCTAAATAATGCCTTTTCAGCACCAAGTATTTGAACAGTTGATGATGGATGTTTAGCCAAATTCATAAGGGATCCTTAAAAATAAATTATGAATTTAAAAATAAAAAAACAAATTATATTAATTATATAAACAAGAATTATACATACCGGCATGTGAAATTAGTCTAGCACCAACAAGTTCACCTACTAAAATAGTTAAATTAGGTGCAATTGCCATCATTCTGTTTTTTAAATAATCATACAATTGTGCTCGGTACTCTGTGATTTCAATGATCTAGATCGAAGATTATAAAAATGTATTAATAATATGAAATAATCACTATATCAAAATTCGTTTTTTTAATAAAAAAGAAATTAATTATTAAAACTTATACTTTTTTTTATATAATTTTACATTCTATTATTTACATTATTACCTGATCACAAAGATATGAAATATTAAGAATATCTTGTTCGCTAATTTCTGTTCCCATAGAGATTTCTGCAGCTTGTTTTACTTCTTCTTCGACTTCTTCTGGCAAATATCCAGAAAAATCTAATTCAGATGCTCTGGTTCTGTCCCCTGATGAATTGAATAGAAATTGTAAATTATTTATAACGAAAACAGAAAATTATTTATAACAGAAATTTAAAACCGATTAAATAACCTAGATTTTTGGCAACTTTTGCAAAAGCCAAATTATCAGTAACAATCTTTCCTAATTCAGGGAAATGCCATCCGTACCATTCTCTGGCTCTCATTACATAATTATTTAATTCCTTGTCCAAATCATCTAATAAACTAATTGCTTGAACGATCATGGTATCAACTTTATCGGGTGAGAATTTTAATTTGTATCGAGATAAACTATGAGCCAGTCCAAGTGACATAGCACTTAATTCAGATGTCGGCAGACCAGTTAATAAACTGCTCATTTGTGAACGAATACATCTCATTAGTTCTTGTACATGTGAATTTGATACACAATCCATCTTTGTTTTTGCTTTGATAATATTTCCCAATTTTGCATCTGCAACCAAAAGGGTTTCCTGGGCATCCTTTGCAACTAATTTCTTTAGCATACTTTTTAAGGTTTTACCCATTTTGCCCTCAATTAAAGCAGTAGCCGCTATAAAATTAGAAATACAATTTTAATTAAAATTCTATAATTATTAAAATTGTAATTAATTTAATAAACGTAAATAATTTATTTAGAAAATACATTAAATATATAGATACCTGATAATGCATCTGCCATATCCTTAAACTTTGTAAATTGCTTTAGCTTTAATCTATAATTATTTATTTTAAATTTTGCGTTATTGATAACAAAGAAATATATATTAATTTTACAATATAATACAATTAGATCTATAACAAAACATATTCTTAATATCATTATGATAAATTAGTTAATAAATTATTATATATTTATTTTTTAATATTCCATTATTAACATTCCACTAGCAGCCTCGGGCGATTTAAAATCTTTAAATAAATCATCACTTTTAGTTAGCTTTTTTTCATCGAGCAAC
The DNA here is from genome assembly GCA_964035775.1 of Osedax frankpressi. Classification (NCBI taxonomy): domain Eukaryota; kingdom Metazoa; phylum Annelida; class Polychaeta; order Sabellida; family Siboglinidae; genus Osedax; species Osedax frankpressi. Next base: position 19,602,582 of record OZ038313.1, read on the forward strand.
TATGTGAATAATTATATAATAAAACAAATGAAGATAATTATATAATTCTATTATTATCTTTTTCAATGCGTGAATTAACTAGATTTTTATTGTGAATTAATAATTAGCCATCATAAGATTTGACGTGTGTATAGTGTGTTAATAGAAATACATTATAATTAGTAGGAATATATATATATATATATATATATATATATCACATTATATTACACAAATATTTACATTATCGCTCAAAAAATTATATTTATATAACATTATAAATATTAATACTTTAAACAACGAATATAAACAATTCATGTGGTATATTAAATTGTTGTAATATTACCTTAAAAACGGCATAACCAGCAGCAGTTTCAAATAAAACAAGCATCCTAAATCAGTAATATTTAAATTATAATCTGAGCATACACGAGTTTATTTTTGTAAATTTGAAATCAAAATAAAGAAATAATAAAAGTTGGTGATACCACGGATTGAAACATAATCATTATTATTTGAAATAATAAATAAGTATTCTATCATTTAACAAAATTACCAATAATTAAAATATAATTATATAATATTATGATTTAAAAAAAATTAGGATTTAATACAAATTATTCGATTATTATTCTATATATATATATTCTTATATTCTATGTTTGTAAATATTTGACAAATATACTATTAAAATTCAAAATCATGTATTTTATTTTTATATTACACACATATATATGAATGAAATAAGTTTATTAACACAATTCTTTACATTAATGTATATACATGATGTTTATGGTAAATATTTTATTTTATTTTATGATATTTATTATTATTAATTAATTTGATAATATTAGAGATGTATGATACTGGATTGAGAATAATATTTAATTGAAAGTCATAAGGGTCGCTCGGAGGTAAGTGCGATGTTGTGAGTTATATGTACGATTCTAAAAATACCAAAGCAATTAGTGAATACATAATCAGCCAGTCAATGTGTCTATGGTACACCATAATATACTTTTCGTATAATAAAGTTTATATATAAAAAATCTATTGCATTGGATACTGATTAAATTGGTAATGATGCATGACGTTCTTCAAAAATGAATATAGATCACTAAGTAGTAAATGCCACGAGTACTGAAGAGCATGTGTATTGAACAATGGGTTGTAATAGAAAAACATACAAAGGTGTATAAAGAAAGAAAATCTTATATATTTAATTTCTACAATTTATTTTCTACTAAGAATATTAATCATATTTTGTGTATTGTTTAGCTGAAGGCACATAAGCAACTTGAATGTAAAGTATGTGTAGGAAACTTAAATCACTGAGAATGAAGTGTATTCTAGATGCAATACAGTTCCCGTTATACTGGAAATACTATAACAAATAATAAAATGTACCAACATATTTCTAAAGGACTTCACTTACACCTATCCATAATGGGATTTGTGAAAATCCATGTCTCATTCAAGTCTCATCTTCGCAAATTAAAATATTTTTATTTTAAAAATAAATTACTATATCATAAATAGGTAAATGATCACACATATCACACATATCGTCCAATGGATGCGTAGTATAATTGCTTTGTTTATTTTAAGAATAAAATTGCCTTACTTCCATACTTGCTTTACTCACAACTTTCAATTAAATATTATTTTTAATGAAAGATGTATATTATGTTGTAATAATAATATACACTATTATTATTCTACTTTTATTAATAGACTAATACTTGCACTTGTTACTAATCTTAATCAATTGTTTATATAAATAATTTAGTAAATACTATTAATAAATAATGTATGCTATTAAAAATAGAAATTCTGCAACTCTTTCTATTTTCTTTATTTCATAAAGTAAATAATATATAAGTACATATGTTCTACTAATTTAAAAATAATAATTAACAATTAACAAAAAAAAAATTGTATATCTTAAAAATGAAATAAAATATTAATTATATTAATGTAGGATGAACGAACCAATTAACTTAATTATTTATAATAATATTCATACACTAGCTACATTATTAAAGTTTGTTTTGTATTTAGATATCTTAAATGGATGCAGAAGATGAGCTGAAAGAGGACCCGCTTCAAACCGAGTCTCAAACTAGAAATATAAATCTGCGTAGATTCCAAAAGATGTCCATCGTAATCTCTTTAATATATTTAATAATATTCCTATACAATGTGTACGCGTTAGTGAATTATCCCCGAAAAAAATATCCCTACAATCTCATCACCAGATAAAATAACCATTCACCGACCACCAGGCTTATCACCCGCTGCCTGTAAAGTTAGTTCTACTTTCGTCCCGCAGGGGTGAAGTCACCCGCGATGCCCAGCAACCGATTCCGATATTCAGTCGCGCGAAATCCATCGTCTCCGACGACCACACCGGAAGCTTGCACTTTCTCACGTCGCCGCGCGATACGTGGAGCAGGGAGCGCTTCGTCGTGGTGATGTATTACGCCGCGTGGTGTTCGGATTCCATGCGCATGAAACACGAGTTCTCGGAAGCCGCGTTCGCCATGAAAGACGAGGTAACGCCGAGAACTCGCGCGATTTACGTGCGACGGTTTCTGTTCGTTCCGAAGCGATTATTCGATTAAACGGCGATTATATCGGCGACTCGTTCATTGAAACATTTCAATTTACAGGTTCAATTTTATGCGGTGAACTGTTGGATAGGAAAGTGTCGCAGCGTTATTATTTTGAACCATTTTCCGCAGATATTTGCGATCTTCAAATCGTCCAGCGTAGAATACGACGGTTTGCAGCCGACATTTCACTCGCATACGATAACTTACGCCTGTGAATAACTTACGTGTGTGAATAACTTACGCGTGTGAATAACTTAAGCGTGTGAATAACTTATGCGTGTGAATAACTTAAGCCTGTGAATAACTTAAGCATGTGAATAACTTACATGTGTGAATAACTTAAGCGTGTGAATAACTTACGCTTGTGAATAACTTAAGCGGGTGATGCAATTTGATCTGCTCAACGTGTATGCGACAATGAAAATAAATAATCTCTAACTATTTTTCTTATCCGTGTATAGGTGAAATGAAGATGAAAGCTTTACTTGCTTTTATCCGTCGTATTATACAGCCCTACTCTATGTATATACATAATTCTACCGATCGCAATTTACCAACACATGATGTTAGAGTGGGTCCAGGACAATGTTTTGTAATCGTTAACTTTATAAATTGTATTCATTTCAACGCAATCTCTTTAAATTTCTAATGTTACACCCCGTGGCACTATTAATAATTAAATACATCTAATTATAATATTTTGATTTCCTAAGATTGTAATATTTCTACAGCAATCGTTGATATTATATCTGGACATCGGAAAGGAAGACTTGCGCGGACTAAAATCTTTTCATAAAAGCAGTCTACACATCGCAAGATATGGTTTTTAAATTAATGGCTCGATTTTCTATCCTAAATAATCATTAACTCTAGGTTATATATTGTATTGGTTTTCGTTTTAATTTAAAAAGCTATACCATTGTATAATATTTCTATATACCTGTCTTTGTTCTTAGTTGAGTATGTAGTAATATAAATACACTTCTATAAATGTTATATAAAGTTATTCACTTACATAGAGATATTTCCACACATTATTCCGATACAAATAAAATGACCTTATAGATGATAAGCACGAGATATCTGTAAAACTAATCAACACTAGAAAGGATGCCAGTTTATTTGCAATTCGATATGAAGGAGTTTATCTAGTCAACCATATCAATAAGACAAAGAAGGTAAACCATTTAATTTAAAACGTAGTTATTCTTTACATACTATTTAGACTCTATTGTTATTGTTATATAACAATGTATGTAACAAGATAAAAAACAATACTTATTATAGTTAACTAGCGATGTTTTCAGAATATTTATTTTCATATTCTAGAGATTCATTTTTCCTCCTCATCATCGTAATTTTACATCTGAAAATATCCTAAAGTTTACTTTCGCGAATAAAAAAAAGGTATGTTAAATAATAATATGCTTTTAATATGCAGAAGTTAATCATTGCAATAATCAATATAACATCAATACGATCAAATGAATTCATTATTTAATGTTTGATTTTACATTGGCTATACACATCGATATACCACCTGAGATATTATCTACTATCACCTTTATTACATCTACCCACTAGCCTTATCTAGATATCTGTTGAACCACATGTTCTACATGATTTCCTGATCTCTATACCTCACCTAACCTGACCTCTAGACCTCACCTAACCTAACCTTTATACCTAGTATAACCTGAACCATATACCTCACTTAACCTGACCTCTATATCTCACTTAACCTGACCTCTATACATATATAATCTGACTTCTATACCTCACCTAACCTGACCTCTATACATCACCTAACATGACCTCTATACCTCACTTAACCTGACCTCTATATCTCACTTAACCTGACCTATATACATCACTTAACCTGAACCCTATACCTCACTTAACCTGACCTCTATACCACATTTAACCTGACCTCTTTACCTCATCTAACCTGACCTCTATACCTCATCTAACCTGACCCCTATACATCATCTAACCTGACCACTATACCTCACCTAACCTGACCCCTATAACTCACCTAAACTGATCAATATACCTCACCTAACCTGACCCATATACCTCACTTAACCTGACCTCTATACCTCACCTTACCTCACCTCAGCAACTGTTATCCTACATCCCCGTACGCTCTAAGAAGTCCATTACTCTTTCGTCTGCCCTGCGTGAATCTCCCACATTGATCATGTTCCACGACAGATCCGAGTTGGATATACATTCGATTCTTAGAAACTTGGTTAGCCATCTCTATACATGTTAAAATGATATATTACTAAATAAATTACTAGATATGGAACTATGTTTAAATCACTTCTTTCTAGAAAGAATTAATTTGTATTTAATAAGTTATTTAATAATATTGAGGTTTTTCTATAATTTTAAATCAAATTGTATAAATTCGTTTGCTATGTATTATCTTTATATATTTAATATATAATAATCGATAAGTTTATAATTTTTTTAGAATTATTCTATATCTAAAAGTATTATTTATAATCTTCATAATTAAGCTAACTACTATAAAATTTAAATAACCTATATATTAATTTTTAACATAAGGATTAATTCTTTTAATACAATTTATTATGTTATTTAAATTCTCATATCCCAAAAATAATGATTACCACTTCTTACCAAAATAAACTCCATTCAGTTAAGATGGGTTGTCTATCAATATAAATATTGCAAATCCGATATCCCAAAATCTCCAAAGAAACTCTCAACCATATATTCGCGTTTATTTTCACGAATAGATAGGAGAATCTCTCGCTATTTCAGAAAGGTCAGTATTCCGAGTACATTTAGTAAAGTAAATTTAGAATTTTGTCTTTACTGTTTTATAATCTAACCTAAATTTTCTCGAAATCATCTTTATTAACAATATTTATATATTATTAATATTATTTATTAGTATTTATTATTTATTAATATTATTAATATTATTTATAGATTTCAAATTTCAATATTATTGTGAATTATGTCATATTTATATTTGAATAAAAATGACCTAAATTTAATATCTAAATTAAAAACATTTCATTAAAAGCATAGCAAACATTCAAACATAATTATGATAATCTATTCACAAAACCCGTGAGATATATTATATTAGAGTATTGAATAGAATTGTAACCAGAGTTTTTCTTTGGCAATATAAAGTATTTGCAAGTATTTTAAGTATTTGTTGGTAATTTCTGAAGGATTATAAATATTTAAAATAATAATTATTTGTCTCGTTTCATATGTTGTCTTAATGTTATCGACTTATTGATTTTAATGCATTATTTTATTTTGCTGTTACGAACCTTCAGGACAGCTGTGTTTTCTCTTCTGACTCCGCATTTGTTGAATACTGCGCCCTCTGCTGGACAGGGTACTCCAAAGTGTCCAGTACTTCTACGGACCCCTCTTCATCTGCACCTATACCGTGCCTGTCAAATAAAAGCTGCCAACCAGACTACTGGCATCTCATCACTAATATCTGCTATAGTGAGTAAATCATTTTGTTATACTGTATCTTGTGCTAAATAACGATTGTTTGAATATTTAAAATTATTTCATTTATTGAAAAATTAGCATTTGAAAATTTCTAATCATAAATTAAATAAAATACTTTCTAAAACTTATTTAATATATAATAACATTTTATTTACCAATGAATTCAATATTATGTTTATTAAAATACATTTTAAATAATTTTATAATACAATATACATTGTATAAGAAATCAAAAATAAATCATATCGATTTTGTGATATTAATTTTTGTATAAATTCTATTAAAGACAGTTTTAAAAATCTTTGAAACTTTTCTTTTACACTAATTCAATATTTATTCATGTAAACGTATTATATCTATTTTAATCAATTTTAAAATGTACTTAATATTCTCTTTCACAGATATTATAGATCTCTCCACTCCTCCAAAACCTAAATATATTTACCAAGATACTCCGGGAAGTAATCCAACTCTAAAAGGACTTTCCTGTGGTTACAATAAAACGGTTCCATATCATTGATTACATACAAAGTATTACTATAAATGATTGAATATTTATATCTTTAATATTCATCTAGAGGTTCTCGGACTATTTAATAATAAAATTAATATCAGATAAATATATTAATTTAATTTATATTTTGTATTTTTCTTACTTGATTTTACATATTAATTAAACATTCATTTAATATACTTAACAGTTGAATTTCCTTGAAATGGACCTACATGATAATGATTACCTGTTATATAAAATTGGCTTACATAATGTTACCCAGCCAATTGTTGTAATTGTTGATATAGAGGTATGCGCATTTGATACACATATTTAGTTCATTTTCTCTACGTTACAAACATTTATTATTTAATCTCATTCCATTTCAAAATTGAATTCTATTAATTAATAACAAATTCACGTGTAGTTTGCATTATTGTTTTGCACTAATAACTACTTTCTCAGATGGAATCTACTTATACAATGGAAGGTACAGTCAATCTTGATAATCTAGGTGAGCTTTATACTCAATAATGTGACTATATATATTCTACTCTATATTTATGACCTCATAATAAACTAGCAAATCAATTTGTAAGTAATAATAATAAATAATTAAATAATAATAGTAATAATACATACATAATAACAGCAACAATAAATATCCTTTTGTATAAATAAATTATAGTTTACTTTTAATCCTAGAATTGATTTATTGTTTCATGATAATTTGTCTTCTATAAAAATAAAATAACATATATGCTTATATATATGTATATATGTCTTATATATCTGATTTTATTATATTTAGTATAATATATTATATTTAGTATATTATATTATATTTAGTATATTTAGTCGAGAGAAATTAGTCTCGGGTTTATATAATTATCTAATATATATTTGGCATATTAAAATTAATTGTATTTACTTATATGAATATTATTCTGATCTTTATTTAGCTCAGACTTCACATTAGCGTAATGTATGAGGAGAACATCAAATTGTATTCGTTTGCAGAGACTTTCATCGCGGCGTACCATGGAGGCTCCTTGCGACGAGTTCTGCGCAGCGAACCCGCGACCCCTATCCCCGATAGCAACCCGAATCTCTACTCGAAAACGACCCCCGACCCCGTCTCCGACACCGAGCATCGGCCGCATCTGCGCAACGTCTACACAAAACACACCGTTACCACGACGACGACGACAACGCGAACCGTCACCACGACTACGGGACGTTTGGCTGGAGTGGCGCCACCAGTCTTCACGTCGAATGCCACGATCACTACTTCCACCACCAGGGCGAGTAGTAGTACCATTGTGCGCGCGATCGAACTCAACTCCGAAAACTTTGAGGACACGGTCATCGATAATAAAAAGGTAACTATCGAAACTGAAGACTAACCTGCATATGATAATGTTATGATTAGAATAATAACATTTATTATACGAATAATAATAAATATTATTTTTTCCACGATCAAAAAATTAAATCTAAATCTAAAAAAATCAAAATCTTAATTTCACTGTGTTTTTAAAATTCATATTTACTATGTATATGTAATATTTCAATATATTATAAGTATACACTACCTTATAAATAAATCGTGCTTAATATCTTTGACAGGATGTTGTCGTATATTACTACACTCAATGGTGCGGATACTGTAAATATTTTTCTGCAATATACCTTGAAATTATTAATTACTTCGCAGACTATCCCATATTGTTCACCAGGTTAATAAAGCATTCATTTATATACCGCCGTTTCCAGCTTTAGTTTATTTGTACTACTCGAGTACCTAGTATAACATTGCAATCCATTCATTCTACTTCATTCCAAAGTGAATTTGATATCGCATGTGCAAATTTACCATAACAAATATTTTCATTGTCCGAAAGACCATTTTAATAATTGTATTAGGTAATTGTCTCAGTAAATAGGTTGCGAGTAATTGAAAATTACACATCGAATATTCACTCTAAATACTCACTAAATACTCATCAATTACTCAATGATTATTCGTCGTACTAAAAAGGATTGAAGCCGACAGGAATGACTTGAAATGGCAATATACAGTTAAACAATACCCGAGTCTCGTCTATTACAAAAGGTTATCACTATTTATTGTAATAAATATGTTGACAAGTCGATGTGTGCCTGAACATTAATATGTGTGTGTGGGTGTTGGTGTGGGTTTGTGAGTGTGTGGGTGTTGGTGTATGGGTGTGAGTGTGTAGGTGTTGGTGTGTAGGTATGTGAGTGTGTGGGTGTTGGTGTATGAGTGTGAGTGTGTGGGTGTTGGAGTGGGTGTGTGGGTGTTGGTGTGGGTTTGTGTGTGTGTGGGTGTTGGTGTATGGGTGTGAGTGTGTGGGTGTTGGTGTATGGGTGTGAGTGTGAGTGTATGGGTGTTGGTGTATGGGTGTGAGTGTGTGTGGGTGTTGGTGTAGGGATGTGTGTGTGTGGTTATTGGTGTATGGGTGTGAGTGTAAATGTGTGGTTATGTGGGCGTATCGGTGGGTGTGTGTCATAGTAGGTATTCATTATACACAATGTTTTTAATAAAATATTATATTTAATATATTAATTCAAAAAATATGAATATGTAAGTAATATGTAGACAATGTAAATTATTAAAGTCAATCTATAAATGTATTCAAATTAGATATTCATTGAAATTATCAGTCAAGTAGTTAAATTGTAAATTTCCAGTTGTTACAACCAGTAAATAGCTAATTAAGTATATCTGTAATGCATATCATAGTCATGCTTTTTGAAATTGTAAATTAAAAGTGTATGTATGTGAGTTTGTGAATAGGCAGTTATAATTTTATAAATGAAATCACTTAATTTTATTATTTCTACTTTGTCAGCTAAGTTTAAATAATAAAAATTCACTAAATTTACTTTCACTCTCACCTCTTTAAATTAAGTCTATCCTTTCAACTCTTAAGTTCTCTCAACTTTAAATTAATTTTAATTATCCCCGCATTTACTCAGTCCAACTACCTTTCCTCTCCACTAACATCGTCCTAACACCCAGTGATGGATCTACCTACCGAATGCCTAATGACATCCCTCGCACTATTGTGACCGTTATTAAGTTTGTGAGATCCCAACGACACTACTCTCTAATATCCCGGGCCCCTCATTGCGGCCCTCGCTGTAGAATGTTTGCCAAACGTATCGCGAGTGCAAAGATTCTGAGGTTGAATGGTGAAAAGAAGGAGTTGCAAAAGATCAAGGTTACCAGCAAAAGCTTCGTTTTCGGATGTAGTGTTTCTAGAATAATTCTTGATTTCTCATAAATCAGAATTTCATTTTTTAAACTTGTAAAAAAGTAGAATTTAAAATAGTTCTTTTTAGACATATAATTCTTCGTTAGAAAGTAGTAATTATTTAATCAATTTACCAGATAAAGAGTATTCATTAAAAATTGAAATTGTTTTGCATGAACTCTCACTAATAATGTAATCATTTTGAAACACTAAAATTCACATCAATTTACATTAGTATTTAGATAGAAAACAAGTGAAAATATATATATATATATATATACACATATATATATATATATATATATATATATACACATATATACATATATATATATATATACACATATATTCATTTATATTTACTCTTAACCCTTTTTCCAGCAGTAGTTTTTTGCATCATGCTGGTATGAATCACTAGATTTACGTGTTTTTAATTTTTTTTACTACGGTCAATAAAATAGCTCATAACTCGGTAAATATTAATATAATGAATATAAAATAAATATCAAGAATATTAAATAAATATAGCAAAAGTTATGTTATATAAACAGCACCGTTCGATTTACGTTTGATTTACGATTAAATTTGTAAAAATATTACTTTCTAAATTTATTATCGCATGGATTATTTAATTTCTCATAACTTATGAACCATTAACATTTCCTATATAAAACCAAAACTCACATTAAAGATATCTAACTACTACACAATAGTATAAAATCTATTTAATTTCTAAATAAAATACTAATTTAATATATTCATGTAAACTATTTTTTAAAGAATATTTTTTAATATAATATTATAAGAAAGTAATGTATTGCTATTTTACCAAGTTAAATATATATATCAATTAAAAGTTATCAACCACAATATCATATAATGAGTCATCTGATGACTAATCATTATTAGGATCTAATAAATCTGAAAAATCATCCATTTTTTAAATTAATAATCGAAAAGGTCGACTTTGATTGTAGCTGCTTTATATAGACATATACGAACTATTTTCTTATGTATTAATGCGTTTTATATTTAACTCTCAATTTATAAAATAAGTTTTATGGTGTTATATGTAATTATTTTTATTATTTCATATGCAGAAAAATATTGCTAAAATTATACGGTAAATTTTAAAAGATTTTTATTATTTTTACTTACTAAACATACTTTAACGAATATAGGGACTATTCTTTATACTTCCATCGAATGTTAAATAATTTGTATATGTAATTAAACAAACATATTACTGCAAATTTTAAATAAATTTATTATATATTTATACTAAATAGTTGTTTTTATAATACGTAAACTATTAAAAATAGACTGGATAATATGTAATTTTTTTTGTATATAATGTTAATTATATAAATAATATTGTATATAAACATATATGTTTTAATCTATAATATGAAACATTAAAATGATATTTATAAAATATATATTTTGAAACTCAACATAAATATGCTTAAAATAGTTTTATAAGTAATTATATATTTCATTAATTTGCGAGACGAGCCTATATGTTGCTATTTTGCGATAAGACGAAGTAAGATTTCACTGGTAAAAGGGTTAACAAACTTTGAATCACATTAAATCCAAAGTTTATAGTTTTTTTAAAATTAAATATTTTCTTTTCTTCCTCAGGGTCATTCAAAATGTATAAAAACAATAGAGAAGCTGCGAGTTCTCGATGAGCGGATAGGAAAGATTAATGGACTCGTGCTATTGTTGTTATAAAGGTGCCTTGTATTATTTTACTTATTGTTAATTTATCTTTGCATTGTGATACAATTCAGGTTGATACTATTTCATTGAATTTATTATATACAATATAATAAATGTTATTTATTCTTCTAATAATTATAATAAAGTTCATAGATTTATTGGTTATTTTATTATTTGTAACAGATTTATGTACATTCGATATTAAAAAAGTGTGTGTTTTTTATAAAATGTATAATTTATTCCGATTCTGGTTTCCATAATTTGAAAGTTCTATCAAAACTACACGTCGCAATCATTCCATCTTTTGTGGAGTCGATGCAAGTCAACTTTGAACTATGACCTTCAAGTGTTTTTAAAGGAGCCCAATTATTTTTAGACCATATCTGCGTGTGTAGAGTGTAATATTAATTATGATAAAAAGGTGTAAATAAATTTTTAAATTACTAGTATAATAAATAATCAATTTATATTATCATTCCAAAAGATATTAGTCTTAAATAAAAACATTGAAGAATTTACAATAAATGACTTGAACCTTTGCTAGTCCGTCAAAGGAACAAGTGATCAAATGACCTCCCAGCGATTCATCTGCAGTGATATTGTAATTAGTCGGGTTGTACTGACTTGTAGTTATGAAGAATTAATAAATAGTAGCGACTCAGTTTGTAGGTGAATTATTAAGAAAACATTTAAATCTGTAATATATATAGAGTGTGAAGAATACAATATATTCTTTGATACAATTATACATTAGGGATTGCTATATTATTTATATACACAACATTCATAGTGCAAAATTCCCAATATTCATTTATATTATAAATGTTTAGTTAATATAAACAACATATGAACATTTATATAAGAGAACTTTAATAACTTATTATTTCTTTTTTTAAATATATTTATTTTAAAAATGACAAAATTCTTTTAATTTTGTCAACAACAATAATAATAATATCAATACAATAATTAGTTTAATATATAATTAATTATGCACAATATATAAATCTATAGGTTAGTATTATTATAATTATGAATACGTTTATAATATATTTAAAATCTCCTTGTTAATCTAGCTTATAAATATTGTCTTTATGACATTGTAAGATTTACAAATTGATGAATATATTTAATTAAAATATTAAGAATTATTGTGTAGTAAAAATAGTAAATAAAATACATATTAAATATTTCTATTTAATTAACAAACAAATTAGTTATAACATATATTGAAACATCAAACTGTATAATATAAAGTTTAATATAGATACATAATTATCATATAAATATTATTGAAATTTTTCAATATTTTATTTACATTTTGCTGAATAAGAATTCTTATGATAAATGAAAATAAATTATAATCAAAATTTAATTGTGTACAAAATATAATATTTTCATGTCATATCAATATAATATATTGTTCTCGTCTAAAAACTTCTTGTTTAGTGCTAGCATAAAAGTACTTAATAAAATTAAAGTTCTATATGACTAGATTACTTTATGTTACTACATTACCCATTGCAGTGCATATGCTGTATTCATTAACATAGTATAATTACTAGTTAACTATTGAACCTTGGAATTTCACATTCGACACAATGTTATTGTGGGCGGGAATAGTGTAGATGCAGCACTGCTGTCTGAGGTCCCAGATTTTCACTGTATTGTCTTCACCTCCAGTGACCACTTGGTACCTTGACATGGACGGTCATTGTAAATCATTTTACATTTTGGCCACGAAATCGATATTCATAATTTATTGTGATTTTGTCGGCACTTGCGACATCGAGAAAACCGCTTAAAAACATATTTCCATAAAACTGGAATCATAACTGATCCTTCAGATCTTCTTTTATCGAAATATGTTCCAGATAGACACTTTTACTGGTCGATTACCGAGTACTGGGGATATTACTAATAATAGATTACTTTCGATCCTCCTTTACAAATATTTTACAAGCCAATTGCAATACAAGCAAACTGCACTCGGGGCTTAAATGACCTTAAATGGGTCCCGCCTTCTGCTTCCCGCCTTCTAACCCATTGTCGGAGAACTGAGCGCACAACAACCCCTTCAGGTGTCCCTCTAGGAAAACCACGCAACGCCCCGTCCTCAGGTCCCATACGCGTCCGTATCCGTCGAGGCCCGCCGTTACCGCCAGGGCACCGTCTCCCTGGAAACTGACATCGTAAACGGGGCGAGAGTGTCCCTCCTGGTGGAGAATCTCTTCGCAGGCGATTAGGTCGAACAATCGCCACGAGTTGTCGAAACTATGCCGAGATATTGGGGGCAGGGATAATAAAAACCGGTGGGTTTAGTAGGTGGGTGTTTGTGGCAGGTTTTGTAGGGCGCGTAGGGGAGATTATTTGGGTATTTGGGGTGTATATCGAGTTGTTTGGGGTATGTTTACTAAAGGTGTTTGTGGTGGATAATTGTGATGGAGGCCGGATTAGGTGGTGATGGGAATGAGATTAGTAAATATTGGGTAGGGCAATAGACATGTCCAAAATTTACTTATTATAATAGCAATGGGAGTAGAGATAGTTGTGAATGGGGTGGAAGTATATCAACTCCATATTATAATAGATGAATTTATAAATAAATGGTCATTTTGATTTAGTAATTTAATAATTAGATAAGAAAATGTCAATATTTTGATCACGCTTGACTGACCACGCAGTAGCCATGTATCGGCCGCTAGGGTGAAACGACAGCCTCGAGACCCGTTGGCCGTCGTGTGAATTAATGTCCGCCAGGGGATCAGAGCTGTTCATGCTCCACAAGCAAACGCTGCCGTCGTGCGCGCAGGAAGCCAAGGCGACACCGTCGAGGTCACCTGAGTCGGCTTCGGGGTGGAACCGGATGCAACCGACATTCGTGGTGTGACCTTAGATTAGGGCGTGGGAGAGTTGCTACGAGTAATGTGGGAAAATGGTGAGAGCGACTGTTAGAGGTGTGGAGGAGATAAGAGTTGGAAATGGCGGGAAGTATTCGAGGGCTAGAAAAGGTTGCATGTGTGAAACTCTTAAGATAGCGGCTGATAAATGTATAAGGGAGAGAGGAAGAGATAAATGATGGGGAAGAGGACAGAAGATAGGTGGATAATTGATGATAACTTCATTTGATTAGTGGTAATTAGCATTTGGGAGAAGTTAAAATTGAAAGTATTTTTTTCAATCTCTACAAATATAAAAAATTAACTTAAATATAAAAATCAATGTCATAGAATGTTGAATTTATATATAACTAATACAATTTATTAAATAATTTAAATTATATTAATAGATGTTTAAATAAATCATTAATAATGGTGATTGGGATTGGTGTTTTGAAAAGGTAATTAGAGTAAGACATAAATAAATGTATACAATTTAGGTATTTTACGTTTTTATAGGAAATGCAATATTTAAATGGATATAAGTTTTGTGTTGGATTTTGTTTTAATGTGTGTGTGTAGTATGTGATGTATGTGATGTATGTGTAGCAGTATGTAATGTATGTGTAGCAGTATGGGATGTATGTTTAGCAGTATGAGATGTATGTGTAGCAGTATGAGATGGTTTATTAAAAATCGCATTCTATTAATGATTTGTGAAATTAAAAAATGAAATATAATATAAATTTTAATTTTTTGTTTGAATAGATCAACAAAAAATATAAATTTAATAGATATATTTATATTTTATTTATTAAACCTTTCAATGAATGAACTTCTTTGCATTCTGGGATTGACCAAACTTTACATAACCCACTCCTAAATATTATTAATTCATATAATTACAATTTCATTTATTTATTAAAGTATTATAGATATAGTTAAAATTAACTAATTTTAAATAAAATTATTTAAAAAAATGTACTTTGTATTAAACTATAAATATTCTACTGATAACAATATAGAATATGATAAATATATAATATTTCATAACGAAGTCATTATTTACTATTATCAGTATTCTTAAGAAACTTTATGAATAACAAACCAGGAGCTTGTCGCTAGGAGTTTTCCATCAGCTGAAAAGTTACAGTATGATAATGGTCGATTGTCAGCAATTTGGCTTCCTAGCACAGTTAGAGACTGTATAAATAGAATATTTAGACATTTATATTAATCATGCTATAGTAGAATATATTGAGTATGTCTAGAGTTTTTTATACACCAATATTCCCACTTCTTAATAATTCAAGCTACATTTTAATGAAATTACAAAATATTAAAATTACATATCCACAATTTAATATAATACATACAAATATATTTATTTAATATATATGTATTAATTAATATATGTTTTATTTGAAATATAGCAGGAAATGAATAATACCTGGGTTACTTTAAATGTCTCCTGCATCCTGGAGCTAATTTTCATCGGTGGAATCAATTCTTCCTCCCTTTGTTCCTGAAGCCGAATTCTTGCTCTGAGAAAATATAACACAAATTAATATATAATTATTTATTGATATTTAATCTCACACCACCTCCAATCACCCCTAACTTCACCTCTCCTTAACTGGCACTAAATCAACTAACAAAACTTCAATTCAGCCAATCATAAATAAACCAACTATAACTCATCTCACTATATCTCTATTCTACATATATTACCTCATAACATCTCACTTCACCTCATAATACTTCACCTCACCTCATCACATCTCACCTCATCACATCTCACTTCACCTCATAACACTTCACCTCATCACATCTCAACTCACCTCAATTTAACTAATCACCCCATCTGTTCTCACTCCATCACATCTAACCCACTTATATCTCACCTCACCATAACCCACCCAACACATACTGCCACACCACACCTCACTTTAATTTCACATCTCACTATATCACAACACACACCATTGCACCTCACCTCACCACATCAAATTTCATCTTTTTATATCTTACCAATACAATATCTTATCAATATCCTATAAATATCAATATCAATATCTTATCATATTAATATGCTATTTTCATATCTTCTATTATTTTGATAATGACTAGATAAAAAGTAACACCTGGGAAGTGAATATATTGCAATATTTAGTCGAGATTGTTTCAATAGATCACTGCCCTCATGATACCAAGTGATATTATTCTGTGAAATTATAAAGATATTAGTAAATAATATTCATATAATACAAACTAAATTTGATTTAATTTGTATTATTAATATTTATATGTAAACTTGAAGATAAAATATAATTACATTACTTATCTATACATTTACTTAATCAATTTAATTTAATTAATTAAAAGGTCAAACAATTTTGTTAATGGCAATAACATATACTTTATAATCAAGCTTACAGTAAATTAAATCACTTTACTATATAATTAATTAACATCTTTGACATGCTCCTTGGTCTCCTTTTCTCTGATAGGTACAGCTGATTTCCATTCTATGCCACCTATTTATAAAGATTATTACTCAGCTATAATTAATTAATACAATCTTTATATGAAAATAGAGAATCACAGTAATCTGATAAAAGCTAAGCAATATATTTAAGTGAGATATAAAGTGAGATATAAAGTGAGATATTAAGTGAGATATTAAGTGAGACATTAAGTAATATATTAAGTGAGATATTAAGTGAGATATAAAGTTAGATATTAAGTAATATATTAAGTAAGCCATTTAATGTGATAAGAAGTATGATATTATGTTAGATATTAAGTGGGATATTAACACAAATTATATTCAATAACCTATAACTAAAACAACATCTCCGTCTTAAATAATCAAAATCTTCAATTGATTGCACCAAAATAAGCTAAAACTTCTTTCCCCCTGTCGCTAGACTGACTGAACCTTCATTAAGAAGTGAAATGCAAAGTCTCAATCGTTCCCTGCGATCTCCAGCATCTTCCCCGAACATGCAAATAGGTTCTCCTAGTTCTCGAAGTTGTGCCTTCACCCGTGTATCGTCTGTTGAGATGTTGATTAATCTCGCCTGGTGGTTTTAAAAGATAAGTTTAATAAACGTTCACAAATACAACAGATGATGATCACAATATGCACATTTGTGTACGCAAATTCTTGGAATGGATCAGATATTTGAATTTTAAATTAAAAACAATAAACATTGTTAATGTGTAAACCCTTTTACGTTTCTCAAACATTTCGAGCATCTCTGCTTTGCTATCGTGATGTTCCTCGATGTCCATATTTTCTCCTATAAATATTATTTTGCAATATTTATAAAGATTGAATTAACGAAAATCTAATTAAATATAATTAAGAAATTTCTATAGTTAAAAGTTATACATACTTAAGATATTAAGTGAGATTAAAGTTACCTATTAAGTAGAATTTTAAGATATCAAGATTTGAAATAAAAATAATTGTAACATGAAATTATTATTTAGAATCTGATCAGAAAACCTTTGGAGATATTTATATTTCCAGCTTCAATTCCTGCTTTTATTGCATTTTCTGATTTTACATTAACCTAATACATGAGATGTATAAATTAACTTATTTCATAATCATATTATACAGTAATAATTATATTATATTATTTTATCTTATTATATCATTTTCGAATGGCTTTTGTTTAGATTTAAAAACAAAATTTGCATTTATGCATTTGAATAGAGAAATTAATATTTTAATACATGTACTTAACCTTAACAGATCCATAATGAATTGAACCAGTTCCTTTGGGCAACAGACTACCTTGATCTTTTTCCATTTTTATTTTGCCTGGAAAATATTAATCATTTAATGAAACAATTTGCATATAAAAAACATTATAAAATTAAATAATATAAGAAATTACATATATATAATTCATACTTGGGAACAATATTATTTCAAATTATTACTAAAATCATGTAAAATAATATATATGAACATTACTTCATATAAATTTTTTAACATATTTATATAATATACATAATAAATACTTTATAAGTTAATAAATACAAGATCAAGTAAATATCATATGATACCTAGATAAAACTATTGCTGTTTTTATTATTAGATGTGTAATTCCATTTACTAACTCAAAAAAAATGTAACCAATGATCGAAAATAATACCTGAAATAATTATATATTAATAGTTGATGATCATTAGTTTAAAAGACAATCATTTCTTGAAAAGTATCCAGTAACATATTTTTTAACTAATATCAAAATTGATATAATTGGTGTTATTTACCAATAAATATTGCCATCCGTAAATAATATAAACAATACACTATTCATGTATGATATATATATATATATATATATATATATATATATATATATATAGATTTACATTTATAGATTTACAAGATGTACTCAATAAATCTTAAGAGCATTGATTCTGATGATAAATCAATATGTCACTATACTATGAAAAACACCTTAAATATTCCCATTATTTAGACTGTTAACCATACTTCGAATGTAAGCTGAACCATAATGCATACTCTGATAAAATAAATAATAATATAAAATTATTATTTAGTATTATATATTAATTCATAATGAATATTAATTAATACACTGTTGTAGAAATATATTTTATTTTAAATTATATAATAATTTTTAGAGTGGGCAATTTCGCTAGATTTTTCACCGAGGAATATCATATTCTATATCTTTATGATAATACTATGATAATGCATAACTAAATTATGCAGTATAAATATTTAATATAAATATAATATCAACAAGTTGTACCCATAACTTATTACCGATGCATACTATGATGATAATCTATTATCATAAATCAAATAATTCAATTATTTAATTTGTAATGGCATTTTATAAATTTCTTAAATGTAAAGTGATCTAGCAAAATATAAATAAATGAATATAATATTTATATGCCTGCAATATTTATTTATTTAACTACATTGATATGGTATATATATAAAAACATACAAATATTACCTTTTAATAATATTTATATTATAAATTTGTATTCAAATAATATTTATTTTATTTATCAAAGACTTTGAAATAACGATTATAGATATTTATTTAAGCTACAAAAATGACAATTATTTATACTGTTAACCATACTTCGAATGTAAGCTGAACCATAATGCATACTCTGATAAAATAAATAATAATATAAAATTATTATTTAGTATTATATATTAATTCATTATTATATATATATATTGCATATATATATTGCAATTACACTATTATTGACTTGAACGTTTTTGCGTCTCGTACAAAGAATACGAATTCTGTTAAATATATAATATTGTATCTGGTTTGGTATAACTAAGCATATATTCCCATAGAGTAATAAACAATTCCAAGGATATATTTTATGAATATACTAGATTAATTAGTTATAAATTATATTTTACAGAAAAATAATTTTTTTCAATTCAAATGATATTGCTAATGCTATTAAATCGTATCTAGAAATTAAAGTGGTCAAAAAATATAATTACTATTATTATTAAATGTATTATTATGCATAATATATATATATATATATATATATATATATATATATATGTATATATGCTTATATTATACATTTTAATCCAGTATTATTCATTATAATTCAAAAGATTTTACAGTTTTTCATATTTAATCTGTTTTAGTTTTTACTTTATTTCGAATAGAAATTCAATGTTTACGAAATTTCTAAAAGCCAAGTTAAATTTACAAGTTAACTAAATAATTGAATTAATTGATCTATGATAATAGATTATCATCATAGTAATCATCGGTAATAAGTTATGAGTAAAACTAGTTTATATTAAATGTTTATTAAATATTTACACTGCATAATTTAGTTATTATCATAAAGATATAGATTATTATATTTGTCGGTGAAAAATCTAGCGAAATTGCCAGCTCTAAAAATTACTATATAATTTAAAATAAAATATATTTATAATTGATAATTATCAATATTAAATTATAATTAGGAATACAGTACATAATATAATAAATGCACAGCTAGATAGAAAGAGAGAGAGAGAGAGAGAGAGAGAGAGAGAGGCCATGCCCCTTATCTGAGTCGAGAGATTATTCGAAATAGTTAGTTTAGTGTGCTAACAGAACATCTATATCTTTATTAGTAACACATGTGATCCACTAGTGTAACTACCCTATACCCACGGAACCTCCTCGAACCTCCCCGAATCACAATGACTCCCATATATCTAACTGTTACTCATTGATTCTCAGCAATCTCACCCGTTAACGTTTTCTCTGATTTATTCGCGAATGGAGGTTTGCAAACGCCTCCATCTGGATTAACGCTATTTATCCAATCACGTGGTGTACTTTCCTGTCACTCGCTGCCTCCTTATATACCCACCCACTGTAATCCTACATCCCCACCCTATCCCGTTTATATATTTAATAACCTTTATATACACATATTCGCAGACACACACACACACACACACATACACACATACTCACGCACACATACATACTCACACAGTATCATACACATATACCAACACACATACACACATATACACACATACATACATACACACAGATACACATATACCCACTACACACACACATACACACACGCACTAACACACACACACACACACACAAATACACACACATACAACCACACACACATCCACATCCACTCACATATGCATACATACCCACATATATAATTTCATGGTATATAAAATAAGATGTCATAAGATTAACCTGTATTTTGAATGCATTAAGCAAATACTTTTAGGATAAGATACATTAATAATGTATTAATTCTATTTTAATGAAACATTCATTTAAAATGATATGTAATATATATATATATATATATATATATATATACATATATATATATATATATATATATATATATATATATATATATATATATATATATATATGTATATATAAACACTACCACTACCACTACCACTACCACAAACACTACTACTACCACTACCACTACCACTACCACAAACACTACCACTACCACTACAACTGCCACAAACACTACTACTACCACTACCGCTACCACTACCACTACCACTACCACAAACACTACTACTACCACTACCACTACCACTACCACAAACACTACTACTACCACTACCACTACCACTACAACTGCCACAAACACTACTACTACTACCACTACCACTACCACTACTACTACCACTACCACTACCACTACCACAAACACTACTACTACCACTACCACTACCACTACCACTACAACTGCCACAAACACTACTACTACTACCACTACCACTACCACTACCACTACAATTGCCACAAACACTACTACTACCACTACCGCTACCACTACCACTACCACTAACCACAAACACTACTACTACCACTACCACTACCACAAACACTACTACCACTACCACTACCCCTACCAATACCACTATTACTATCACTACCATCACCATCACCACGACCATTCTACCGTAGATATAACCAGAATATTATCAAAGGATAACAAAATTATAATCTATCATCTTTGATCTTTTAACAACTGTTCTGTTTTGTTAAATACTAAAGACCATATATAATTTTATATTGCATTACGCATAATTATTTGCTAATCATATATACTGTATATCTTCCAGGAACAGAGAATGATGTAATGGTTTTATAAAATCCTTTCATGTGTTACAAACATTATTATTAAACATAAAAGAAATTATGCAATGCAAAAAATTCAATGACCTGGATTATTTCCTAGGTATAAGTAATTATTTTAAAATCAATATGATTACATTTTTTACAGTCGTTATTCTAATATATATTTATATATTTATATAATTAACTTGAATATCAATCAAATGATCAGAAATTTGTTCATACTATATAATGATTACTAGAGTACTCTATAATGATTACTAGAGTACTATATAATGATTACTAGAGTACTATATAATGATTACTAGAGTACTCTATAATGATTACTAGAGTACTATATAATGATTACTAGAGTACTCTATAATGATTACTAGAGTACTATATAATGATTACTAGAGTACTATATAATGATTACTAGAGTACTCTATAATGATTACTAGAGTACTATATAATGATTACTAGAGTACTATATAATGATTACTAGAATACTCTATAATGATTACTAGAATACTCTATAATGATTACTAGAGTACTATATAATGATTACTAGAGTACTATATAATGATTACTAGAGTACTCTATAATGATTACTAGAGTACTCTATAATGATTACTAGAGTACTCTATAATGATTACTAGAGTACTATATAATGATTACTAGAGTACTCTATAATGATTACTAGAGTACTATATAATGATTACTAGAGTACTATATAATGATTACTAGAGTACTCTATAATGATTACTAGAGTACTATATAATGATTACTAGAGTACTATATAATGATTACTAGAATACTCTATATGATTACTAGAATACTCTATAATGATTACTAGAGTACTATATAATGATTACTAGAGTACTATATAATGATTACTAGAGTACTCTATAATGATTACTAGAGTACTCTATAATGATTACTAGAGTACTCTATAATGATTACTAGAGTACTCTATAATGATTACTAGAGTACTATATAATGATTACTAGAGTACTCTATAATGATTACTAGAATACTCTATAATGATTACTAGAATACTCTATAATGATTACTAGAGTACTATATAATGATTACTAGAGTACTATATAATGAGTACTAGAGTACTCTATAATGATTACTAGAGTACTCTATAATGATTACTAGAGTACTCTATAATGATTACTAGAGTACTCTATAATGATTACTAGAGTACTATATAATGATTACTAGAGTACTAAATAATGATTACTAGAGTACTCTATAACGATTACTAGAGTACTATATAATGATTACTAGAGTACTATAAAATGATTACTAAAGTACTCTATAATGATTACTAGAGTACTATAAAATGATTACTAGAGTACTCTATAATGATTACTAGAGTACTATATAATGATTACTAGAGTACTCTATAATGATTACTAGAGTACTATATAATGATTACTAGAATACTCTATAATGATTACTAGAGTACTCTATATTGATTACAAGAGTACTATATAATGATTACTAGAGTACTCTATATTGATTACAAGAGTACTATATAATGATTACTAGAGTACTCTATAATGATTACTAGAGTACTATATAATGATTACTAGAGTACTATATAATGATTACTAGAGTACTATATAATGATTACTAGAGTACTATATAATGATTACTAGAGTACTCTATAATGCTTACAAGAGTACTATATAATGATTACTAGAGTACTATATAATGATTACTAGAGTACTCTATAATGATTACTAGAGTACTCTATAATGATTACTAGAATACTCTATAATGATTACTAGAGTACTATATAATGATTACTAGAGTACTATATAATGATTACTAGAGTACTATATAATGATTACTAGAGTACTCTATAATGATTACTAGGGTACTCTATAATGATTACTAGAGTACTATATAATGATTACTAGAGTACTATATAATGATTACTAGAGTACTATATAATGATTACTAGAGTACTATATAATAATTACTAGAGTACAATATAATGATTACTAGAGTACTATATAATGATTATTAGAGTACTATCTAATGATTACTAGAGTACTATATAATGATTACAAGAGTACTATAAAATGATTACTAGAGTACTAAAGTATAATGATTACAAGAGTACTATATAATGCTTTGATAATGATTACAAGAGTACTATATAATGATTACTAGAGTATAATGATTATAAGAGTACTATATAATGCTTACAATAGTACTATATAATGATTACAAGAGTACTATATAATGATTACTAGAGTACTCAAGATTTTGACTTACAAATTTTTGATATTTTTAAACATGTTTTAACTTTTTATTACATTTCGTGATTCTCATAAACTATCTAATAAAATGTCTTGTATTAGAGATGTTACCAGTTACATATTACCTATTATGTAATACCTTTTACACGTTACATTATATAATACCTGTTAAATTTGAGTGGGAACCTAATTATGTAGTGTATTTTGGTAGCAGTGTTTCAGTTTTAAAGATGATTTGAAAGAAATAACGAATCTCAAGAAACTCCATGTTCTAATTGATAACAATGCATTTCTATATTACAATATGACTTCTATTATGTATACATGGAAAGTAATGGAAATAATATATTATCAATAATGATGGCGTTTAATAATTCTTTCCTCATTGTTCCTGTTATAATGATTTCAATTGAAGTGTAGAACATGTGTAACAAGGTCCATAGATAAATTGCTCTTTATATATACGACTGAGAACATTTAACTTTACTTCAACATGAAAACGCGCATATGGTGACAACAAGAACTCTATTTAGTACAAAGTACACTTTTCAATCGTCGGTTCTTTGAGTGAGAGTCGTATTCGATGAAATTCAATATCCTCGTATATAAATATGGTTTAGTAAATCTGAATTCTTTATTATGAAATATTGAGTAATATTATGACGCGTATTTCAGATCGATACACTGACGTAACCAACAGGCAAATGTGACATAATATGTAGTGTAAACGCAGTAACACTATTTTAGACATATATGTCGATTACAATTCTAACTATATATATATATATATATATATATATATATATATATATATATAATAAATTTGCCTTATATATTAATAGTTTTCGAGTCGAGTGACAGTTTATATATAATGGTATTGCATTATATAAATATTATATTATGATGTAATAATATAATACATGATATATTTTATTTATATAATATATGATTTTAAAAATGTAATGCATATATAATGTTATGCAATACTATATCACTGACCAGCTACAATTTCAAAGTATTCAAGTACTCATAAAACAGAGTGATGTAATCATAGATTGATAATTTTCAATAAGAAAATCTATGATGTATAAATAAATTAACATAATGAATTCATGATCAATCATCCAAAGTATATGTATATTTCTTTCTATCCCTCCCTCCTTCCCTCCCTTTCTATCCCTCCATAATTCCCTCTCTCTCTCTCTCTCTCTCTCTCTTCTCTCTCTCTCTCTCTCTCTCTCTCTCTCTCTCTCTCTCTCTCTCTCTCTCTCTCTCTCTCTCTCTCTCTCTCTCTCTCTCTCTCTCTCTCTCTCTCTCTCTCTCTCTCTCTCTCTCTCTCTCTCTCTCTCTCTCTCTCTCTCTCTCTCTCTCTCTCTCTCTCTCTCTCTCTCTCTCTCTCTCTCTCTCTCTCTCTCTCTCTCTCTCTCTCTCTCTCTCTCTCTCTCTCTCTCTCTCTCTCTCTCTCTCTCTCTCTCTCTCTCTCTCTCTCTCTCTCTCTCTCTCTCTCTCTCTCTCTCTCTCTCTCTCTCTCTCTCTCTCTCTCCCCCTCTCTCTCTCGTTATTATAATAATTATTATACTATTAGACTCTAAATATATCGCTAACAATATAAAAAGCTAAGAATGCATGATATATGATATACGGCATACCATATAACAAGAACTCCTCTCTCACATCATCAGCGCAAATCTCACAAAGCCTGCCTTATTGTCAGTCACTTGTGTTAAAATAATAAGATATCATTTTATATATATAACATGATTATATGTATATATGCATAACGATATATATATATATGTATCGTAATAACATATATGCGTTATATTATATATGATATGCATAATTGTACTCATGACTTTGAACATCTCCCCT
>OZ038313.1:19629084-19675839 GCA_964035775.1 Osedax frankpressi
TCTCTCTCTCTCTCTCTCTCTCTCTCTCTCTCTCTCTCTCTCTCTCTCTCTCTCTCTCTCTCTCTCTCTCTCTCTCTCTCTCTCTCTCTCTATACATACCCTGCAACCTACTGCATTATACTATACACCTCATCCACAACCTCTACCTATTTTCTTCGATACGTATCATAATTTATAGTTATCCTATTTACGCTTACGTGCATAATCGCAACACTATTCGTCCAATGGTGGTCACGTGTCCAATGTGGGTCACATTCTAGGTAACTGTCACGTTAAATATAGGTCATATTATAGGTGGTGATCACGTGTTAAATGGCGGTAGCTAGTCGCTTATCCATAGCTGAGTATCCCGCATTAACGGAATATGCAACAGTGGTCAGTGGTCAGCGATAGGCTGATATACCGTGAGGTCGTTGAGGAAAGAGCAACTGAACCCCTAACAGAAATAAGAGCAAGAGCAGAATTAATATTAATGACTGAAACAGCAAAACTGCGAACTTAATCGTCATTGAAAATCAAACCGGAATCCGGAAATAAACATACCGGCAATACTTCGAATACCCACAGATGTGAAGTTACACTAGGTTATGCTCTCAGGACTATACTAGGATATACTTTAACCTCTCATTATATATACCAAAGATACCCCAAACCCATAACTAATATTCTAAACTAATATTCTCTAAGTTAACTTTAATATATTATTTTGCTTTCATTCTTCTTTCTTTCTTTTCTCTTTCTCTTTTACTCTCTTTTACTCTCTAAATGTATTCATATATTTCTAGATCGTGAGATAAAGATTTTTTTAAAGATTATGAAGTGTTTACGAATGATTTTAATGTTGAAAATTCGATAAATCAAGTTATAAGATTATATTTCAAAGAGAATAGCCAAACACCACTAAACAACGCCCCCTGCGAAGTCACACCCCTTGCCTCTTGTGGATTCACTCGACGATACCAGATATACCCAACCGTCTATTGATCTCATCTCACGACAGGTCTATTTTTAGCCGATACTGTTGTGGAGCTTACCCTATATATATATATATATAGCCCCCTGCCCGATACCCATAGTAACGTCTGGGCGGGCGTCAGTGCGGGTGTTGAACGGCGGAAGGCGTCCACCTGACGCCCCCGGAGATCCAGGCACCTCTGAGATGTGCGGCGTCTTCACAATCATGTACGCGGCTGTCATGATAGCTGTGTTTGTGTACATCAGCGTAAAGAAGTTCTCAGACGCCGGTTAGTGAGCACTACAATGAATGATGTCATAGGAGCGCGTGACGTCATCGATAAATATTAACTTGTTTATCGGTATGAAGTAATAGACACCAGGTGTACGTAAATGCAATTAGCGGAGATATAACATTATAGAGGATATTTTAATTTAACTAATTCGGAATGGTTTTGGTACTAACTATTTTGTTATATTGCCAGGTATATATATAAATATATATATATATATATATATACATATATACATATATTTGTATATTCTTATTATCAAGTTATGTATTACATTACATAACATAACGTAATACTTCATATTAGATATAGTAAGTTATATATTATGCAGTATATAGTCCAATAACTCTTGAACATATATATATTAAAATAATTCTGAATAAAATCCGATTATTTCATCTTCTATTGTAATTTATTGTATTTAGACTTACATTTTTAATTATTAATAATTACTGAAGTACACACATGAAATCTTCAACCCCAAACCAATTGCATATAATGTTTGTGCTATTATATGTATCCCAGTGAAATATCAATGATGATAGCTATATGTTAGAGATGATACGCCTATATATCTTCTATTAAATTCTACCTAGCCAAAACAAAATAAGCAATCTCCATACTTTTACGAGATCTGATATAAATCTTACGTATAAACAAAACAACCCACAAACAATTATTTTATATCTCTACTGATAAATTATACCGCATATGAAAACAATTTTGAATCTTATATTTAGAATAATTGAAGATAGAATAAAATCCAAGATATTTCACGCACTCGCCTTTCTAACAAGTTATTAAACTAAATATTAACAATAGTTTCCTCAATATTGTTATTGATATTCCTATTTAATCATTGATAAGTAAAGTTAGCAAATATAATAAATATTGCCAAAGTTTATTATAAGCTAACTTTGATCGTGGTATATCTCCAAAGACAATGTTAATGAAACAGTGAAAATCAGTGAAGAACCAGTGAAGATATATCAACATTATCGCATATATCAACATTATATTTTAATTATTCATTAATATTATAATATATATATATACATATATATAAATATACATATAATTAATAAGTATACTATACTATATTACATATAGTATATTATGTCATTTATTTGTTCACTACAAAATTACATGTACAAGAAAAATTTCGATTCATAAAATTATGTTTAAATTTGTCCCCAATACTGAGTACGATTGTTTGAGATTGTGTAGTTTTAGTGTTACTTTGTTCCAAATAAGTGGTGATAATCAACTGCATTTCTTTCTAATGTGCGTTATTTACGAATGATCAAAGCATACGTATACATAATTCTTACATCGATTTGGTAAATGTTATGCAATATCAATAGTGGTAACCTTTCACGCAACTATGTCAGGCAATCCTCGATTATTCTGTATTCAGGTATAGATAACATCCGCATTATCTGTTTCTAGCTGTTATTGTGACTGTATTCAGTCTAGATAACATCCGCATTATCTGTTTCTAGCTGTTATTGTGACTGTATTCGAGTCTAGATAACATCCGCATTATCTGTTTCTAGCTGTTATTGTGACTGTATTCGAATCTAGATAACTTCCGCATTATCTGTTTCTAGCTGTCATTGTGACTGTATTCGAGTCTAGATAACTTCCGTATTATCTGTTTCTAGCTGTTATTGTGACTGTATTCGAGTCTAGATAACATCCGCATTATCTGTTTCTAGCTGTTATTATGACTGTATTCGAATCTAGATAACCTCCGTATTATCTGTTTCTAGCTGTTATTGTGACTGTATTCGAGTCTAGATAACATCCGCATTATCTGTTTCTAGCTGTTATTGTGACTGTATTCGAGTCTAGATAACATCCGCATTATCTGTTTCTAGCTGTTATTATGACTGTATTCGAATCTAGATAACATCCGCATTATCTGTTTCTAGCTGTTATTGTGACTGTATTCGAGTCAAGATAACATCCGCATTATCTGTTTCTAGCTGTTATTATGACTGTATTCGAATCTAGATAACCTCCGCATTATCTGTTTCTAGCTGTTATTGTGACTGTATTCGAGTCTAGATAACCTCCGCATTATCTGTTTCTAGCTGTTATTGTGACTGTATTCGAGTCTAGATAACATCCGCATTATATCCGTATATAAATAAGTCTATTGGTGTGACTATATTCATAATTGGATAAAGGTCGCATTATATCGGCCTGTAAATAATGATGTTTGTGTGACTGTATTCATATTTTAAAAACGTCCGCATTATATCCACCTGTAAATACGTCTATTCATATATCTGTATTCAGGTGGTATGTCTATTCGCAGATATACGTAGCTCTATATATAATATACATATCTAGTGTATTTAAAACTAGAATACATTCGAAGTATCTACGTCAACGTATCCAAATATGTGGGTTTGTTATAGTTGGACCTATATATATATATATATATATATATATATATATATATATATCTCTATATATATATATATATATATATATATATATATATATATATATATATATATATATATATGTATATATAGTTATACTATCTTCATAACATGAGTAATAATATTGATAGTTTTGATTTCATGTATATTTTCACTTCTGCTTGTAATACAACGATTGAAGGTCACAGCGAATCAATAACAATATTCACAATTAATATTGATAATAATGTTTATATTATTCTAATATTTTTATTATTATTTTGCTTAATGTATTGAATATTTACTTATTGGAATATGCAATTGTTTCATTATAATAGAATCCCTTAGGAGATTTTTTTAATTTAGAGAATATTATATATATATATATATATATATATATGTGTGTGTATGTGTATGTGTGTGTGTGTGTGGATGGGTGTATGTATGTGTCTATATGTATAAGGTATAGCTGATGCAAAGATATAATGTAATACATCCGTTATTTCATAATTTCATGTATTCACATAAAATTAGCGATTGTCTCTTATACAGTATTATATTATAATATTATCAAATGATATCTATAATATATCTTAAACTTTGATCTCCTTTATTTTATTAAGTCATGTTTATCCTTTGCCACCTTTATTTACAAATTCGTCCTCACAACTCTCTTCCGCTTCTCGTCAAACCAATTACTATTATGTTTATCTTCTAATACAACCAATCTTCTAGCCATCTGTAGTGTTTCATCTCTTCCGAACGTAAGCTGAAATGGAGAAATCCACGTCGATGTATGTCCCGTTATATTATAGTGATACATTATTCTCTATAAATATCTAGGCCATATATTTTTCTCCTCCATTTTTAAACTTTCAAATAATTTATAAGTGCATGGTGAAATCTCTCGTATTGCGCTTTAAAATAGTTATACTATATTGAATACCAAATAGATTAATACCCACCCCATTATATTAAACTATATTGGAAATTAGTTTTTGATCTGTGTGAATGTATTATGGTGCTCCGTGGTCATATACCATCTCATTTGATATTAATCTCGCCAATATGTCGGTGCTTGGATCTATGATTGTCGCTGTTTTAATCAAATTTCACTAAAAAACATTTCACGATTATCTGTGACTTTTCTAATATCAAAAATCTAAGAATACAAATTCCAAAGTTTGAGCCACTAAACTTAACACTTCCCTATCTATTTCCTCTATCACTTGTACCAAATAATTCTTTAAATATTAATGTTATTCAATTGTTATACTTAGTACTACTTCTAGTCCTATATTGGAAATTTATTTTCAACTATATATGGATTATTGCTTCTTTTCTACACATATTTTTTATTGCATTTATTCATAATCATTTACTCCATTTTTACTCACTAGTTTAACATCCTGTATTTACTCACTAGTTTAACTTCCTGTATTTACTCACTAGTTTAACTTACTGTATTAACTCACTAGATTAACTTCCTGTATTTACTCACTAGTTTAACATCCTGTATTTACTCACTAGTTTAACTTTCTGTATTTAGTCACTAGTTTAACTTTCATTATTTACTCACTAGTTTAACTTACTGTATTAACTCACTAGTTTAACTTCCTGTATTTACTCACTAGTTTAACTTCCTGTATTTACTCACTAGTTTAACTATCTGTATTTACTCACTAGTTTATCTTTCTGTATTTACTCACTAGTTTAACTTCTTGTATTTACTCACTAGTTTAACTTCCTGTATTTATATCTATTTATATCTACTATAATGGATACTCTATATTTACAACATCTTTGATAAAGTTTCTATAATAAGAATATACTCCTATAAAAGAACGTGATTTTTCAGATTATTTAGTTTTCTCTAGTTTATTATCTATTTGATTTGATTATTTGTACAAATTCCTTTATACGTAACTGTAAACCTAAGAAGACCTTTATATGTAACTTTAAACCTAAAAAGAATTTTATATGTAAATGTAAACCTAAAAAGACCTTTATATGTAACTGTAAACCTAAAAATACCTTTATATGTAACTGTAAACCTAAGAAGACCTTTATATGTAACTGTAAACCTAAAAAGAATTTTATATGTAAATGTAAACCTAAAAAGACCTTTATATGTAACTGTAAACCTAAAAATACCTTTATATGTAACTGTAAACCTAAAAAGACCTTAATATGTAACTGTAAACCTAAAAAGACCTTAATATGTAAGTGTAAACCTAAAAAAATTTATTATGTCACTGTACACCTAAAAAGACTAAATCTTTGATATAAAACCAACACTTTCACTCATTTAGTTTCAATGCAGCATTTTAAAGTTTAATTAACGCAATTCTTAAATGTTTTTTATTATCTTCTATTGTTTTGACACCATAGAAGATTACAGAAATAACTATCTCTTCTATATAACACAATACAGTCTCAATCGTTTAAATATTCAAGTAAATTACTAATAATTTATTAAAAAATGTGCAAATGCATTGATTAATCCAAATGGCATTTTTAAAAATTGATAAAGTAATAATGAAGATTTAAAAGATTTTTATTAAGCCTCAGTTTCGATTCGATTTTATTGTATGCAAATTTATGATACAAATTTGTATCCAACTAGTAATTCTAGGGAATCATCAATACATGATATGGGATTCCTAGACAGTTTGCTGGTTAAACTGTCTATACTTTATTCAAAACCAAATAAACCCATTACTTTTTATAATACTACTAGTGGACTTGCGTAATTACTATCAGACTTAATCACTTTTAGATAATCACTCCTTCTTCCATCCATTCATAGAAACATTTTGTTAACTATCCTTCTACAGATTTTCCTAAATCTCTATATGTTTGTGTTACTGGTATTTCTTAAATATTAATAATAATAATGTGTGTATTTACTTTGGCAAACTTCACTTAGTAGTTGACCCATTTGGTGTCTACCCACTAAACCCTTGCCCCAATATGCACTTCCTTTAACTGCACTATATTAATTGTATTTCCCAGTTCCTTACTTTTACTATCTAAACAGATATATTCGAAATTTGCGATTTCATCAATAATTTCTAAACTCAACATTCCTCCTCGTCTAGTGTAGATAATTTTCGTTTCCCGAAACTCCAACTTTACTAAATATTCGTGTCATAATTGGGAATGTTCTTTTTCATACTCAAACATTCATTACTTTTTTTTTATTACCTTCCATTACTTATTTAATTTCTCATATTTTCCCGTAATGACCACTATTCTATACTCTACACTCTCTACAACTTCCTTTATACACCTTTAAACTCCACTACACAAACTCTACGTATAGTAAAGTGTGTCCCTTTTGGAATATTAAATTGATCTATTCTATGACATTTGCCTTACACATTTCTGTCATTATAATTATGATTCCTCCCAACCCTCTACTTCAATCACTCTCCTTTCTCATGTTATGATTTGATCCGCATAATCAAACATATTGTCATCCGATCCTTGCAACCTTCATACGAATTGTTTTACCTTCTCTTTAATAGGCCTTCCAACGTTTTCTTAACACTTCAAATATAGTTTCAAAAATAGTAACACATCCATTAATATTTTCGTGTTCCCAGTAATATGATATCAAATATATTCTACAGCCTCATCTCTAATAACCTTTAACCTTACATATTCCATTTACCCATTCATCTTAATCAATAATGTTTAGTTGGTAATAGTATAACTTAAAACAACTAACATTACATTTGGTTGCATCCCTGCTGGTTTATTATCCTCAGTTATGGGCATACAATAACAATACTAAAATAACAATGCTTAATATTATAATTTCCATAATCTTTATGTCGATATCACAAATGCTATATTAAATGAATAATTTGCGGGATCGGCCTCCTATTTTCGAGCCTATTTCTTATTACGGGTAATTCCTTTTGTCATAGGTGTCCGTATCTCGACTGTAGTATTGTTACAATAGTCGATACTTTCGTTGGTTTTCAGTGGTTTCACCACTGACAGCAATATTATAGCCTAAGCTAAGACATAATTTGGTAATTTCATTGATACTTGTAAAAACCACGAATATCTATTATACAATATTTTATTGTAATATAATCTGTATAGTTTATATAATAATATCTGTATAATTGATATATATATATATATAGTTAAATATTCAATTAACAACACATGTCGAATGACAATTCCTTGGTATATATATATAAATATATATTCCTAGTAATATATGCTCTAGTGATTCCAATGAATTACTAAATGATTAATAGTCGATACGTTCGTGACAATTTATGACTATATAACATATATATATATATATATATATATATATATATATATATATATATATATATCATTATTCAGGGAATTATTCATCTTTATTTGAATTTATTCAATGGATACATTTATTATTCTTACTTCAAAACTTTGACTGTACAGTGTACAATGTAAAGTGTACATGTATTTCGTACAGTAATATGATACACTCTACAATGTACACTGTAAAGTGTACAGTGCATAGTGTACATTTAAATATATATATATATATATATATATATATATATATATATATATATATATATATATATATATATGTATGTATATTCTGGTATTTATATAATATTATAAAGAATGTTTAATGTCCTTAAATTATATAATTTGTGAGTGTTTTAGATCTTAGGTAATATTTAGTGATGGTATGCATTTTAAAATTAAATACACACAATAAAAGCATTGATTGTTTTTATTTGAAATCAGCCTATTTCATACGATTTTTTTGATGCCGTACTTTTTACATAAATAAATAATATAATGTATAATAACACATAAATGAATCATTGAATTTCAAATGATGATGATATCTATACCGATTTAACCTTTACGTTATTATTTTGTTATCTATTATATATTGAAAATGGAAAACGTAGTATGTATGCAAATTGACATCTATTATCCATTTCCTAATTTTACAATGT
Source organism: Osedax frankpressi (assembly GCA_964035775.1). Lineage (NCBI taxonomy): Eukaryota > Metazoa > Annelida > Polychaeta > Sabellida > Siboglinidae > Osedax > Osedax frankpressi. Next base: position 19,637,746 of record OZ038313.1, read on the forward strand.
AATGCGAGATACTAGGAATTATAAATTATTTAACCAAAAGATCTTATCATGAATTAGATATTGGTATATAAATAGTATACATTATCATTGAATATATTACTACTATAATATTGTATGTATTCGAAACATTATCACGTAAAACATAGCGATAAATAATGTATGTATATATAGGGAGTTACTCTTTTGTAGCTAACCTCTAGTAATCTAACTATAATAGATACTTTCTAGTGGGTAATCTCTTCTACATAACTTCATATAGATAATCTCTTATAGATATACTCAAGGAGATAACATATAGTAAATACTCTTTAGTAGATAAACTCAAATATAAAACCACTAGTAGATACATCTAGTGGTTAACCTCTAGTAGACTATTCGAGGTACTTAACATATCATTCTAGTACGTAACCTTTAGTGGATAGCATCTTATAGATACTATTTTTTGAAATAAACTCTAGTAAATAATCTAAGGTAGATAATCTCTAGTTGACAATCTCCGTAGAAAACTTCTAGTGGATACTCTCTAGAATATAACCTCTATAGAGGTTATATTCTATAAACTATAGTAAACTATCTCTAGGGAGTAACTTCCAGATAATAATATCTAGGTAATAACTATTAATATTGACTTATAAAGGAGTTCGTCCGTTTTATTACCTACAATGCAGTAATTAAAGGATATAGTTTATATTTTGCGCTATTCATTAATGTACAAAGTACATCGTACTAAGTGCATCGTACTAATTACATCGTACTAAGTGCATCGTACTAAGTACATCTTACTAAGTACATCGTACTAAGTACATCGTACTAAGTACATCGTACTAAGTACATCGTACTAAGTACATCGTACTAAGTACATCGTACTAAGTACATCGTACTAAGTACATCGTACTAAGTACATCGTACTAAGTACATCGTACTAAGTACATCGTACTAAGTACATCGTACTAAGTACATCGTACTAAGTACATCGTACTAAGTACATCGTACTAAGTACATCGTACTAAGTACATCGTACTAAGTACATCGTACTAAGTACATCGTACTAAGTACATCGTACTAAGTACATCGTACTAAGTACATCGTACTAAGTACATCGTACTAAGTACATCGTACTAAGTACATCGTACTAAGTACATCGTACTAAGTACATCGTACTAAGTACATCGTACTAAGTACATCGTACTAAGTACATCGTACTAAGTACATCGTACTAAGTACATCGTACTAAGTACATCGTACTAAGTACATCGTACTAAGTACATCGTACTAAGTACATCGTACTAAGTACATCGTACTAAGTACATCGTACTAAGTACATCGTACTAAGTACATCGTACTAAGTACATCGTACTAAGTACATCGTACTAAGTACATCGTACTAAGTACATCGTACTAAGTACATCGTACTAAGTACATCGTACTAAGTACATCGTACTAAGTACATCGTACTAAGTACATCGTACTAAGTACATCGTACTAAGTACATCGTACTAAGTACATCGTACTAAGTACATCGTACTAAGTACATCGTACTAAGTACATCGTACTAAGTACATCGTACTAAGTACATCGTACTAAGTACATCGTACTAAGTACATCGTACTAAGTACATCGTACTAAGTACATCGTACTAAGTACATCGTACTAAGTACATCGTACTAAGTACATCGTACTAAGTACATCGTACTAAGTACATCGTACTAAGTACATCGTACTAAGTACATCGTACTAAGTACATCGTACTAAGTACATCGTACTAAGTACATCGTACTAAGTACATCGTACTAAGTACATCGTACTAAGTACATCGTACTAAGTACATCGTACTAAGTACATCGTACTAAGTACATCGTACTAAGTACATCGTACTAAGTACATCGTACTAAGTACATCGTACTAAGTACATCGTACTAAGTACATCGTACTAAGTACATCGTACTAAGTACATCGTACTAAGTACATCGTACTAAGTACATCGTACTAAGTACATCGTACTAAGTACATCGTACTAAGTACATCGTACTAAGTACATCGTACTAAGTACATCGTACTAAGCACATCGTACTAAGTACATCGTACTAAGTACATCGTACTAAGTACATCGTACTAAGTACATCGTACTAAGTACATCGTACTAAGTACATCGTACTAAGTACATCGTACTAAGTACATCGTACTAAGTACATCGTACTAAGTACATCGTACCAAGAACATCGTACTAAGTACATCGTACTAAGTACATCGTACTAAGTACATCGTACCAAGAACATCGTACTAAGTACATCGTACCAAGAACATCGTACCAAGTACATCGTACCAAGTACATCGTACCAAGAACATCGTACCAAGTACATCGTACCAAGCACATCGTACCAAGTACATCGTACAAGTACATCGTACCAAGCACATCGTACCAAGTACATCGTACAAGTACATCGTACCAAGCACATCGTACCAAGTACATCGTACTAAGTACATCGTACCAAGCACATCGTACCAAGTACATCGTACTAAGTACAGCGTACCAAGCACATCGTACCAAGTACATCGTACTAAGTACATCGTACTAAGTACATCGTACCAAGTACATCGTACTAAGCACATCGTACCAAGTACATCGTACCAAGTACATCGTACTAAGCACATCGTACCAAGTACATCGTACTAAGTACATCGTACTAAGCACATCGTACTAAGTACATCGTACTAAGTACATCGTACTAAGTACATTATACAGTGTACGGTGTATTTAGTATAGTATACACTGTATTATGTAGAATACACAGCCTCTATAATATATAGTGTATAGTATACCGTTTAAATGTTAAAGTGTAAAATGTATGATATAGGCCCCAAAAAGGTCAATGTATTTATCTACATGCAAAAGTACTCACAAATATACTCAATTTTTTCATTTTAACATGCTAGTTAATGTTAAAAATATCAATATACGTTAAATAATGCGTCATAGGTATTTAATCATCGTTGATGACCCATGCTACTATAGTTCTGGGGTCGCAATGAATATGCGATAGATTGGCTTAAATTGTTTAGCCTGACACCGTCTTTATTATGAGACCGGAACTACGAAATATCGTGACGTCCTTTACCGCGATATCACGCCCTGACGTTATTACGCAACTAAGACCAACTCGTATCGCATGATGTCATCAAAGTCTAGAGGCTATTAATTCGCACTGATGACATTACCTAATACAAATATGATTGACCTCATAAAGGCGATATTTACGAGGCGGTTTTATATCTTGTAATTATTAGAATATGTACACGCGGATACATATACATATAATAATCCTTGATGTAATACATATAAGATGATGATAATGACGACATTACTAGCAATAGATATTATTAAGTGAGTTATCAACTGTAAAGGTAAAGTTAATAGATATACAATTCTAACGTTAAATTAATCGTTTTTAGTTTACAAATTTGAATATAGATTTATATCATATTACTTTATTTTACTTAATTTTATAATTATTTAATATGGTATTTAAAATAGTATTTACTAAAGTATTTATATTATATTAATATATTATTTATTACAGTAATTAATACAGGTAATACTACAGAATTATACATATTATAAATCTTCTTAAAATGTCATCTATTTGATATTTTTATAATAAACTATCTACATAGATCTATTATCACTTCACATATAGAACTTATATACAATAGATATTATATATTATTTAAAAAAAATTATATTCAATTTAATATTTTTAATTTATTTAATATTTTTCAAATTGGAAACTTGAATATATTTATTTAAGTTAATTTTTTACATTTCTTAACAATTTTTAATTTATATTCTCAATAATTGAAATTAAAAAAACTAGATAATTATTTATTTTAGTAAGAATATATTGTATTAACATATATTGTATTGTGTGTTTGTGTGTGTGTGTGTGTATGTGTGTGTGTGTGTGTGTGTGTGTGTGTGTGTGTGTGTGTGTGTGTGTGTGTGTATGTGTGTGTGTGTGCGCGCGTAGGTATGTGTGTGTGTATGATTTGCATATATTCATTATTTAATGTTAAATATCGGTCATTATATATAATGTCTACATATATTTCATATATATTATAATGCAGTTTATAATATGCAATTGCATTTTCCTATTACGCATTAAAAAAGAGAAAAATGCTTGAGATCTAAATAATTTGGCCATAATATTATAATATTATATGCCGTTTTGTGAGATATATACAAAATATTGCAAATAAATAATAAAATAAATTCTTCAATATGTCTAAGATCAATCCGAAATAAAACTAGTAGGTATTAACTACATGTATATATGGCTATTGTATGTCATGTACTACAATATTACATACGTTTACCTTAACGCGATGAATAGTATTTGTACAATAACCTAGCTGAAAAATGTGGACTATACCGTTAGATGCGAATCTTAATATCGATTCGTTGCATTACGATATCGATCAATTGTTTCAACAAAAACATGGTCTTGAGTGCCTTTGTTGTAGACGAAATATGAGCTACCTTGTTTTAGATTTGTTCGGTATCTGCTAATAAAACAACGTGGTCGTGGGTGATTTGTAATTATGATGCTGTAAAAAAAAGGTCGACCGGAAACCTCACCTTAATACGAATATATGCTGACATAACACGATGTTATATCGTGTTTGTAGAGTTGTTCAAAATATGTGCAAATTTTAATTTTAACCAGTTTCGGTAAACAATTACAAAATTCTGTAAAATCGGTATTGATGCCAAAATTAAAATATTTATAATAATTATTTAAACCATTTGAAATTACTCCTCGAATTTAGTTTGAATTATTTAAAATTATAAATAGTACTATATATAGGTGTGATATATGGATATAACAATAATATATTTATGTAGTAAATAAAATGCAAATTAGAAATTGAGGTTACCGTTATTTTACATATGTCTGATAATATCGACACCAAGAAAAGTTGCAGTTTTTTCTTATTTCTAGGTCAATGTCCACATTTAATTACAGTTGTGAATGACCGCCAGGGTGCGACTTGTACTTCACATTTTCTGAAGGCATCATTAAAATAACTAAAATCGTCTGGATGGTGTCATGGACCCTAGATTACATTCCTTTTATATATTATATAATATATTCCATATATACATATAGCAATACAAAAATGTGTATAAACAATAAATCACACATATTAATAAATTCTCTATTCCCATAGGAAAGATAATACTACGTGATTGGCGGTAATAACCTCCATTTATATATAATGATAAGTTATATAATATATTATATCGCTATTTGTATAATACGCCAAGATTTATATAATTATATGCAATTTTCTCCTAAGAATATTGAAATTCTCTTTGGAATGCAATTTTCTCCTAAGAATATTGAAATTCTCTTTGGAATGCATATTAAACACAATTACCATCCTCGCAAACTGGCCAGCTCTATTACGATGTTTTTGCATGGGACTAGATAGTATCTAGTTGATAATATATTATCAATCTACCATGTAACTATATTTAATAATATACGTACCCAGTAAGTCAGTTATATCATTTCAATTATCCACAACTTTGCAAGTATAATGTCTAATTTTACTCGTGATAATTTCCGTTAATTATGTAATTTTAAACTATTATTTCTATTATGAATTTACTTTACATGTATTTAGTAATCTGTTTACTATGTAGTCTATAGGACATTTAGCCCATAGGCTATATGCCGGCATACAACAATGAAATAAGCCAGGGGTAGGGTTAATACATAATTGCCTAATATTAACTTCTATTATCGGGGAATATCGACGGATATGTAATTCCGTACTCTGGTCATTCTTAGACGTGATAATATGCGACATGCGGATCCAGGGCATCTGTTACGTAAGGGAATCAGCAGCCGGACTTCGTACCTACCAAGATGCCCGGGATATCTGCTTATTCCGGGTTAGTGACTTTATATATGTATGTATGTGTTTATGTGTGTGTTATGTATGCGTGTGTGTTTGTGTATGTATGTGTGTGTATGTGTATGTAGGTATGTGTGTATATGTGTATATATCATACATTTATCTTTATCATTTTGAGTGTCCATATATAACAATACTATATACTATACAATAATATTAGAATGGTTGATACGGATTACAAGGTTGATACGGTAAAGAAAAAAAACTTCTTAGTTCGTGGAACATAATCCAAAAGTGATTTTGTTTCTAGAATTATCTTTGCATACGCGGAAAACAAATAAGTATAGAAAATCTTAAAGACGCATAAAGAATACTTATATTATGGGATTTTTCTATATGGAAATCTATATGGAAATCCATAATGTCTACAACCATTCTTTTAATGTTGAAGTGTTGGGCATTTCTTAAAATAACATTTTGGCAATAGTACGGAAAATTATATCATATTATATTGTATGTTCTCTTTCGTATAGTATATATTATGTTTAGCGATGGCACATTAGATTGATATACTGACACATATCTATTTTATATCTGGATAGCCACTTGGCACCAATATATAGTATGCGAACTGCTAGATTACGTTTAAACTCACCAAGTAAATGTGGTATATTCAATTATTTGGTATATACACATACATTGGACAGGAAGAACAATGCATATGCTGAATATAAATAAATATAGGCTTGTTGAAAATGACACATTTACCGATACCTATAAATATATATTTATAAATAAATAAAAGATCGATTCAGGTAACAAATTAATTAGTATATTTGATTAATACGTTTTGTTAGTAGTAATAATTATAATATATATATATTATTATATTCTAAATCAATTCACATACGTAATTGTATATGCTACTTATTTAATTTTAACATATAAATTGTATTTTTAAATAAAAAAGATTATATAAAATATCCTATAGAATATCTAATTAAAGATGGTCAATATTTATTCTGTATAGTTATAGTTGTACTTATAAATAGTCATTAATAATTAAAAATATAATATAATATTAGAAAAAACTATGTTTAAGGAAATAGTACGGCAGGACTTGAGTACTATATTAAGTAAGTATCCCATGTAATGCAATCACTTATATCCATGGTAGATATATAGGTATATAAACACATATGGCAGTGGACCATGGGCATTATCAAGCAAACAGATAAATAGTTCCTAAAATTATTTTCAAATAATAAAAGTGACATCTATAATGAATTAAACTTATATAGAGTTAGAAATATGTAGTAAACATACTTGGAGTAGTAAATTGACAATTTACGTAATTCTTTTATCACAAGTTAGTCCAAGTTAAACGTCTTATTTTTCATCATTTAAATTATAATATTGAGTTGTTCCTAAAATAGAATTTAAATTATTTCAGATTATATGCACTATAATTTGAATTTAATTTCAATTATACCAACATTTCTAGAGTAATAGTTTCTTGAATATAAATGATAATTATTCATAATGTAGATACTATTTATAAGATATCTTAAATATGAAAATATAGAAAAAAAGTATTATAAATATTATTAACCGTTATATGTACATAATCTTTTAATAATTAATTAAAACTAAATTATAACGTATTTCTATATATAAAAGTTAATTTTTATTATTAATTTTTTAATAAAATTAATAACAAATTAATATAACAGGTTAATTTTTTAACAGAGGTTATATGTTAATCCTATAAATTACAATACAACATTAAATATGATGTACAATAAAAAGATTTATAACAATTTTAGTATTATTAAAACTTCGAAATATCGAATAGATAATAATATTTTAAATAGTTTGATCTTATCACACAAAATACGTTATTTACAAAATAATTTAGAATTAATAACTAGATGCTTAATATGATCAGTTTGAATACTTACACAATGACAATAGAATGGGGATCTTCTGATGATACGTAATAAAAAAGAAGAAGAATTAGTAGACCGTCTTATGTCCGTAAACGGCGATATCGAACGTACTTGGCTTGGAGCTACAGAAGAAATCGGCGATTGGACGTGGATTTCCAGTTAGTTAATAATCACTAATCACACACACACAGCACAATACACCATAAGTATTACCTCACACTAAACACACACATAGCACACTACACCATAAGCACTACCCCTCACACTAAACACACACATAGCACACTACACCATAAGTATTACCCCTTACACTAAACACACACATAGCACACTACACCATAAGTATTACCCCTCACACTAAACACACACATAGCACACTACACCATAAGTATTACCCCTAACACTAAACACACACATAGCACACTACACCATAAGTATTACCCATTACACTAAGCACACAGGTCACATGTAGTTAACCATACTACATTACAGATGGTCAAACGATTCTAGAGCAGGGTTGCTACAAAGACTACATGGCTATAAGGGACATGTCCTTCATGGTGGATATCCCGGATTTACTTCCGGAAATGTGCATTCGACAGTGTGCTGAAGCTGGTTATAAGTACGCCGGTGTCCAAGTTAGTGTTATGTAACTACCTGCTACTGTACTCAGTACACTGTACTCAGTACACTGTACTCAGTACACTGTACTCAGTACACTGTACTCGGTACTCTGTACTCAGTACACTGTACTCAGTACACTGTACTCAGTACACTGTACTCAGTACACTGTACTCAGTACACTGTACTCAGTACACTGTACTCGGTATACTGTACTCAGTATACTGTACTCTGTACACTGTACTAAGTACACTGTACTCAGTACACTGTACTCGGTACACTGTACTCAGTACACTGTACTCAGTACACTGTACTCAGTACATTGTACTCAGTACACTGTACTCGGTACACTGTACTCAGTACACTGTACTCGGTACACTGTACTCAGTATACGGTACTCAGTACACTGTACTCGGTATACTGTACTCGGTATACTGTACTCGGTATACTGTACTCAATACACATTACTCAGTACACTGTACTCAGTACACTGTACTCAGTACACTGTACTCGGTACACTGTACTCGGTACACTGTACTCGGTACACTGTACTCGGTACACTGTACTCGGTACACTGTACTCGGTACACTGTACTCGGTACACTGTACTCGGTACACTGTACTCGGTACACTGTACTCGGTACACTGTACTCGGTACACTGTACTCGGTACACTGTACTCGGTACACTGTACTCGGTACATTGTACTCAGTACACTGTACTCAGTACATTGTACTCAGTACACTTTACTCAGTACACTGTACTCAGTACACTGTACTCAGTATACGGTACTCAGTACACTGTACTCGGTATACTGTACTCGGTATACTGTACTCAATACACTGTACTCGGTACACTGTACTCGGTACACTGTACTCGGTACACTGTACTCGGTACATTGTACTCAGTACACTGTACTCAGTATACTGTACTCAGTACACTGTACTCAGTACAATGTGCTCAGTACATTGTACTCAGTACACGGTACTCAGTACACGGTACTCAGTACATTGTACTCAGTACACTGTACTCAGTACACTGTACTCAGTACACTGTACTCAGTACACTGTACTCAGTACACTGTACTCAGTACTCAGTACACTGTACTCAGTACACTGTACTCAGTACACTGTACTCAGTACACTGTACTCAGTACACTGTACTCAGTACACTGTACTCAGTACACTGTACTCAGTACACTGTACTCAGTACACTGTACCTAGTACACTGTATATTATGCCAGTTGCAAATCATTTCAGTCTGGATCAGAATGCTATTGTGATAACACTTATGGTGAATACGGAATTTCTAGCGGAAATCTTTCCTGCACAGTATCTTGTATAGCAAACAATACAATTATATGTGGAGGATGGGCTAGGAACTCTATTTATAATGTTAATGGTTAGTGAAGGATTATAAGAGTAATATATATATATATATATATATATATATATAGAATTATAATTGACAATTTAAATATTGGTTATTTTTTAAATCGCCATACTTTTCTTAGGATTGCGTAACATTTATTTATAAGCCGTTACTTTATACTTACTATATTAACAATATAGATTCTCCTAGATATGAAACTGATAATGAATTGATTATTGCAAGCTCAGTGTAAACTATAAACTGTGCGTATTCGTATTAGAGTATATTGTACACTGTAGAATGTACACAGTACATTGTACAGTGTATAATGTATATTATATTGTATGTACTGTACGGCGTTCAGTGTACATTGTATTCATTGTACAATATAGATTTTAAAGTATACATTGTAAACAGTATATACACTGTACACTGTACACTGTACATTGTACAATGTACAGTGTATATTGTATAATATACAATATACTGTTTACAATATACATTATATATGAATACATTGTATATTGAGAGATGTACTTATTTATTTAATCAACATCCGCTCAGAAATATAATAATTATGCTGAGGTCATAATTAGTGAATATTGATAGAAATTAAGTAAATGTATATATAATTATGCGTATGATTATCCAGGGTATCATTTTAATAAGCATTATTGATTTTGTAATTTCATTTATAGGCCTTTGGAAAAATGCACGTATTTATTTATATATATATCGATATTACAAATTAGTCGTTTGCCTTATGTGTACTGATGTGAATTTGTATGTCATGATTACTTTGCTTGAAATTGAAAAGAGATATTCTACCATATTTTGTACAGATTAATTAACTAAGTATATTGTATACAATATAAATATGTTTTTAATGAAAACAAATAATTAATTAATGCTATAAGCAAATTTATTCAGAATATTCTTGGAATATTTTCTAGATTTTGTTTTTTTCTTCTAATATGTTATATCCGATGTTTTAAAATAACAGGAAGTTCAGTAGAATGGTCATATCTGCAACCAGACAATCTCAATAATTACGAGATGTGTGCAATATTGCACGCAAAAGATAACAAATTCAAAATGGCCGATGAGAATTGCACGTTACCGTTTAGTTCTATTTGCAGTTTCAGTTAGTTTCATACCAAGTTTCTTTTTGAATACATTTTCACCAAGTCATAATATATATACATAAAGTCATTTCTTTCAACAATGTAAACAGTTTTAAACAATTTAATCAATTATAACCATCCAATAAAAACTATAAGACTGACAAACTGACAAACTGACAAACTTTTTACACCACCTCCGAAATTACTTTACTGACACCCAATTACATAAAATTAATTAATGCAAAATATGCAAATATATATTCCATTTCTATTGCATTACATACCGCACTAATTACTTATATCCACTGAAGATAACGTGTTTACTTTAAATTAATACATGTACTGCTAGTACTATAACATCACTTCCTATATACTCCTTTTAGTGAGATATAGATGTATCCTACTCATTCCCGATAGTAATAATTCGGAAGCATTACTCTATTGACCAGAAATATATCAAAATACTTCTTTCAAATAATAAACAGTGTTTAAATTGTGTCCATTCTACTGACCTATATTTCATTATATAATATCCTCCTATATATTTATCTTTGTTTAAACTCTCCTACCTAAATTTATAAATAATTACAAACTGAATTGACTTCTAAATTCCCAAATCAACCAGAAATATTCACAATATAACACATGCAATATACTTTAGAATCAATCCAAATTTATACCTTGACCCGACATAAAATTCTATTAAATAACTAAAGCATACTGAAAATATCATATACATAAAATAACTAACCAACTCATTTGTAATTTTCTGTCTCGAATATTGCATTTCGATACATAACTGAATTAATATATCTATAGTGAATCCCTTTTTGGGGGATATTAATCTAGCTGATAAGATTTATATTCCGACTATTCTAACTTATTGTATAACTTCCATCTTAGATAATAACTACACTATCATATATAGTTTATATCTTGACTTAAATACCATATTGCTAGTATTTAAAATATTGACGACCACTGAATCATACTTCATTCGCAATTCATTGAGCTCAAAACCTACATTCTATATTTAAAAAAAATCTTAAATCACATTTTTTTTCTCAAACTAATTTTCGTTACCTCTATACAGTAATACATTGATATTTTATATTATCATTTAAGATTAACCGTTCTTGAAAGAGTAAAACGTTCTATTTTTGAACTAAATACTGGTTTCTTCATAGTCATATCTTATCTAAAATGATATATTTCATTCTCAAATTAATGAACTTAATGAACTCTCAAATTAATGCCCGTTCTCTCATAAATAAGTGTTCTTCTTCAGATCCTCAAAAATGTCCGAGTTCCGCTAACCTGACAAAAAGCGGTCTGTGCATTCGCTTTAATGCCAACTTATTGAGTTGGCATGCCGCTCGTCAATTCTGTGTGGAGCAGGGTGGTGATCTAATCTCCAGCCAAAAACACGCTATAAAGGTCATGACTTCTGTTTCAAACGCCACCCTTTCTCGTAAACATTGGATCGGAGCTACGAGGTCTAAGTGGTTTTGGATGACTGGTTAGTTATTCGTAAATACATATATTAGTGTATTATTTAATGTAAGACATTTACTTTACTAATTATAAATAGAAATTATTTAAAATTATATTCCCATATTTCAAATTTAGTAATAAATTCAAATCTCAAATTCATACTATTTTGTAATATTATTATTTAATTAACTCTATATAATCAAATATCAGAATAGTTTGTATGATTTATAGATTATATATTAGATTATATACATATATAAATAATATTTCCATATTCTGTAAGATTATTTGATTAGCTTAATTAAGTTTCTAAAGAAAGTCGTATTTCGAAGGCGAATTGATGAAATTCAATAAGTTCAATCAAAGATCACCTCGTGTAATGGATAATAATTGCGTGGCGTGGACACTTAATAATTGGGAGGATGTACACTGTAATGAAACTATGAATTTCTTTTGTATGATAGGTTTCAAATACTGAAATTCTTTGTAGAGTACATGAACTTTTAACGAAAACTAACTTCATAAATTAAAAAATTATAATTTTAAATTGAAAAAATGATATATTATATATTAAGTTTTACTAATACTAAATTCTTTTATATAAAATAGATACTGAAATTATCACAACGGTGGCAGAAGATACGTTTTCACATTCAACTGATAATACATTCAGTGAGAACTCGACTTTTGTTGGTGAAACTACGCAAACAATCTCGTTGAAAAACAACACTACTGATACTATAACTATTACTCATACTGTATTAACTAATAAAATAACTATAAAAGCATCGTCACCTACCTCAATCAGGTTTTAATATCGAAAATAGAGTATTGTGTTTATATAAATATGTATTAATATATTAATACTATGAATATTCATATTTATCAACATTTTATGGTGAATAAAACTGTCATATAATATGCATTCCATTTATCTAAGATTATATTTAAGATTTATTAAGATACATTTACCTGATTCTTTATGTTATTACTTTCATTCATCAGAATGTCATCAACAACTGATAAATACCAGGATGATGATAAACCAATGTCATTAGTAAACAAAGGTTATAATACAAAGGTGTATGTATAAATATAATGTTTTCAATATTATTTTAATTACGAATAAATGAACACGTTTATACATCATTTTACTAACTCTTTTTTGTATACATCTATTTAGTATATGGATACTATATATATGGTATATATATATATATATATATATATATATGGTAATTATTAACATACTTAGTATATTAGAATACATTAATATTTTGAGATCATAACTTTAAAATTAATTGTTCTTGCCGATGTAAATATTATTTACGAGAATATATCGTAAATAAATATGTATTGTAAATACAACATTGCATTGCCCATATATAGTTCTTATTGGAGGAGGATCCGCAGTAGGAATAGTACTTGTTATTGTATTATCTTACATAACCTTAGTGAAGAAAAGTCAGTCGAGGTTTGTTAGTGATCAATAAAATATATATTGAATATAAAGTTAACGATATATTAAAATATTATAAATGAAAATAAATATAACCAATATATGTATATTTATATATCAATTGGTATATAGTGAAAGTAAATGATATAGTTAATTTGAATTCTTTATTTGTTTTAATTTTTAAGAACTGATGTTGGAACACAGAAATCTATGAAATCGAAAATATGAAATAGATAAGTAGATGTTTTATTATTGCATTTTATGAATCTACACTGGTGTGCAAAACTGAATTGAAAAAATGCTGATTTAAAATAAGTATAATTATATAAAATATAATTTAAAATAATTATAAATTTGCCATCGTGTAGTTTTTGTTTCCATTAATTATTAATACTTAGCAATTTATTTTATGTTTTTTTACATATTTTCATATAGATAAAAATTGTGTAAATTTTCGAATTATGTTTAATTGTTAACCTTATTATTATGTGTGTTCAATATTATTACTCTTTGAATTCTACTATGTATTCCATACTACCAACAACACTTGGTTGTTTGTACATATATGTAATGACCTTTGATCTTTATGACTATCCGAAATGTAGGACTATTTATAGAAACTACTTACATCATTACTTAAAATAAATGTAGTTTGTAGTAATTTGTTATTGTCTGCATTATATTCATTGATTTATATTATTTCTACTCTATTGTTTATCCTAATAATCATTGACAAAGTCAATTGTTGAAAATTATGATTCACCAGTAAACATGAAACTTATGCGTATTCATCTACTCTGTATTATTTTGATATATGAACTTTGTACATTGTTTTTATCTTTATATATCTAAGTGTCATGTACTAGCCGAAGTATATAATATTATTAAAATTTAAAATAATAAAAATCTAAAATTTAATTATGTTATGCATATAATCTGTTATTTATTTTTATATGTAATTTATTATACACATATAAAATTAAAGTATTTGTAAACGAGGTATATAATGTATTTTTAAATAATTTTAAATATCATTAATTGATATATCTTACAATTAATATTAAGTTAACAAAATTATGCTTGATAATTATGCAGATTTAATGAGTTTAGTTATATATGTTTATTTACATAATAAAGTTTAATCATAATTATATTCTAATATAAAAGAATAGATCAATAATTAGTTTTCATTTGTGTATTAATATAATATTGTATTAATGATATTGATTGATTTATATTATGTCTACGATATCGTTCATTATATTTGTTCTTTAATATAAAGGAACATTTCTTTGATTAATATCTCTTTGAAGAACATACTTATTAATATCATTCATATTATTCTAATACGGTAATTATAAAATATGTAAAATAGTCCATAATATTGTTGTAATATAATATATAAAATAGTATTTAACTTCATGTGTAATATTATTATAATATATTATATAAAATAATATAAAATATTTTTTATAATATTGTCTTAAACATAGTAAGTATAATAATACTATAATCTATAATATAGTATGTGATATAATATGTAATATAGTCAGTTATGTAGTACATAATTGATTATATAATATAGTATATGGTATGTCTGTATATTTGCATACACTAATATACTTGTATATTATCGTTTATCGTAATTATTAATTTGAAAGGTTCTGGCATTTGCGATTACATGTCATGTTATTCTAGAAACCATTATTAGCGAGTTTTATATTTTACAGATAACAAATAATGTATGTATTGTTTCAATCGCAGAATTAAAATAGTATTAAGTTATCTTTTTAAAATATACACATATATTTGTTTTAATTATACTAATTGCTCTTCAAATTTACGATAACAAATAAATATATTAAATTAAATATATAAGATGATATATTAAAAATAAATATACATAATACGATGATAATTATTTAAAAACATTTTTAAATCATGAACATTAAATATGAAATAATAAATTATAAATATTTAAATTTAGAATTTTATAATAATATTAATAATACGTTATTATCCATTACAAACAACAATAAAAGGGTATGTATACTAAATATATCAATATATAGCTGCCGCAAATATGGTTTACGCCGAATTATGCTGATGACTTACATTTACGAACATATACATCCAGAATATCTAATAATCATATATATATATATATATATATATATATATATATATATATATATATATATATATATCCACATGTTTGTCAATAGCCCTACTCCTACCACCTACCCCGTTAACTACGCCCACTCCGCAGGATGTAATGTATTTCCAGGGTCTAGCAGTCGGCATTCTTCTTTTAATCGCAATCGTCCAAACTCTAGTGGTCGCTACTATTCTGGTCATTCTATTCGTAACGATCCAGCAAGTCTCAGTAGGTGGGTTGGTGAATAACTTATTACCACGTATTTCTCTTCCCGTGTGCATATCAACGAATATCAAACATTTTGTAACGCGATGTAAATATGTAATTGTATTTGTATATCTAAGAATCTAAATTATTATTTTAACTTTGTTAAGGATAATTGATATACAATATGATTTTAACTACAAAGACGACGGCATCGGATAAGTTATATTAATATACGCAAACACCAACTCACAGTAATCACTAACTGGTAATCGAATGTTCATCCTTCCTCAGAATCAACCACTAACAGAAATTATTCTAGAACAACGTCGTTTCGGCAGGAAATACAAACATCGAAAAATCCGAATTCCGAATAATCAGAAAACTAAATCCTTAAACTTTTAAATAAAACGATGTCAGGAGCAACGCCTTCTGGTAAGATAGTATATATATAGCTATACATAATATTAAATATATTACATTTTTACAATCTAATACTAAAACAATCGATTTTTAATATTGATAAATAATATACATAAGCTGTATCTTTATTAATAAATTAAAAGATGGACTACACAATTACATCATTCTCCATTACAGTTTCTAACGGAGGTTCCAGCTATATGATCTGGGCCCTGGTATTAGTGAACTGCCTTCAACTGATGGTGAACCTCGTCACCATGATGTTCTTATTGGCCTTCGTAAAGTCGACTGTACCAGACATATCCGGTTAGTGTGCGCGAGTCATGTGCGTGGGAACATAACAGCGTGTAATAAGTAATACGGTGTACATGAAGACGCTTGTAATGATACTATTAAGATATGAACTATAAAATAAAGTCTGGAAATAAAAATACGTCATGTAATCTATGATTGAGCTGAGGTAGACATGCTAGAATTGTATACTAATGTTTCAATGAAGGTTTTAAACAATTTACTACCATAGTTTCTTCATTTAGATACGGAGTAAAGATATAATCAAATCTACTTTATTAATGAATAATCTTATTTTAAGAACAAATTAGTTTTATGTATATTTATTAAAACTTCATTAATAATTTAATAATATTAATAATCACAGTATTAATAATTTTAAAATATAAGTATCGTGCATTAATTTTCTTAATTAAGATATATATTTTAAAAATTAATTCTACTAATTACTAGTTGAGATATTATTATATATAAATGATATTTAATAATTGCATAATTATATTTGAGTAATATATAAAATTGTAATATCTCATTGATAAGTGGGTTCCCATAAGTCAGTTAGCTAATCAGTTAAATGAGTTGGCAATACAAATATAAGTTGGTCCGAATACATCATAATAATTATAATAAGAACACATATTACAGTATGTATATATGATAATTATGAGTTTACTGTAATATTAGGTAATATATATGTGTATGTGTGTGTGTGTGTGTGTGTGTGTGTGTGTGTGTGTGCGCGTGTGTGTATGTATGTATGTATGTGTGTATGGGTATGTGTGTGCGGAGAAATGTATGTACATTTAATATCAATTATATTGCGTTTTAATTTTAATTTACAAGATACAAATCAATATAGACTTTTTTTAAAGTTCAATTTAAATTCGATGCAACAAATAAATGTAAACTTCAAAAACAAATAAATAAACAAACTGATAAAAGAAATAAACTGATTAATTAAAATAAACGAAAACACAAACAAAATTAAAACACGATAAAAACTATAAAAAAATATATTTACGGCCTACGAAACGTAATATCAAATCATAACACCGTCTGTGGAAATCTAATTTACACAAACATATACAATAAGAATAACTAATACATATACACTCTAGAGTCAGCTGCTGATGAAAACAATCATAGAAATTCTCCTGGTCAACAAGTACAAACTCCGAAAGTTCAACATTCCACGGAAGGAGATTCTTACAAATATAAATCGAGTTAATAATGTGTAGAGTTATTTCGGCTAATATATGTTCTCGTAACATAAGACGATATTATTGTGTATATTTGTAAGTTATTCTACTAATTAAAACGTATTGAATATTTATATAAGATGCAAATTAAATAACCTAACACTTGTACAATTATTAACAATCTTAATTATAAAAACTTATGTTTATCGATTCAGTTACTATATAGTACTATAATAATTCAGTGTACTATAATAGCGAATACTAATATAGTATACTTAATTATCATATTGCAATTATTAGATTTATTAATATTTAGTTTTAGTCTACATATTTTAGCAATAAATAGACATACTTAACTAAAATTTAACATATTCATTACAGTTCCTTTTATAAATTTACTTTCATTAACTTTACAGAATAATAAAAGCACGGCGTATGGTATCAAAGGATTAAACGGGAGTATAGTGTCCGGGAAGAAACGACCTATATCTTAACTAAATAAAAACAACTTCTCTCAGTTTCGAATTTTAATAATATGTCCACCTGTGAATCCGATTAATACATCTACTTCTATCGCATAATAATCATAACAATAACTCTCAACTACTTCCGCTAACTATACCAGATTACCTAGCCTATTCAAATCACTACCAACATCTCCTAGTTGAATTTATCTCTACGGAACCACCGCTAACTCGCACCGGATCCTGCTCATCCACATCCCTTCCTTGATACCGTTATACACCCATCTAGATACCATAGTATTCACCCCGCTTACAACACCCTGCTTACCTCATTATAGTCCCCATTAACAACCCAATAAAAACCCCACTATACACCCCACTATACACCCCACTCTATATTACCACACTTTTACGTTCACCGCCAAACTCGCGGTCTGTCCCTCCGTTACACGCCATACGAACATGCTGTACGACGCATTCCTAACGGCTCTGGTGAACCTATTGTTAACGGTCCGTTGCCATCCCGAGGCGGGCTCCGCCATTGTAGTCTACGCCTACAAGGTGTACATGCACAAAGTAATCTTCTTCACCCTGCACACTCTCCGCTTCGTTGCTAACGTGGTGTCTTTGGTGCACGTCGGTTTCGAGATGGAAGCCTACTAGAGGTACCCGAACTTCAGAGGACGTGAGTTCTACTTCGGTACCCAGTTTATTCTGGTACACGTTAATTCGAGTCAATAAAACTATATTAATGTATGGAATTTGTATATGCTTTTTAAAATATTTTATAGCATGATAGTATAAGTTTACTATAATATTTATATATATATATATATATATATATATATATATATATATATATGTATTATATATATATATGTATATATATATATAATATATATATATATATATATATATATATATATATATATATATATATATATATATATATATGTTAGCTGCCTTGGCCACGTCGATGCCTGTTATTCCATGTATTTTCTTTTATAATCTAAATGTTATTTAATTTTGTTAAACAATAGTAATACTATATTCATAATTAGTTATAGTATTAGTATTAATATTATAAGTATTATTAGCGATATCGATGGCCTATCAGTTTGCACACTAGTATTTATATTATAATAGTATATTTATATATATACTATAATTGTTATGGTTCAGTTATAGTAAGTTATTGGTTTTCTATAATTTTCTTATTAACATTTAACCATTATTTAATCATCAATTATATCTTTATTTCATTCAATATTCAATATTATTAAAGTAGGATATGTTAATTTCAGTATTCTATTGTAATGAATATATTTGTTTAATTAATTTATCTAAATATGTTATTGAAAATATAATGGATAGTTTCCGTAAATTTATGTTTATTATCAAATATCATTTCTAAAATATATAAGAATTATATTGTATTATAGATTATTAAATATAGTTTATTATATTGTATTATAGTTAATAAATCATATGTTTTGTTTTCATATTTCCGCACTATTAATTTTGAGTTGTATTTGTTCATACATGAACGTTTATTAAATTAGTACATATATTAAATTAGTAGCATCGATAAAAAGTGTTAATACTTTTTATACAATTTGTGTCCATTTATTGGTTGATGTTAATTTACATTATCTATGGAATTTATAACTTACATTAATATATATATATAAATGTATGGTATATCAAGCTTAAAAAATTGAATATAAAATTTGTATCCGATAAAATATAAAATGTAATATATTTAATAAGACGTTGGGAGAAAAATTTAAAGTGTGTTGTTTGAATGGTTTAATTGTTTATTATGTAAGTTATTAGTAATATTCATTTTTAAATTGTATTTATAATATTTACTTGTATTTCCCATTATGGGTAATACTTATATTGTTAATTAATTCGCTGTTAGCTATGCTAATTATATCTAATTTAACAAATATATTGTCTAATTGAGTATTACAGTATAGAGTATACATAGTTATTAATGTCTACGTCAAATACATATTCTTGAATATCTTAACATCAAATTCGCATTATAAACTTAGAAAATTAACTTTTAATCTATTCTAACTCTTATTATTAATCAATATTTATTGATCGTAAAATATTTAAATACACTATAGGCCCTACAGTGAATATAAAAAGTAATTTCGCATTCTTAGTTTATTGTATTCCAGCTTACTTATTATTACTTGATGCGTTATCAATTTGTCGAATACAAAAACACAGATGAAAATATAATGAGTGTTTTGTTTTCTATGTAAAAAAATATGTTTTAAAAAAATGTATTATTATACTAAAAGTAATATAACAATGATATGATGAAAAATAGGTAGAACAATTAAAAAGAATAAAATATATAGAGATTTATATTAATTTATAAAAATTAATTATATAATATTATTTATATATATATATATATATAAATGTGTTGATATATGTATATATATATATATATATATATATATATATATATATATATATATATATGTGTGTACATATATATACATATATATACGTACATATATATATATTTATATATACACAATATATACATATTTTCATTATGTAAAAACGTATTTCCAATATTTAGAATCACCGTGTAAATATTTTCGTCTTTAATCCATGTTAACATAATAATTATAGATTGATTGATGACCTTATATGTTTATAGCTATATTCATATTTATCGTATATTTTAAATCGTAATTAGTAATATTTGTAGTATTTTATAGTAACTATAATACATATATGCAATATAGAATCATTATAATGCATGGCTATATGCATGATTGCATATAAGATATTGTACAATAATATATATATATATATATATATATATATATATATATATATATATATACATCGTTATTTAACAATAAATATATTAATATAACAATTATTATATATTTCATCACAAATTATTTTATTTACCTTATTGTATATAAATATATATATCCTATAATAGTACTACGTTAGTCTGGATAGATGTTAGACGTTATTTATTATTGTCAATTTATGAATATATATATAAATTATTAAATATGTGGTACCATGTTGCAATATAGTGCCATTTATTAATTATTTATATTATAATATAAATGATTAGAATGTTATATATAAATAAAATAAATAGTATATATATTGTAAAAGTATTAACATAAAATATATTAAATGACATTATTAGATTATATTATAAATAATACGAAGATATGTTATATGAATACATGATACGTTTTGAATATCCTGTATATTATTCGGTACGCTGGAAATTCACAGAACGTTGATTGGCAGGTGGTTTGTTATTGTTTACCAATGATGCAGGGTAGGTTCCGATAAGACTGCCAGATTAACGTGTTCCCAGAGGGATCTAATTAATTCTCTAACGGTAATTAGTAGTAATTTCTAGCTCGTAAAAGTGGCCGTTGACCAGCGGCAGCTCATTATTACATGTTTACGATGACGTCAGCTTAAATAGCCAGATAGAAATGTCATATAAATACAATCTGTAAATTGAAATCAATTGTATTTATTATTGACTGACAATATCATACTTTTGATTAATGTTAACTTAGAGTATATGTATATTTATATTTATATATACGTATATATGTGTATATATATATATATATATATATATATATATATATATATATATATATATTATAACTATTATGTGCTACTGTTATATAGTGGTATATATACATACTGACATTGTCAAATTCCATTCGAATTGAATAATACATGTATACATATAATTTATTCTATTTAACAATAGCACGTATGGCTAAGTTTTGTTTATGAGTGTAGGTTAATTAATTTAATGCGCGTAATGATCCTTACCCGAGATGACACGTGGCAATACGGAATACAACTTACAGAAACTTATGGCATCTCCCCGCTTCCGATATCGATGATAAGACAAGATATTCACCTCGTTATCTACAGTTATATATTGCTACTGGCACATGTGGCAGTCGATCTCTATGTGATTAGTACATTAATTGTGTTTGCACGTGTGGGAGTAAATAACTAGTGGAAAATGTAAAGAATTACAAATATGATGATATTATAACCATTCAAAATGTTTCTTAAAATAAAGCGATACTAGTATGGGTTTAACCAATAGTACTAGCATCGCATAGATAATAGTAGATCAATAGTAATCGCATCCAAATATAACAGAATAAGTAACGATATACGATATTATATAATTATTTTAAATACAAAATATAAATTTGTAATCCAAATAAATATATTTTCATTTTTAATATATAACAAAATTACTAAAATGTTGTTTAGATAATTAGATGTATTTAATAAACTTATAAATTATAATATAAACATATTTAATTATAATAAATATATTATAAAACATTCATATTTCACAAAATATAAATAATACATATACATATACACATTAAACATTGTATTATATTACCGTTAGATAAGATGATGTAATTATATTGTACTATATTTAACGTTACATCATATGTTTCATAATATTAAAACAAGCAACTTTCATTATATAATATTAATTTTTGAGTTAAATAATTTAATAATAATAAACATAACTAATTAAATGTACTGTTAATAATTAACATGACGATTGATATTACAATATAGTATATAAGTATACAATATTGTATACAATTTAGTATACAATATAGTATACATTATAGTATACAATATAATATATAAGAGTAATATAATCTAAACTCTGGAGTTTAGAGTTATATGAGCATTTTAATTATATATATTGTATTATAACAATCTATATATTAACTAATATATACCTTTAAATATATGTAATATATTATATTATAATTAGATACACTCTAATACAGTATATTATTAAAGAATACAACTTATGTACCTTATATATATATATATATATATATATATATATATATATATATATACATATGTATATATATATATATATTTATATTTATATTCTATAGATAATAAACTCTATATAAATAATAGTATTATTATTATTAGAATGTATTCGATTTAATCAACTGTATTTTAGAATAAATGAAATAATAACCCAAGTTATCCAATGAAAATAATGGCAATAAATTTAAAATATATAAGTAAGAAATAAAAATAAAAAAGTATATGTATATACTGATTAATATAAGTACAAGATCAATAAACAAAAATAACAAAAATAAACATATATTATCACATAATATTATATATGTATATTTATATAAATATAATATAAAGATGTACTATATATACTATAGATGACTAATATTGAAAGGTTATACTATATATTATGTATGTACATTTAATTGTACATGTATTATATAACTAAAATTACATAAATATAACAAGAATTACAATTTAGTTTAATTAAATTATATTATATTGACAGATTAATATACTCTAATATCAATGTTCATAAATATATACTTATAGTATCAATTAAAAATATGTGTATGCCAACATCATTAAGTATCAATATAATAATATCATTCAAAATTGTATTAATCAGCGATTCTCTTAATGAAAATATTTATAATCAGTTACATAAACAACGAAAGTTATATAATTATCGTATTGTTTATCCCCGCTCGATAAAGTTTCATGTGACAGATAAATACCCGCGTGGGCGTTGCTGGCATGGAATTGAGGAACGCCCATTCTAATCCGTCTTTGAAACCCGATTCGCGTTGAATACGCGAAGCCACGCCCATTTCTAGTCTATTTGAATTAGAATCCGTATCCACCTATTTGTTGTATTTAACTAGTGGGAGTTCTGCTGAGATACTTCGAATCCCCATGCACGCTAATAATACATTACACGGCTAGTGCTGTATAGTTAATTTAGTTAATGTTGGTACGAAATATGTACTCCGATGAACAACACTTAACTGAAACCCACCATCACCCGCAACACCAACAACACAATCAGCAACAACTTCAACTGAAACAAAGATCACATCATCACTCCTTGGAAGATTTAAACGGTGGATCTATATCTGATTCAAACTCTTTTTATTCTGGCATTACAAACGATAAGTCTAACCCCTGGATTCCATCATCTGGAATAAAAGGAATGGAAGGTTATGACACTCATTTTAATATATTCTTTCTGTATAGATCATACTATAATATTTCCGATATTAGTCATTTTAATATATATATATTTATCATATTAATATACATAAATATTATATAATATAATATTTAACATTAATATATATTATATGTCAATTCAGAATATTATTATATATATAAAATATACATGAAATTATTATACACATAAAATATTCTTATTAATTTTACCATATTAATCACACTCTTAAAATAAATATTATTAAATTTGTTATCTACATATATCCTATGAGTTTATAATTTTAATTATTATTATGATATAATATTATGTATATTATAATTTATTAATTTGATATATAATGTTTATAATTTACTTTTTATAAATTATATATATAATTTCATATAAACAAAATTCATTTTTATATTATTAAAAAATTATTAAGTTATTATCATATGGATATGGATATTAAGTTAATAGTATAAAATAGTTATCATGTTAACATAAATTTTAAATAAAAATTAAAATATTCAAACATATATAATAAATATATTAATTGTAAATATAATATATAATATAATATATTAGTATATGTATTAATTATAAATATTTAATAATAATTAAATAATTGAAATTATAATAATTTATAATAATATAATTTATTTAAATTATATAAATATATTCATTATATTAAATATAATATATACGTATATATATTAATTATAAATATTTAAAAAGAATTAAATAATTATAATTATAATAATTTATAATAATATATAATATATATCACAAAATTAAGTTGACTCAAATTTATAAAAATAATAATAATTATATGTATCTAATATTGAAATAAAATATAATTAAATTACATATGAGTATATTATAAATAACCATTACAATTATCATGTACGGTAATGTGTTATAATATATATATATATATATATATATATATATATATATATATATATATAGATATATATATATATATATATATATATAATCTAATATGTAATATTCTTATAAGCATTATACATACAATTTTATGAATTTAAACGTATTTTATATTTCTAATATAATTGAAAGTTTATATAGATTATAAATAAAAATATATATAAATATTAATATATAAATATTAATAAATTAAATATAAATACAATATTATAATATTTTTGTATTCTATATAACAATATAAATATTATTATTATTTTTTTATTAACAATTATTTAACAATTATTTAAATTTGCTATTTTAATTTTAACAAAGTAATGAAAAATATAAATATGATTATCTATTTATTAATAATATTACGTATTACATATATGTTGAAATAAATGTCGTTATGGTGTCATTACTGATCATTTAAATTGTTATTAATAATTAATTATTTTAAATAACAGATTGTATTGAGAATACAAGTTTTGATGCATATGGATCCAGAAATTGTAAAAAGGTAAGTACTTCAATTTATAACAACTAAACATTGTTTATTTTTTTGAGGTAAATATATAATTATATGATACATTATTGCGCAATCTAAACATATATAAACTATGTTTAGCATTTGGTTAGGATTGATACCTAAATAAATTGAATTTAATAACATCATTTTTTTTCAAATAATTTGTCTAATATTTGTATTGGTCTTGATTTATTCTGAATTATAAAAATTGTATGATTTATTATTTATTATTTATGAAATCTAAACAATATTGTTGTAACATAGGATTGATACTAATATTATTTTAATTGAATATATTTTATTGATTATATGTTTTAAAATTGACTATAAAAAATTATAATTATATTCTTATTAATATTCTTAATAAATGTAATAAATATTTAATATATAATTTTAATATCGTGCATACTATTGATTATCTATTTTTATAATAATTACCTTATTAAATTAGACAATACGTTACACTTTTTAAAATGTATTTCTAAATAAGGTCTATGATAGCAAAGTAAAAATTTCAATGAAAATAATTTGTAATTGAGAAATTAAAATGAGTAAATACAGTAAATGTAAAATAGCATTATTTATAATATACATGGTATTAGTTTATTAAAATGTATTATGTTTTGAAATTAAATACAAGTATTTAAATATTCTAAAAGTATATATAATAATATATTTTACTTTTTTCAGTACTATAAAATCTTTACTAGAAATGTAATTTAAAAATTACTTTGTAAAATAAATTGTGCAAAATCAATTCTTGCTTTTAGTTTATTTTTTATATTTTAATTTTAAATATATAATTTGATTAGGAAATATGCTATCAAATAATAAAATATAACTACAACAATTTAATAATATATTGGAATGTGATATAAGAAATTATTAAAAATGAATTATTATTATAATAAATATATATCACTTGGTAATGATGCATACCTAATTATCAATTATAATGAACTCTAAATATGAATTATTAGCAGAACGGTTCAGCTTCAAAATCTCAGCAATTCCATTCGGTTACCGGAAATGAGAATTGCGATGAGAGAACCGTTGTTGGAGTACCTCAGAACGGAGAATTACCTACGAGCGGAAAAGTTTGTCATCAAAACTTGCAACATGTGTTTGCGCAGTTGGAAATGAAACAACTCTGGGACGAATTTCACCAACTTGGAACCGAAATGATTGTTACTAAAGCAGGCAGGTTATAATTTGGAATTTAAATAACAATCATATTTCATAATTATTATATACAATATATAAAAGGTATTATTTAAATATATAGTATTATTATATATGAAGAAATATATATTGCTAGATAGTATAGTGTTATACAATACCTAGTATAATACAAAGTATAATTACGAATATTTTCTATAAAATGACAGCTTATATGATAACTTGTAAGATCTAATTTATAAATTAAATTGCAAAATTGTTGATGTCATATTTTATGTATAAAATAACAAAACTTTTTATAAATATAATGTAATGTGTTTACAAAATTATTTATAACGTTTGTAATTAAAAAGTGATGTATTGATTAATTTGTTATGTATACATACAAATACAATGTTATATCATTTTATATTTTACGATTATAAGGCTTTATATATTATATGTTATGCCATTTGAATTGTTACACATACATTATTTATAAACATATTCTATATATTATATAATGTTCGGTAAAAATATCAGTGGTAATTTACAAATATAAAGGCGAGAATAATAAAATATATAATTTATAATTTGTTAATCAGTACTGATAGATATTATAATATTAAAAATAATATTCATATATTATGAATATGTTATACGTAAGTGTTCGGCGTAATATAAATAAAACATTATAAACATATCCACCTGTTATTTGATTAAATACTCCACCGCGAAGTGCAATAGCTAATTGAATCATTTATTCTCTATAATAATCTAGACATATAAATACATAATATTTGAACTATAATATTACTTATAATATATATAATATATCTGTTGTAAATTACTAGAATTACTGATCAATTATAATATATATAATATATTAGTGGTAAATTACTAACATTACTGATTAATTATAATAT
This sequence comes from Osedax frankpressi, assembly GCA_964035775.1. Classification (NCBI taxonomy): domain Eukaryota; kingdom Metazoa; phylum Annelida; class Polychaeta; order Sabellida; family Siboglinidae; genus Osedax; species Osedax frankpressi. Next base: position 19,666,048 of record OZ038313.1, read on the forward strand.
ATATAATATATTAGTGGTAAATTACTAACATTACTGATTAATTATAATATATATATAATATATTAGTGGTAAATTACTAGCATTACTGATTAATTATAATATATATAATATATTAGTGGTAAATTACTAACATTACTGATTAATTATAATATATATAATATATTAGTTGTACATTACTAACATTACTGATTAATTATAATATATATATTAATTATAATTATAATTATTAGATTAATTATAATTATTAATATATAATATATTAGTGGTAAATTACTAGCAGTACTGATTAATTATAATATATATAATATATTAGTGGTAAATTACTAACATTACTGATTAATTATAATATATATAATATATTAGTGGTAAATTACTAACATTACTGATTAATTATAATATATATATAATATATTAGTGGTAAATTACTAACATTACTGATTAATTATAATATATATATAATATATTAGTGGTAAATTACTAACATTACTGATTAATTATAATATATATAATATATTAGTGGTAAATTACTAACATTACTGATTAATTATAATATATATAATATATTAGTTGTACATTACTAACATTACTGATTAATTATAATATATATAATATATTAGTTGTACATTACTAACATTACTGATTAATTATAATATATATATATTTATTATAATTATAATTATTAGATTAATTATAATTATTAATATATAATATATTAGTGGTAAATTACTAGCAGTACTGATTAATTATAATATATATAATATATTAGTGGTAAATTACTAACATTACTGATTAATTATAATATATATAATATATTAGTTGTACATTACTAACATTACTGATTAATTATAATATATATAATATATTAGTTGTACATTACTAACATTACTGATTAATTATAATATATATATATTTATTATAATTATAATTATTAGATTAATTATAATTATTAATATATAATATATTAGTGGTAAATTACTAGCAGTACTGATTAATTATAATATATATAATATATTAGTGGTAAATTACTAACATTACTGATTAATTATAATATATATATAATATATTAGTGGTAAATTACTAACATTACTGATTAATTATAATATATATAATATATTAGTGGTAAATTACTAACATTACTGATTAATTATAATATATATAATATATTAGTTGTACATTACTAACATTACTGATTAATTATAATATATATATATTTATTATAATTATAATTATTAGATTAATTATAATTATTAATATATAATATATTAGTGGTAAATTACTAGCAGTACTGATTAATTATAATATATATAATATATTAGTGGTAAATTACTAACATTACTGATTAATTATAATATATATATAATATATTAGTGGTAAATTACTAGTATTACTGATTAATTATAATATATATAATATATTAGTGGCAAATTACTAGTATTACTGATAATAAACTCGTTAAGTATTGCAACTACTGTTAAATTATAAAAATATGTATCAACTCTATAACTCCCTTCTAATGGATGCTATTTCCAAATCAAGCAATATATATAAACATATATATACGTATATATATGTATATTTAAATATACTTTTTATTTACATTAGTATATTGAATTTCATAGTTTTAAGACGTGTATCAATATTTTAATAATAAAATGTATTATAATATGGAATATTAATGTGCGCAAACACGATTTACGAATGTTTTACATGACGTAGCTCATATGCAAAACATACAAAAATACGTGTGCATCGAATAACTTAAAAACAGGTGTGTTTTGATCCGCTACTAATAAATTAATATGTATAAACATGCCATTTTAAATAAACTACATTTCATAAGTATGTAGTTTATATGTATACAACTTGTTCTTAATTTTTGTTTATATTATTAAATTTTGAATATCATTATAACGATAGAAAATATTAATATAATTAATATAATAGTTTCCGTAATAGATTATATGGTATCTATAGATACTATTATAATAATATTGATATAAATATTAAACATATTATAATATATTATATGGTATCTATAGATACTATTATAATAATATTGTAATATATATTAAACATATTATAATATATTATATATAATTTAATAAATACGTTAAATCACAATATTTTTGTATTTTAATATCATAACTGTATGACATTATAATACTTTAACAATTACATTATATATGATATTTTATATGGTGTACTTTAACTTTATGTATTATAACTTAAGTGAAATATAACTTTAAATAATATATTGTATTATAATTATAATTTAATATAATACTCTGATTGCATTAAATATAAATTTAATTATTAATCAAAATAAGCACAACAAATGATAAATAAAAAAGCGAACGTTATGTTTATGATAGTTTAGTTATGACATATCATATAACGTAATCTTGTAAGGAATTTAATGTCGAACTAATGAGTTATGCATGCTATTAGGATTATAATATATATATATATATATATATATATAATATATATATATATATATATATATATATATAAGTGTGGGTGTTGTGTGTGTATGTGTGTGTGCGTATGTGTATGTATATTATATATTAAATTATAATATACTTTATATGATTTTTTATAAGAATTTTATATAATATATATTATAATTTATATAAAAAAATAATAAATATTATTGTAGTAAATTGACTATTTATGTTATAATTTCATTAATGTATTTGCTACAGTTGCTTACGGGATATAAATCGTATGATAAGTTCATACCCAGGTCCGCAAATAACAAGCATACAGTTCGCGCCCCTATCGACTATTAATTACTCGATAACCTCACTTTCTCTCATGCCGAGAATTCGCCAAAAGTCCGGGAATTACTCTTCGGCGAGGTATTTATGATTTCGCGGCGTCGGGTGCCGCGAATTAATGTAACTCGTGGTTACGGCGTCTCTCGCCAGGGTGTGGAGTGACGATTAGATCGGAACCAGATGATACGTGCGCAATAGGCCTCGGCAAAGTAACGGCAACCGGAAATACAAGTGTATGAGCGTCGAGCATCATGCATCACTGTAATGTCATTTCGCTGTATACGTAGGGCCTACTTCGTGGGGGCCTACTTCGTGGGGGCTAGCTCGTGGGGGCCTACTTCGTGGGGCCTACTTCGTGGGGCCTAGCTCGTGGGGCCTAGATCGGCCAGCCGGTGTGGTTAATTATTGTTCTGGGGGTATGGTTAGGAGGCTTCACGTGTGAAACTCCACATGTTAATAATGTTTGCCGTTCTGTCGGAGAAAACCCTCGGCACTAAGTCTCTTGTTAACATAATCGATGATATTTTTATTAATTTATAGTCGTCGTTAATTGATTACCGAGCCACAGTAGATATAGTCCTCTATGTATGTATAGCCCTCTATATATGTATGTATAGCCCTCTATATATGTGTGTATAGCCCTCTATATATGTGTGTATAGCCCTCTATACATGTATGTATAGCCCTCTATATATGTATGTATAGCCCTCTATATATGTGTGTATATCCCTCTATATATATGTGTGTATAGCCCTCTATGTATGTATGTATAGCCCTCTATATATGTATGTATAGCCCTCTATATATGTGTGTATATCCCTCTATATATATGTGTGTATAGCCCTCTATGTATGTATGTATAGCCCTCTATATATGTATGTATAGCCCTCTATATATGTGTGTATAACCCTCTATATATGTATGTATAGCCCTCTATATATGTGTGTATAGCCCTCTATATATGTGTGTATAGCCCTCTATACATGTATGTATAGCCCTCTATATATGTATGTATAGCCCTCTATATATGTGTGTATATCCCTCTATATATATGTGTGTATAGCCCTCTATGTATGTATGTATAGCCCTCTATATATGTATGTATAGCCCTCTATATATATGTGTATAACCCTCTATATGTGTGTATAGCCCTCTATATATGTGTGTATAGCCCTCTATATATGTGTATATAGCCCTCTATATATGTATGTATAGCCCTCTATATATGTGTGTATAACCCTCTATATATGTGTGTATAGCCCTCTATATATGTGTGTATAGCCCTCTATATATGTATGTATATAGCCCTCTATATATGTATGTATAGCCCTCTATATATGTGTGTATAACCCTCTATATATGTGTGTATAGCCCTCTATATATGTGTGTATAGCCCTCTATATATGTGTGTATAGCCCTCTATATATGTGTGTATAGCCCTCTATATATGTATGTATAGCCCTCTATATATGTGTGTATAGCCCTCTATATATGTGTGTATAGCCCTCTATATATGTATGTATAGCCCTCTATATATGTGTGTATAGCCCTCTATATATGTGTGTATAGTCCTCTATATATGTGTGTATAGCCCTCTATATATGTGTGTATAGCCCTCTATATATGTGTGTATAGCCCTCTATATATGTATGTATATAGCCCTCTATATATGTATGTATAGCCCTCTATATATGTGTGTATAACCCTCTATATATGTGTGTATAGCCCTCTATATATGTGTGTATAGCCCTCTATATATGTGTGTATAGCCCTCTATATATGTGTGTATAGCCCTCTATATATGTATGTATAGCCCTCTATATATGTGTGTATAGCCCTCTATATATGTGTGTATAGCCCTCTATATATGTGTGTATAGCCCTCTATATATGTGTATAGCCCTCTATATATATGTGTATAGCCCTCTATATATGTGTGTATAGCCCTCTATATGTGTGTATAGCCCTCTATATATGTGTGTATAGCCCTCTATATGTGTGTATAGCCCTCTATATATATGTGTATAGCCCTCTATATATGTGTATAGCCCTCTATATATATGTGTATAGCCCTCTATATATGTGTGTATAGCCCTCTATATATGTGTGTATAGCCCTCTATATATGTGTGTGTAGCCCTCTATATATGTGTATAGCCCTATATATATATGTGTATATCCCTCTATGTGTGTATAGCCCTCTATATATGTGTGTATAGCCCTCTATATGTGTGTATAGCCCTCTATATGTGTGTATAGCCCTCTATATATATGTGTATAGCCCTCTATATATGTGTGTATAGCCCTCTATATATGTGTGTATATCCCTCTATGTGTGTATAGCCCTCTATATATGTGTGTATATCCCTCTATGTGTGTATAGCCCTCTAAATATGTGTGTATAGCCCTCTATATGTGTGTATAGCCCTCTATATGTGTGTATAGCCCTCTATATATATGTGTATAGCCCTCTATATATGTGTGTATAGCCCTCTATATATGTGTGTATATCCCTCTATGTGTGTATAGCCCTCTATATATGTGTGTATATCCCTTTATGTGTGTATAGCCCTCTATATATGTGTGTATAGCCCTCTATATGTGTGTATAGCCCTCTATATGTGTGTATAGCCCTCTATATATATGTGTATAGCCCTCTATATATGTGTGTGTATAGCCCTCTATATGTGTGTATAGCCCTATATATGTGTGTATATCCCTCTATGTGTGTATAGCCCTCTATATATGTGTGTATATCCCTCTATGTGTGTATAGCCCTCTATATATGTGTGTATAGCCCTCTATATGTGTGTATAGCCCTCTATATATGTGTGTATATCCCTCTATGTGTGTATAGCCCTCTATATATGTGTGTATAGCCCTATATATATGTGTGTATAGCCCTCTATATAAGTGTGTATAGCCCTCTATATATGTGTGTATAGCCCTCTATATATGTGTGTATAGCCCTCTATATATATGTGTATAGCCCTCTATATATGTGTGTATAGCCCTCTATATATGTGTGTATAGCCCTATATATATGTGTGTATAGCCCTCTATATAAGTGTGTATAGCCCTCTATATATGTGTGTATAGCCCTCTATATATGTGTGTATAGCCCTCTATATATATGTGTATAGCCCTCTATATATGTGTGTATAGCCCTATATATATGTGTATATAGCCCTCTATATAAGTGTGTATAGCCCTCTATATATGTGTGTATAGCCCTCTATATATGTGTGTATAGCCCTCTATATATGTGTGTATAGCCCTCTATATATGTGTGTATAGCCATCTATATATGTGTGTATAGCCCTCTATATATGTGTGTATAGCCCTCTATATATGTGTGTATAGCCCTCTATATATGTGTGTATAGCCCTCTATATATGTGTGTATAGCCCTCTATATATGTGTGTATAGCCCTCTATATATGTGTGTATAGCCCTCTATATATGTGTGTATAGCCCTCTATATATGTGTGTATAGCCCTCTATATATGTGTGTATAGCCCTCTATATATGTGTGTATAGCCCTCTATATATGTGTGTATAGCCCTCTATATATGTGTGTATAGCCCTCTATATATGTGTGTATAGCCCTCTATATATGTGTGTATAGCCCTCTATATATGTGTGTATAGCCCTCTATATATGTGTGTATAGCCCTCTATATATGTGTGTATAGCCCTCTATATATGTGTATAGCCCTCTATATATATGTGTATAGCCCTCTATATATGTGTGTATAGCCCTCTATATATGTGTATAGCCCTCTATATATGTGTGTATAGCCCTCTATATATGTGTGTATAGCCCTCTATATATGTGTGTATAGCCCTCTATATATGTGTGTATAGCCCTCTATATATGTGTGTATAGCCCTCTATATATGTGTGTATAGCCCTCTATATATGTGTGTATAGCCCTCTATATATGTGTATAGCCCTCTATATATGTGTGTATAGCCCTCTATATATGTGTGTATAGCCCTCTATATATGTGTATAGCCCTCTATATATGTGTGTATAGCCCTCTATATATGTGTGTATAGCCCTCTATATATGTGTGTATAGCCCTCTATATATGTGTGTATAGCCCTCTATATATGTGTGTATAGCCCTCTATATATGTGTGTATAGCCCTCTATATATGTGTATAGCCCTCTATATATGTGTGTATAGCCCTCTATATATGTGTGTATAGCCCTCTATATATGTGTATAGCCCTCTATATATGTGTGTATAGCCCTCTATATATGTGTATAGCCCTCTATATATGTGTGTATAGCCCTCTATATATGTGTGTATAGCCCTCTATATATGTGTATAGCCCTCTATATATGTGTGTATAGCCCTATATATAAGTGTATATGTCTAGAGTTATGTATATGCAGTTTAATATATCGAATAATGAGTGAATGAATAATATCCATTGGATATTACTTATATTTAAATATGAAATTATTATAAATATTAATAAATATACTTATATATTTAGTGTATTATATTTCTATTTATTTATAGTATATATTTATTAATATAAATATGATATACATTAAATATAATATATATGTAATTAAACATATTTTATTTATTTATATAATTGCCTAATATATGTAAACTTATATACATATATTATATATGGTCTATAAAACTTCTCATGAAACTAAATTATATAACTAACACAAATTAGTATATTATTATTTTAACATGAACACATTATATTTATATTTTGGATTTATATGATTGTTATATATATTATCATTATTATTTAAGTAATTGTATTACCAAAATTATTTCTTAGATATAGTTATGTAATTATTATATAATTTGAAATAAAAATAAATTCTACTATTTAATATATATATATGTATATATATAAATATATATATATATATATATATATATATATATATATATATGTATATATATATGTTTTTAATATATTTTATATATATATTATATACTTAACTAATATTCATATAAATAATATATATTATTTTATATTTTGAATAAACGTTATTCTCAATATAAATATTTCAGAAACTATCCCATCCATATTTTCACTATTATTGATTTTTAATTAAAATATATGTTTATGTTAATTTAAATAATAATATAAGAATACATATTAATAATTATAACGTAGCAAACACAGTCATGTATGGGTTTTTACTAAAAAACTTTAAAAATTATTTAAATTAGGTAATACAAAAAATGAAGACTTGGATTCTCTCTACTTCAAGTGTTTGTAACTAAAGTAGCTAGGATATATATAACTATTATATATCTTACATTTTTAATGCAAATTATAAAAATATATTTGTATCGTAAACACAAATATTTATATTTTTATTATATAAAAAAAACTTAAAATAATGAACTTAAAATAATTTATTTAGAAAATAGATAAATAATATTTAAGAGGTTTATAGTAATTTCCAAGAAAATACTCAAAATAGTGATATATGTCATTATATTACTTAATAATAATAATAATAATATAAGTAATAATAATAATAATATAATAATCATTTTATATAAAAACATTTAGTATAACACACATTTAATATAATAAATTTTTAATATAATAAACATTTAATAAAATAAACATTTAAGTTAACAAATATTTAATATAATAAAAATGTATTATAATAAACATTTAATAAAATATACATTTAATATAATAAACATTTAATATAATACACATTTAATATAATAAACATTTAATATAATAAACATTTAATATAATAAAAATGTAATATAATAAACATTTAATATAATAAAAATGTAATATAATAAACATATAATATAATACATTTTTTATATAATAAACATTTTATAAACATTTAATATAATAAATACAATTATATTTATTATATTAAATTAAAAATGTAATGTGATCAAAATTATTACTTACAAAAATACCTTTCGAAAATTTATAAAATATTTAATTTGCAAAATATTTATAATTAATATTATTACTAAATACTATATAGTAATATATAGTAACACAAATAATTTGACATATTTAGTTAACTACAATTTAAAACAACACCATAAATGTATAAATATATATATATATATAAATATATAAATATATAAATATATATATATATATATAAATATATAAATATAAATATATATATATATATATATATATATATATATATATATATATATGTATTACAAATTGTAAATGCTAATAAATATATTTCTAATATATCGTTCATTTATATATCAACTGATTAATATATTAATATTATTGCAATAATGCAGACTATATTCTATAAAGTACGTTATTTAGTAATGATATGTATTTATATATAAAGGGATATATTCGTGTATAAATATTACTTATACGTTGAAACTGCCAACCGTGTAATATCGGTAGTTCTTAAGTGATCTTTGGTACTTCGGGGGTATTTTGCATAAACAATATCGGCAAATGTTACTACGCCAAACTCTACGGGTTCTACGGGCAATTAAGCGTACGAATACATCACTGTAGTGTCTGTACAATGTAAATTCACACTCGTAGTCACGTGGTCATTGTATATAATAATGAGTCCGTTGTGCTCCCAGACCGACATATTGATAGATTAAATAAAATCGACTGGTATATATATATATATATATATATATATATATATATATATATATATACATATGTATATATATATATATATATATATATACTACGCAAAATAAAATATATTGTTTTTATTTATTTATTTGTGTTTTAAATTAATACCATACTAATGTACTGATGAATAGCAATAAAGTAATATAAATATTATATAATATATATAAATATCGTTATATAATTGAATTTATAATTAATTCTCTTTTTGTAGACGTATGTTTCCTACTTTCCAAGTTCGTTTATTCGGTTTAGAACCACACGCTAATTACATGGTGATGTTAGATTTCATTGCCTTGGACGACAAGAGATACAGATATTCCTTCCATTCTTCTAGTTGGGTAAGTAATATAGATATCAGTGA
>OZ038313.1:19676039-19683539 GCA_964035775.1 Osedax frankpressi
GTTTTAAAATATGTATAGGATTTTATGAACGCGTTGGTTTCTCGGCGATTAAATCCGACTCGAACGAGATTATTAAAAATGAATAACGTATTCGGAATCCATATCCTAAAATCTATAAGATGGCCATTTTCATAATCTAAAAAAAGAATATTTATGTTTCCTCAAAAAATTTCATATACTTGACCGTCAATAATGTCTCCTCTCGCCTCGGCTTTCGCGCTCGATTCTCACCCAATATTTAATATTTTCTTTAGAAATTTAAACCTAACGATAGATAATTGATAAAGCTACAAATTCTTTATATATATTTATATTCGATAAACCTGTTTTTAGTACCGTAAAATGGTAGTAAAGTTGAAAAATCACTTTTTTAGATTTTACATTTTTGGAGCCGAATTTCGGGTATTAATTTACTTATTTTTGAAAGTATCTAAATCCTACGTCTTAGAGTTCGTTCGTATCTTACGTTAACTACAGCGATATCGATATTTCTTACGATAAGTTTCGAGATAATCGAGGTTATATTTTTAGAAATTTTTCGAAATCTAAATTCGAGAGTCTCGAGTAAATCGATGCGTCACGCATTTCGATGAATCACGCAGCGCTCTCAATCTTTATATACGTATATAGGAAGGTATACGCTATAGTGACCTCGAATACGTATTTAAATGTATGCATTGTATAGTACTGCTATATCGTTATAATATGATATACAAAATGCACTATATGCAATACTATAACAATTACTCCATCATATAACTAATGTTTGTATTGGGTTTGGTTTTTTGTTTGTTTCTGTGTAGTTTTTTTTGAATAAATTAATATAAATTTGACGACAGATTAAGTTCGTATACTATAATTATATTATTTGTGTTTGTGTTTTTGGTTTGGATTCTGTTTAGGAATTATAAGTCCTAAAACTATAGTTTTAGATTTGAGTTTAGTTTTAGGTTTGGATTCGAGTTTGTATTTGGGATTATTTCTGAGGTTTTTTTAAAAATAAAATAGTATATATTTAATCTCAGGCTATTTTCGTAAACAAATAATTATAATGTTTGGTTTTAGGGTTCGTTTTGGATATATGTCGGGGTTTGGGTTTAGTTCTTTATAGGTTTTTCCAAAAGTAAAATAATGTATATTTAATCTAATCGGGCTATGTTTATATAACTTTAATTATAATATTTTGTTTAAGTTTGGTTCTACGTGGGGTTTTGAATAAATTAAAATAAATTTGATGCCAGGAAATGTTCGTAGACTATAATTATATTATTTGTTTTTGGTTTTTGGTTTGGGTTTGATTCTGTGTAGGCTTTTTTTAGAATGCATTATAATACTGATTTTAATGCTGAGATATATTTATATACTATAATTATAATTTGGGGGTTTAAATTTTGGTTTGGTTCCGTGTGGATTTTTTTTAAATAAATTAAATTTAATTTAATGCCGGAATATGTTCATATCCTATAATTATAACATTTTATTTTGATTTTAGGTTATTTTTTGGTTTGGGTTTATGTGGGCTTTTTTAAAATATATTAAAATACGATAAAATATAAAAGAAGGCGCGACTTAATTTTAATCTACGTGTCGACCAATCATCGATTAGACTAATCGTCGTATATAATGAATCGCGACATTAATTAGCGTTCATTCTAAAATTTACTTATAATATTTAATATCGATTATATATATATATATATATATAAATTTATATACAGAAATTAATAGTTTAATTATTGATTGCATTCGCAATGTCTTGCGCTTGTATAATTAATATTATTTGGTTATTCGATCTTATTCATATACTTAATTCAGTAATACAATCGTTCAATTTATTGATTAGTATTAACATATTTCGTACTGTAACTCTATTTATTAAATAAAATTATATAAAATAATAGATTCAAATCAATTCAAATAATAAACAAATTTACATAATATCATTCAATAATATTTAATTTGTATTTCAGAAAAAGAATGAAAATAAATAATATGGATACATACACAATAATATGGTAGGCCTCAATATATTTTGGGGTCGTTTAGTCTATAGTTAGTTAAAATGTTGCTTAGGCTCCGCTATACCATGACTAGTTAGATCTTGCTAGTTTAAATGAGTGCTTAGCGATGTCACTATCCTCTCACTAATTAACTAGTTTAAATGAGTGCTTAGTCGTGTTCATTATCCTCTCACTAGTTTACTAGTTTAAATGAGTGCTTAGAGATGTCACTATCCTCTCACTGGTTGATTAGTTTAAATGAGTGCTTAGTCGTGTTCATTATCCTCTCACTAGTAAGATCTAAATAGTGATGGTATAGTGGAGTATCCTTCATCTACTATAGACTGTAATGACATATATCTGGATCAGTATTATTGTGTAAAGAAAACAATACCTATACATTACATCCTCGTTAGTATAATAAATAAATAGTATATAAATACATACACAGATAACAATTATTTTTAATCATATTAATAATTAAATTGTTATAAAATATATAAAATTATTTAAATAATATCGATATACAATGAATCAGTTTCTTTAAAGATTATTGATACTAATAGTAATTAAATATATTTAATATATTTTAATATATAATATATATACTTATATTTTAGATGAGAGATGTAAACTAAAGTATCTTCTATATCAGAGTATCTACATCACTTGCACGATACTCCTTTTAAAGATAATCCATAATATAAAGGACTAACACACTTAAAGAATCCCCACACCTAAACAAAATCTCCAAGAACTAAAGAAGCTCTCACAGTTAAACCACTACATATCTAAAGAAACCTCAGAAACTAAGACATCAATATATCTGAAGGGTAAACACAGTGAAAGCAATAGAAGACAATGATCTCAGATTTCTTCAGAAATTTCTGAAATAATCGGAATGCAATTCGAAAATATTTCAACTGACCAATGTAATATTTTCGGATTGCATTCCTATCTTAGGCAATAAATAGATGAAAGTGATATTTTGCCTTTATTAGATTTATATAACTTATTTTTATTTACATAAAAATATTTAATTACAAACTATTACCAATATAAATTGTTATTACTATAAATTAATATTACAATTATTTGTGTAATAGAATTCGAAAATAGTTGATTTGAGATGGACTTTAGTCCCAGGTTTATAATCTATAATAAATATTTAATAGATACTCCTAGCTGTATATAATACAATATCTCTATTAATTAAATAATATATTAATTTATAATATTAAATCATATTCTGTATTAACTGAATATTTTATTATGATCCATAAGAAAATATATAAATATATAAATTAGTAAATATAAATAAGTAAATACTACCACTACTACTACTACTACTACTACTACTACTACTACTACTACTACTACTACTACTACTACTACTACTACTACTACTACTACTACTACTACTACTACTACTACTACTACTACTACTACTACTACTACTACTACTACTACTACTACTACTACTACTACTACTACTACTACTACTACTACTACTACTACTACTACTACTACTACTACTACTACTACTACTACTACTACTACTACTACTACTACTACTACTACTACTACTACTACTACTACTACTACTACTACTACTACTACTACTACTACTACTACTACTACTACTACTACTACTACTACTACTACTACTACTACTACTACTACTACTACTACTACTACTACTACTACTACTACTACTACTACTACTACTACTACTACTACTACTACTACTACTACTACTACTACTACTACTACTACTACTACTACTACTACTACTACTACTACTACTACTACTACTACTACTACTACTACTACTACTACTACTACTACTACTACTACTACTACTACTACTACTACTACTACGACTACAAGTTATAATAGTATGACTGAACTAATGAACTTTATATAATTTAGTAAACTATTAATAATTATAAAATGTTGTATCGAGAAAGTTGTAATAAATTACATTTATTTAAACTATTGATAATAAAAAAATTGCAAATAAATTAGTTATATAATATACAATATAGATGTCACAAAAAATATATATTTTCACATTGAAAATTATTTTAAAAATAGATATAAAAAGTATACATAACTTATTATATGATATTAAGATTTTTTGTTTTAGATGAATATATTATTATAATTGTTATATTCGTTAGTTCAATTAAATATACAATTATTCTTCTGGATATTAGTAACTCTTTAAATGAAAATAAAATAAAATTTTGTTTTTAATTAAAAAAAATAAAATATTTAAAATTATTAATTTAGAAAAAACAAAACAATAACAATTACTTTATTTAATTGAATCCTAAATAAATTATTATAAATTAATGTTGTATTTATTACAAAATATTAATAAATAAAAATGCATCAAACCTGCAATCAATGTGTTAGTGTAATATTTATATAATTAATATTATTTGGTTATTCGATCTTATTCATATACTTAATTCAGTAATACATTCGTTCAATTTATTGATTAGTATTAACATATTTCGTACTGTAACTCTATTTATTAAATAAAATTATATAAAATAATAGATTCAAATCAATTCAAATAATAATCAAATTTACATAATATCATTCAATAATATTTAATTTGTATTTCAGAAAAAGAATGAAAATAAATAATATGGATACATACACAATAATATGGTAGGCCTCAATATATTTTGGGGTCGTTTAGTCTATAGTTAGTTAAAATGTTGCTTAGGCTCCGCTATACCATGACTAGTTAGATCTTGCTAGTTTAAATGAGTGCTTAGCGATGTCACTATCCTCTCACTAATTAACTAGTTTAAATGAGTGATTAAATGTTGCTTAGGCTCCGCTATACCATGACTAGTTAGATCTTGCTAGTTTAAATGAGTGCTTAGCGATGTCACTATCCTCTCACTAATTAACTAGTTTAAATGAGTGATTAGTCGTGTTCATTATCCTCTCACTAGTTTACTAGTTTAAATGAGTGCTTAGAGATGTCACTATCCTCTCACTGGTTGATTAGTTTAAATGAGTGCTTAGTCGTGTTCATTATCCTCTCACTAGTAAGATCTAAATAGTGATGGTATAGTGGAGTATCCTTCATCTACTATAGACTGTAATGACATATATCTGGATCAGTATTATTGTGTAAAGAAAACAATACCTATACATTACATCCTCGTTAGTATAATAAATAAATAGTATATAAATACATACACAGATAACAATTATTTTTAATCATATTAATAATTAAATTGTTATAAAATATATAAAATTATTTAAATAATATCGATATATAATGAATCAGTTTCTTTAAAGATTATTGATCCTAATAGTAATTAAATATATTTAATATATTTTAATATATAATATATTCACTTATATTTTAGATGAGAGATGTAAACTAAAGTATCTTCTATATCAGAGTATTTACATCACTTGCACGATACTCCTTTTAAAGATAATCCATAATATAAAGGACTAACACACTTAAAGAATCCCCACACCTAAACAAAATCTCCAAGAACTAAAGAAGCTCTCACAGTTAAACCACTACATAGCTAAAGAAACCTCAGACACTAAGACATCAATATATCTGAAGGGTAAACACAGTGAAAGCAATAGAAGACAATGATCTCAGATTTCTTCAGAAATTTCTGAAATAATCGGAATGCAATTCGAAAATATTTCAACTGACCAATGTAATATTTTCGGATTGCATTCCTATCTTAGGCAATAAATAGATGAAAGTGATATTTTGCCTTTATTAGATTTATATAACTTATTTTTATTTACATATATATAAAAATATTTAATTACAAACTATTACCAATATAAATTGTTATTACTATAAATTAATATTACAATTATTTGTGTAATTGAATTCGAAAATAGTTGATTTGAGATGGACTTTAGTCCCAGGTTTATAATCTATAATACATATTTAATAGATACTCCTAGCTGTATATAATACAATATCTCTATTAATTAAATAATATATTAATTTATAATATTAAATCATATTCTATATTAGCTGAATATTTTATTATGATCCATAAGAAAATATATAAATATATAAATTAGTAAATATAAATAAGTAAATACTACTACTACTACTACTACTACTACTACTACTACTACTACTACTACTACTACTACTACTACTACTACTACTACTACTACTACTACTACTACTACTACTACTACTACTACTACTACTACTACTACTACTACTACTACTACTACTACTACTACTACTACTACTACTACTACTACTACTACTACTACTACTACTACTACTACTACTACTACTACTACTACTACTACTACTACTACTACTACTACTACTACTACTACTACTACTACTACTACTACTACTACTACTACTACTACTACTACTACTACTACTACTACTACTACTACTACTACTACTACTACTACTACTACTACTACTACTACTACTACTACTACTACTACTACTACTACCTCTACTACTACTACTACTACTACTACTACTACTACTACTACTACTACTACTACTACTACTACTACTACTACTACTACTACTACTACTACTACTACTACTACTACTACTACTACTACTACTACTACTACTACTACTACTACTACTACTACTACTACTACTACTACTACTACTACTACTACTACTACTACTACTACTACTACTACTACTACTACTACTACTACTACTACTACTACTACTACTACTACTACTACTACTACTACTACTACTACTACTACTACTACTACTACTACTACTACTACTACTACTACTACTACTACTACTACTACTACTACTACTACTACTACTACTACTACTACTACTACTACTACTACTACTACTACTACTACTACTACTACTACTACTACTACTACTACTACTACTACTACTACTACTACTACTACTACTACTACTACTACTATTAAATTAAATTAAATTAAATTAAATCCCCTACAACTTCCACAAATATACCTTCAATTCGGATCAATAACCAAATAATTAAATACTCTTCCACCGCTCAAAACCTTGGTATAATTTTCGATCAAAAATTATCTTTCTCTCAATACACAACTTCCTTATCAAAATCCATTAATCGAACACTCCACACTATCCGTCTAATTAGACCCTCCATCACCACCAAGCTCGCCCAACTGCTTGTTACATCCCTAATACTGCCTAGAATCGACTACTGCAACTCTACACTACACAGACTTCCCCGAAATTCTATAATTCCTTTCACCAAACTACTATATTCCGCAGCACGCATAGTTTACCGCATCCCTAAATACTCCAGAACTCATATAACTCCATATCTCAAAACACTACACTGGCTACCCATCACACAGCGAATCCAATACAAAATTATACTTCTCACTCATCTAGCTACACATCACAATAAACCAGACTACTTGACTGACCTACTGACTGACTACAATCCCTCCAGATCCCAACGTACTGAAAACCAATATA
>OZ038313.1:19688539-19702227 GCA_964035775.1 Osedax frankpressi
GGCGTGGGCAACTCGCCCCTCGGTCCGATGCGCTCCTGAATAGCCTCGGAATGTCAGCATCGGTAAAAGAATTAATCACGATTCGAACGTTGGAAGGTGGTGTACGAGCATATAGGCACTACATGCGAGCGACATAGGCTTATTACGTACACCAAGGACTGAGTAGGTGTTGTGCGAAACTAGATAACCAAACTTTAATCATTTATTATACCCTCCCGCTAAAATTAACTACACCACATTACCACGTTAACTTCCCATCATATATTATTATTACACCTACCTTCACATATTTCAATATGATTTCACACCGCCATGTTATTATTAATACATCTCTTTACCTTTTATTCTTATCGTTGTTTGTTTTTATACGTAAACCCCTACTCGTACATTACTATCAATGTTCATCATTTGTCGAACAATACCTAAATGGTGAAGCCCAGCCAAAGTTTCTTTGAAATAATAAATGGGTGTTGATGGCGAGTTGTCCAGAAATAGTAGTAGTAGTAGTAGTAGTAGTAGTAGTAGTAGTAGTAGTAGTAGTAGTAGTAGTAGTAGTAGTAGTAGTAGTAGTAGTAGTAGTAGTAGTAGTAGTAGTAGTAGTAGTAGTAGTAGTAGTAGTAGTAGTAGTAGTAGTAGTAGTAGTAGTAGTAGTAGTAGTAGTAGTAGTAGTAGTAGTAGTAGTAGTAGTAGTAGTAGTAGTAGTAGTAGTAGTAGTAGTAGTAGTAGTAGTAGTAGTAGTAGTAGTAGTAGTAGTAGTAGTAGTAGTAGTAGTAGTAGTAGTAGTAGTAGTAGTAGTAGTAGTAGTAGTAGTAGTAGTAGTAGTAGTAGTAGTAGTAGTAGTAGTAGTAGTAGTAGTAGTAGTAGTAGTAGTAGTAGTAGTAGTAGTAGTAGTAGTAGTAGTAGTAGTAGTAGTAGTAGTAGTAGTAGTAGTAGTAGTAGTAGTAGTAGTAGTAGTAGTAGTAGTAGTAGTAGTAGTAGTAGTAGTAGTAGTAGTAGTAGTAGTAGTAGTAGTAGTAGTAGTAGTAGTAGTAGTAGTAGTAGTAGTAGTAGTAGTAGTAGTAGTAGTAGTAGTAGTAGTAGTAGTAGTAGTAGTAGTAGTAGTAGTAGTAGTAGTAGTAGTAGTAGTAGTAGTAGTAGTAGTAGTAGTAGTAGTAGTAGTAGTAGTAGTAGTAGTAGTAGTAGTAGTAGTAGTAGTAGTAGTAGTAGTAGTAGTAGTAGTAGTAGTAGTAGTAGTAGTAGTAGTAGTAGTAGTAGTAGTAGTAGTAGTAGTAGTAGTAGTAGTAGTAGTAGTAGTAGTAGTAGTAGTAGTAGTAGTAGTAGTAGTAGTAGTAGTAGTAGTAGTAGTAGTAGTAGTAGTAGTAGTAGTAGTAGTAGTAGTAGTAGTAGTAGTAGTAGTAGTAGTAGTAGTAGTAGTAGTAGTAGTAGTAGTAGTAGTAGTAGTAGTAGTAGTAGTAGTAGTAGTAGTAGTAGTAGTAGTAGTAGTAGTAGTAGTAGTAGTAGTAGTAGTAGTAGTAGTAGTAGTAGTAGTAGTAGTAGTAGTAGTAGTAGTAGTAGTAGTAGTAGTAGTAGTAGTAGTAGTAGTAGTAGTAGTAGTAGTAGTAGTAGTAGTAGTATTAGTAGTAGTAGTAGTAGTAGTAATAGTAGTAGTAGAAGTAATTAAAATATTCTGTTCTAATACATTACACTTCTTACATAGATAACATTCTCTATTAAATCAAACTTATTTAAAATCTCATAATTCTCTATTATATCAAAAGTCTCTTCCATCTCATAATTAGATAATAGATCGTAGTTCTTTAAAATCTTGCAATTATCTAATAGATCTAACTTCCATAATAGAAATCGTTTCAACAAGATAATTCAATTATGTAATATACTTCTCCAAGAGATCACTTAAGTATATAATATTATATATTAGTAGAGTAGATTATATTGATCTAATATATATAAAGGATGCTAGTTTAAAACTGAGTAACACTAACGAAGCTTATGTGTACGTTAATCAATCATATTATATTGTAGATATAGTTTATTTTTATAAACGAATATATATTGCTATACATATTATCTTTCAATTGAAATTATAATCATAATTTATAAATTTATTTTAGCTTAAAGTTTATTTCATAATTAATTTAATTTATTATAATTTACTCAATATATCATATATAGTTTATAAATAAAATAATCAAAATATGAAAAGTAAACAATCTAAATATGTAAATACAAGATCACAAGATCACAGAATTCAAAGGTTCGTAGATTCAAATAATTTATTATCATATTAAAAATCGCTTAATTACACATCTAACATTTATTAAAGAAAAGCTAATATTTTTGTTAACAAATTTATATAATATTTAAAAAAATTATTCAAGCATGCATTCTTCTAAATCTATAATATCAGTTATAATTGGCTCTTATGACTCCAATTGATATTTTAGAGTAATTTCTCGTGTTAATTATTATTAATATGATTAAAAGGGAAATTATTTGATATTTTAGATAACTCTTTTATCTTTTAATGTATAGTTTTCATAGTTGATGTAATTATTTTGTTATAATATATATTCTTTTTCTTGGTATCTTCTCGTAATTAATGGATCTTTAAAGCTATTTGGATTATATATAACATACATTATGTGGATTAAGTAATATACTATTGTGAGTGAACAAATGTTCTATTTATTAGAAATGCTAATATTACATTATGAACTCTCGAATATGATCAGTTTTAATTTGATTTATGTATATAAATTACATTACAATATGTAAAATATATCCAAATATACATTTTAATGTACTATATTTATATAAATGATATATTAATATTTATAATGTATTTATAAATATATTTATTTAGTAATTATTCTAAATGATCATAATTTGTATTCATTTTTAATCATTAATATTAACATAAATATTATGAACAGTTATTAATGTTATGGAATCCTATTAATATTTGGTATGTAAATAAACTATATAGAATTTATAAAAATAAAATTTACAAAAAAAAAAATTTACAAGAAACTTACCTTCATTTCCCTATAGATTTAAATTTCATTATCTTTTCATCTGTCATCTTTCCTTTAATCCGTTTGCGCATATCTTTCTCTATAATCGTAATATATATATATATATATATATATATATATATATACATATATATATATATATATATATACATATCAAGATTATGTTTATGACCAGGTATTATGTATGCGGTATATGTACTCATATCTATATAACAGCAATAGTGTTGTTCAGTATAATTTTACTCATCAGTCAAATAACCATCTTGTACTTTAGCCTCGATATCGTAGTATGACTCGACGAAGTCCTTCATTCCCTTGACACCTGCGGTATCTTTTTCGCTTCGAACCATATGCGATCCATCTTTCTCGTCGAATAACTTCTTATAACGATCTTTGTTCGCTATTTCAACTCTAGCGGTGAATTTCCGATTTATAATATATTAAATCGCACATAAAAAAGGAATATAGAATGTTATGTAATGATATCAAGGGTTCATAAAATGTTGATAAGAAACTATATACATAACTTATGTATTGTTTAATTGGGTTAGAAAGACATTTTTAAATCCGCGCATCTATACATATACTTTACACATTCTATACGTATTCCAAATATATTCTATAAATATATGTATAGAATATATTCAGTACATATTGTTTACACATTCTAAATATATTCCATATATATCCTATACTATATTTTACACATCTATACATATTCTATACATATGCTATATAAATTATATATATATATTCTATATATATTCTATACATTTGCTATTCATATTCCATATAAATTCTATACATATTCTATACATAGTCTATATAAATGCTATACATATTCTATACATATTCTATACATATTCTATACATATTCTATACAAATGCTATATAAATTGTATACATATTCTGTATAAATTCTATATATATTCTATATTACATTCTATACATATTCTATATAAATTCTATACATATACTATACATATTCTATACATATTCTATATAAATTCTATACATATTCTATACATATTCTATACATATTCTATATAAATTCTATATAAATTCTTTACATATTCTAAATAAATTCTATACATATTCTATACATATTCTATATAAATTCTATACATATGCTATATAAATTCTATTCATATTCTATACATATTCAATTTATATTCTATACATATTCTATACATATTCTATACATATGCTATATAAATTCTATACATATTCTATATAAATTCTATACATATGCTATATAAATTCTATATAAATTCTATACATATTCTATACATATTCTATACATATTCTATACATATTCTATATAAATTCTATATATATGCTATATAAAATCTATATAAATTCTATACATATTCTATACATATTCTATATATATTCTATACATATTCTATATAAATTCTATATAAATTCTATATAAATTCTATACATATTCTATACATATTCTATATAAATTCTATATAAATTCTATACATATTCTATACATATTCTATATATATTCTATACATATTCTATACATATTCTATACATATACTATATAAATTCTATACATATTCTATATAAATTCTATACATATTCTATACATATTCTATATATATTCTATACATATTCTATACATATTCTATACATATGCTATATAAATTCTATACATATTCTATATAAATTCTATACATATTCTATACATATTCTATACATATTCTATACATATTCTATACATATTCTATATATATATTATACATATTCTATACATATTCTATACATATTCTATACATATGCTATATAAATTCTATACATATGCTATATAAATTCTATACATATTCTATATATATGCTATATAAATTCCACATATATTCCATACATACTCTATATAAATTCTATATATATTCTATACATATTCTATATATATTCTATTCATATTCTATATAAATTCTATACATATACTATACATATTCTATATAAATTCTATACATATTCTAAATAAATTCTATACATATTCTATACATATTCTATAAATATTCTATACATATTCTATACATATGCTATACATATTCTATACATATGCTATATAAATTCTATATAAATTCTATACATATGCTAATTAAATTCTATACATATTCTATACATATTCTATACATATTCTATACATATTCTATACATATTCTATACATATGCTATACATATTCTATACATATTCTATATAAATTCTATACATATGCTATATAAATTCTATACATATCCTATATAAATTCTATACATATTCTATAAATATTCTATACATATTCTATATAAATTCTATACATATTCTATATATATTCTATACATATGATATACATATTCTATATAAATTATATACATATGCTATATAAATTCTATACATATGCTATACATATTATATATAAATTCTATACATATGCTAAATAAATTCTATACATATTCTAAATAAATTCTATACATATTCTATACATATTCTATACATATTCTATATAAATTATATACATATGCTAAATAATTTCTATACATATTCTATACATATACTATATAAATTCTATATAAATTCTATACATATGCTATATAAATTCTATATAAATTCTATACATATTCTATACATATTCTATACATATTCTATACATATTCTATATAAATTCTATATATATGCTATATAAATTCTATATAAATTCTATACATATTCTATACATATTCTATATATATTCTATACATATTCTATATAAATTCTATATAAATTCTATATAAATTCTATACATATTCTATACATATTCTATATAAATTCTAAATAAATTCTATACATATTCTATACATATTCTATATATATTCTATACATATTCTATACATATTCTATACATATGCTATATAAATTCTATACATATTCTATATAAATTATATACATATTCTATACATATTCTATATATATTCTATACATATTCTATACATATTCTATACATATGCTATATAAATTCTATACATATTCTATATAAATTCTATACATATTCTATACATATTCTATACATATTCTATACATATTCTATACATATTCTATACATATGCTATATAAATTCTATACATATGCTATATAAATTCTATACATATTCTATATATATGCTATATAAATTCCATTTATATTCCATACATACTCTATATAAATTCTATATATATTCTATACATATTCTATATATATTCTATACATATTCTATATAAATTCTATACATATACTATACATATTCTATATAAATTCTATACATATTCTAAACAAATTCTATACATATTCTATACATATTCTATACATATTCTATACATATTCTATAAATATTCTATATATATTCTATACATATGCTATACATATTCTATACATATGCTATATAAATTCTATATAAATTCTATACATATGCTAAATAAATTCTATACATATTCTATACATATTCTATACATATTCTATACATATTCTATACATATTCTATACATATTCTATATATATTCTATACATATGATATACATATTCTATATAAATTCTATATATATGCTATATAAATTCTATACATATTCTATACATATTATATATAAATTCTATACATATGCTAAATAAATTCTATACATATTCTAAATAAATTCTATACTTATTCTATACATATTCTATACATATTCTATATAAATTATATACATATGCTAAATAATTTCTATACATATTCTATACATATACTATATAAATTCTATATAAATTCTATACATATTCTATATAAATTCTATACATATTCTATACATATTCTATACATATTCTATATATATGCTATACATATTCTATACATATTCTATATAAATTCTATACATATGCTATACATATTCTATACATATTCTATATAAATTCTATACATATTCTATATAAATTCTATGCATATTCTATACATATTCTATACATATTATATATAAATTCTATACATATGCTAAATAAATTCTATACATATTCTAAATAAATTCTATACATATTTTATACATATTCTATACATATTCTATATAAATTTTATATAAATTCTATACATATGCTAAATAAATTCTATACATATTCTATACATATACTATATAAATTCTATATAAATTCTATACATATGCTAAATAAATTCTATACATATTCTATATATATTCTATACATATTCTATATAAATACTATACATATGCTATATAAATTCTATACATATTCTATACATATGCTATATAAATTCTATACATATGCTATATAAATTCTATACATATTAAATATAAATTCTATACATATTCTATACATATTCTATACATATGCTATATAAATTCTATACATATTATATATAAATTCTATACATATTCTATACATATGCTATATAAATTCTATACATATGCTATATAAATTCTATACATATTAAATATAAATTCTATACATATTCTATACATATTCTATACATATGCTATATAAATTCTATACATATTATATATAAATTCTATACATATTCTATACATATTCTATATAAATTCTATATAAATTCTATACATATGCTAAATAAATTCTATACATATTCTATACATATACTATATAAATTCTATATAAATTCTATACATATGCTAAATAAATTCTATACATATTCTATACATATTCTATACATATTCTATACATATTCTATACATATTCTATACATATTCTATACATATTCTATACATATTCTATACATATTCTATACATATGCTATATAAATTCTATACATATGTTATATAAATTCTATACATATTATATATAAATTCTCTACATATTCTATACATATTCTATACATATTCTATACATATTCTATATATATTCTATACATATGCTATATAAATTCTATACATATTCTATACATATTCAATTTATATTCTATACATATTCTATACATATTCTATACATATTCTATACATATTCTATATAAATTCTATATATATGCTATATAAATTCTATATAAATTCTATACATATTCTATACGTATTCTATATATATTCTATACACATTCTATATAAATTCTATATAAATTCT
The DNA here is from genome assembly GCA_964035775.1 of Osedax frankpressi. Lineage (NCBI taxonomy): Eukaryota > Metazoa > Annelida > Polychaeta > Sabellida > Siboglinidae > Osedax > Osedax frankpressi. The sequence continues at coordinate 19,696,634 of OZ038313.1, forward strand.
ATATAAATTCTATACATATTCTATACATATTCTATATAAATTCTATATAAATTCTATACATATTCTATACATATTCTATATATATTCTATACATATTCTATACATATTCTATACATATGCTATATAAATTCTATACATATTCTATATAAATTCTATACATATTCTATACATATTCTATATATATTCTATACATATTCTATACATATTCTATACATATTCTATACATATGTTATATAAATTCTATACATATTCTATATAAATTCTATACATATTCTATACATATTCTATACATATTCTATACATATGCTATATAAATTCCATATATATTCCATACATACTCTATATAAATTCTATATATATTCTATACATATGCTATATAAATTCTATACATATGCTATATAAATTCTATACATATTCTGTATATATGCTATATAAATTCCATATATATTCCATACATATTCTATACATATTCTATATAAATTCTATACATATGCTATACATATTCTATACATATTCTATATATATTCTATACATATTCTATACATATTCTATACATATTCTATACATATTCTATAAATATTCTATACATATTCTATAAATATTCTATACATATTCTATACATATTCTATACATATGCTATACATATTCTATACATATGCTATATAAATTCTATATAAATTCTATACATATGCTATACATATTCTATACATATTCTATACATATTCTATACATATTCTATACATATGCTATATAAATTCTATACATATGCTATATAAATTCTATACATATTCTATATATATGCTATATAAATTCCATTTATATTCCATACATACTCTATATAAATTCTATATATATTCTATACATATTCTATATATATTCTATACATATTCTATATAAATTCTATACATATACTATACATATTCTATATAAATTCTATACATATTCTAAACAAATTCTATACATATTCTATACATATTCTATACATATTCTATACATATTCTATAAATATTCTATACATATTCTATACATATGCTATACATATTCTATACATATGCTATATAAATTCTATATAAATTCTATACATATGCTAAATAAATTCTATACATATTCTATACATATTCTATACATATTCTATACATATTCTATACATATTCTATATATATTCTATACATATGATATACATATTCTATATAAATTCTATATATATGCTATATAAATTCTATACATATTCTATACATATTATATATAAATTCTATACATATGCTAAATAAATTCTATACATATTCTAAATAAATTCTATACTTATTCTATACATATTCTATACATATTCTATATAAATTATATACATATGCTAAATAATTTCTATACATATTCTATACATATACTATATAAATTCTATATAAATTCTATACATATTCTATATAAATTCTATACATATTCTATACATATTCTATACATATTCTATATATATGCTATACATATTCTATACATATTCTATATAAATTCTATACATATGCTATACATATTCTATACATATTCTATATAAATTCTATACATATTCTATATAAATTCTATGCATATTCTATACATATTCTATACATATTCTATATAAATTCTATACATATGCTATATAAATTCTATACATATGCTATATAAATTCTATACATATTCTATACATATTATATATAAATTCTATACATATGCTAAATAAATTCTATACATATTCTAAATAAATTCTATACATATTTTATACATATTCTATACATATTCTATATAAATTTTATATAAATTCTATACATATGCTAAATAAATTCTATACATATTCTATACATATACTATATAAATTCTATATAAATTCTATACATATGCTAAATAAATTCTATACATATTCTATATATATTCTATACATATTCTATATAAATACTATACATATGCTATATAAATTCTATACATATTCTATACATATGCTATATAAATTCTATACATATGCTATATAAATTCTATACATATTAAATATAAATTCTATACATATTCTATACATATTCTATACATATGCTATATAAATTCTATACATATTATATATAAATTCTATACATATTCTATACATATGCTATATAAATTCTATACATATGCTATATAAATTCTATACATATTAAATATAAATTCTATACATATTCTATACATATTCTATACATATGCTATATAAATTCTATACATATTATATATAAATTCTATACATATTCTATACATATTCTATATAAATTCTATATAAATTCTATACATATGCTAAATAAATTCTATACATATTCTATACATATACTATATAAATTCTATATAAATTCTATACATATGCTAAATAAATTCTATACATATTCTATACATATTCTATACATATTCTATACATATTCTATACATATTCTATACATATTCTATACATATTCTATACATATTCTATACATATTCTATACATATGCTATATAAATTCTATACATATGTTATATAAATTCTATACATATTATATATAAATTCTATACATATTCTATACATATTCTATACATATTCTATACATATTCTATATATATTCTATACATATGCTATATAAATTCTATACATATTCTATACATATTCAATTTATATTCTATACATATTCTATACATATTCTATACATATTCTATACATATTCTATATAAATTCTATATATATGCTATATAAATTCTATATAAATTCTATACATATTCTATACGTATTCTATATATATTCTATACATATTCTATATAAATTCTATATAAATTCTATATAAATTCTATACATATTCTATACATATTCTATATAAATTCTATATAAATTCTATACATATTCTATACATATTCTATATATATTCTATACATATTCTATACATATTCTATACATATGCTATATAAATTCTATACATATTCTATATAAATTCTATACATATTCTATACATATTCTATATATATTCTATACATATTCTATACATATTCTATACATATTCTATACATATGTTATATAAATTCTATACATATTCTATATAAATTCTATACATATTCTATACATATTCTATACATATTCTATACATATGCTATATAAATTCCATATATATTCCATACATACTCTATATAAATTCTATATATATTCTATACATATGCTATATAAATTCTATACATATGCTATATAAATTCTATACATATTCTGTATATATGCTATATAAATTCCATATATATTCCATACATATTCTATACATATTCTATATAAATTCTATACATATGCTATACATATTCTATACATATTCTATATATATTCTATACATATTCTATACATATTCTATACATATTCTATACATATTCTAAAAATATTCTATACATATTCTATAAATATTCTATACATATTCTATACATATTCTATACATATGCTATACATATTCTATACATATGCTATATAAATTCTATATAAATTCTATACATATGCTATACATATTCTATACATATTCTATACATATTCTATATATATTCTATACATATTCTAAATAAATTCTATACATATGCTATATAAATTATATATAAATTCTATACATATTCTATACATATGCTATATAAATTCTATTCATATTCTATACATATTCAATTTATATTCTATACATATTCTATACATATTCTATACATATTCTATATAAATTCTATATATATGCTATATAAATTCTATATAAATTCTATACATATTCTATACATATTCTATATATATTCTATACATATTCTATATAAATTCTATATAAATTCTATATAAATTCTATACATATTCTATACATATTCTATATAAATTCTATATAAATTCTATACATATTCTATACATATTCTATATATATTCTATACATATTCTATACATATTCTATACATATTCTATACATATGCTATATAAATTCTATACATATTCTATATAAATTCTATACATATTCTATACATATTCTATATATATTCTATACATATTCTATACATATTCTATACATATGCTATATAAATTCTATACATATTCTATATAAATTCTATACATATTCTATACATATTCTATATAAATTCTATATAAATTCTATACATATTCTATACATATTCTATATATATTCTATACATATTCTATACATATTCTATACATATGCTATATAAATTCTATACATATTCTATATAATTTCTATACATATTCTATACATATTCTATATATATTCTATACATATTCTATACATATTCTATACATATGCTATATAAATTCTATACATATTCTATATAAATTCTATACATATTCTATACATATTCTATACATATTCTATATAAATTCTATACATATGCTATACATATTCTATACATATTCTATATATATTCTATACATATTCTATACATATTCTATACATATTCTATACATATTCTATAAATATTCTATACATATTCTATAAATATTCTATACATATTCTATACATATTCTATACATATGCTATACATATTCTATACATATGCTATATAAATTCTATATAAATTCTATACATATGCTATACATATTCTATACATATTCTATACATATTCTATATATATTCTATACATATTCTAAATAAATTCTATACATATGCTATATAAATTATATATAAATTCTATACATATTCTATACATATGCTATATAAATTCTATTCATATTCTATACATATTCAATTTATATTCTATACATATTCTATACATATTCTATACATATTCTATATAAATTCTATATATATGCTATATAAATTCTATATAAATTCTATACATATTCTATACATATTCTATATATATTCTATACATATTCTATATAAATTCTATATAAATTCTATATAAATTCTATACATATTCTATACATATTCTATATAAATTCTATATAAATTCTATACATATTCTATACATATTCTATATATATTCTATACATATTCTATACATATTCTATACATATTCTATACATATGCTATATAAATTCTATACATATTCTATATAAATTCTATACATATTCTATACATATTCTATATATATTCTATACATATTCTATACATATTCTATACATATGCTATATAAATTCTATACATATTCTATATAAATTCTATACATATTCTATACATATTCTATATAAATTCTATATAAATTCTATACATATTCTATACATATTCTATATATATTCTATACATATTCTATACATATTCTATACATATGCTATATAAATTCTATACATATTCTATATAATTTCTATACATATTCTATACATATTCTATATATATTCTATACATATTCTATACATATTCTATACATATGCTATATAAATTCTATACATATTCTATATAAATTCTATACATATTCTATACATATTCTATACATATTCTATACATATTCTATACATATTCTATATATATTTTATACATATTCTATACATATTCTATACATATTCTATACATATGCTATATAAATTCTATACATATGCTATATAAATTCTATACATATTCTATATATATGCTATATAAATTCCATATATATTCCATACATACTCTATATAAATTCTATATATATTCTATACAT
>OZ038313.1:19702427-19746256 GCA_964035775.1 Osedax frankpressi
ACATATTCTATACATATTCTATATATATTCTATACATATTCTATATAAATTCTATATAAATTCTATATAAATTCTATACATATTCTATACATATTCTATATAAATTCTATATAAATTCTATACATATTCTATACATATTCTATACATATTCTATACATATTCTATACATATTCTATACATATGCTATATAAATTCTATACATATTCTATATAAATTCTATACATATGCTATATAAATTCTATATAAATTCTATACATATTCTATACATATTCTATTCATATTCTATACATATTCTATATAAATTCTATATATATGCTATATAAATTATAGATAAATTCTATATAAATTCTATACATATACTATACATATTCTATACATATTCTATACATATTCTATACATATTCTATACGTATTCTATACCTATTCTAAATAAATTCTATACATATTATTTACATATTCTATATATATTCTATACATATTCTATACATATTCTATACATATTCTATACATATGCTATATAAATTCTATACATATTCTATATAAATTCTATACATATTCTATACATATTCTATGTATATTCTATACATATTCTATACATATTATAAATAAATTCTATATATATTCTATACATATTCTATATAAATTCTAAACATATTCTATACATATTCTATACATATGCTATATAAATTCTATACATATTCTATACATATGCTATAAAAATTCTATACATATTCTATATAAATTCTATATATATTCTATACATATTCTATGTATATTATATACATATTCTATACATATTCTAAATAAATTCTATATATATTCTATACATATTCTATATAAATTCTATACATATTCTATACATATTCTATATATATTCTATACATATTCAATACATATTCTATACATATTCTATACATATTCTATATAAATTCTATACATATTCTATACATATTCTATACATATTCTATATATATTCTATACATATTCTATACATATTCTATACATATGCTATATAAATTCTATACATATTATATATAAATTCTATACATATTCTATACATATTCTATATATATTCTATACATATTCTATACATATTCTATACATATTCTATACATATTCTATACATATTCTATATATATTCTATACATATTACATATAAATTCTATATAAATTCTATACATATTCTATACATATTCTATATAAATTCTATACATATTCTATACATATTCTATATATATTCTATACATATTCTATATAAATTCTATACATATTCTAAATAAATTCTATACATATGCTATATAAATTCTATATGAATTCTATACATATTCTATACATATGCTATATAAATTCTATACATATTCTATACATATTCAATTTATATTCTATAAATATTCTATACATATTCTATACATATTCTATACATATTCTATACATATTCTATACATATTCTATACATATGCTATACATATTCTATATATATTCTATACATATTCTATATAAATTCTATATAAATTCTATATAAATTCTATACATATTCTATACATATTCTATATAAATTCTATATAAATTCTATACATATTCTATACATATTCTATACATATTCTATACATATTCTATACATATTCTATACATATGCTATATAAATTCTATACATATTCTATATAAATTCTATACATATGCTATATAAATTCTATATAAATTCTATACATATTCTATACATATTCTATACATATTCTTTATAAATTCTATATATATGCTATATAAATTATAGATAAATTCTATATATATTCTATACATATTCTATATATATTCTATACATATGCTATATAAATTATATACATATTCTATATAAATTCTATACATATTCTATATAAATTCTATACATATGCTATATAAATTCTATATAAATTCTATACATATTCTATACATATTCTATACATATTCTATACATATTCTATATAAATTCTATATATATGCTATATAAATTATAGATAAATTCTATATAAATTATATACATATTCTATACATATTCTATACATATTCTATACATATGATATACATATTCTATACCTATTCTATATAAATTCTATACATATTATTTACATATTCTATTTATATTCTATACATATTCTATACATATTCTATACATATTCTATACATATGCTATATAAATTCTATACATATTCTATATAAATTCTATACATATTCTATACATATTCTATGTATATTCTATGCATATTCTATACATATTATAAATAAATTCTATATATATTCTATACATATTCTATATAAATTCTAAACATATTCTATACATATTCTATACATATGCTATATAAATTCTATACATATTCTATACATATGCTATATAAATTCTATACATATTCTATATAAATTCTATATATATTCTATACATATTCTATGTATATTATATACATATTCTATACATATTCTAAATAAATTCTATATATATTCTATACATATTCTATATAAATTCTATACATATTCTATACATATTCAATACATATTCTATACATATTCTATACATATTCTATATAAATTCTATACATATTCTATACATATTCTATACATATTCTATACATATGCTATATAAATTCTATACATATTCTATACATATTCTATATATATTCTATACATATTCTATACATATTCTATACATATTCTATACATATGCTATATAAATTCTATACATATTCTATATAAATTCTATACATATTCTATACATATTCTATGTATATTCTATACATATTCTATACATATTCTAAATAAATTCTATATATATTCTATACATATTCTATATAAATTCTATACATATTCTATACATATTCTATACATATTCTATACATATGCTATATAAATTCTATACATATTATATATAAATTCTATACATATTCTATACATATTCTATATATATTCTATACATATTCTATACATATTCTATACATATTCTATACATATTCTATATAAATTCTATACATATGCTATATAAATTCTATACATATTCTATATAAATTCTATACATATTCTATACATATTCTATGTATATTCTATACATATTCTATACATATTATAAATAAATTCTATATATATTCTATACATATTCTATATAAATTCTAAACATATTCTATACATATTCTATACATATGCTATATAAATTCTATACATATTCTATACATATGCTATAAAAATTCTATACATATTCTATATAAATTCTATATATATTCTATACATATTCTATGTATATTATATACATATTCTATACATATTCTAAATAAATTCTATATATATTCTATACATATTCTATATAAATTCTATACATATTCTATACATATTCTATATATATTCTATACATATTCAATACATATTCTATACATATTCTATACATATTCTATATAAATTCTATACATATTCTATACATATTCTATACATATTCTATATATATTCTATACATATTCTATACATATTCTATACATATGCTATATAAATTCTATACATATTATATATAAATTCTATACATATTCTATACATATTCTATATATATTCTATACATATTCTATACATATTCTATACATATTCTATACATATTCTATACATATTCTATATATATTCTATACATATTACATATAAATTCTATATAAATTCTATACATATTCTATACATATTCTATATAAATTCTATACATATTCTATACATATTCTATATATATTCTATACATATTCTATATAAATTCTATATAAATTCTATATAAATTCTATACATATTCTATACATATTCTATATAAATTCTATATAAATTCTATACATATTCTATACATATTCTATACATATTCTATACATATTCTATACATATTCTATACATATGCTATATAAATTCTATACATATTCTATATAAATTCTATACATATGCTATATAAATTCTATATAAATTCTATACATATTCTATACATATTCTATACATATTCTTTATAAATTCTATATATATGCTATATAAATTATAGATAAATTCTATATATATTCTATACATATTCTATATATATTCTATACATATGCTATATAAATTCTATACATATTCTATATAAATTCTATACATATTCTATATAAATTCTATACATATGCTATATAAATTCTATATAAATTCTATACATATTCTATACATATTCTATACATATTCTATACATATTCTATATAAATTCTATATATATGCTATATAAATTATAGATAAATTCTATATAAATTATATACATATTCTATACATATTCTATACATATTCTATACATATGATATACATATTCTATACCTATTCTATATAAATTCTATACATATTATTTACATATTCTATTTATATTCTATACATATTCTATACATATTCTATACATATTCTATACATATGCTATATAAATTCTATACATATTCTATATAAATTCTATACATATTCTATACATATTCTATGTATATTCTATGCATATTCTATACATATTATAAATAAATTCTATATATATTCTATACATATTCTATATAAATTCTAAACATATTCTATACATATTCTATACATATGCTATATAAATTCTATACATATTCTATACATATGCTATATAAATTCTATACATATTCTATATAAATTCTATATATATTCTATACATATTCTATGTATATTATATACATATTCTATACATATTCTAAATAAATTCTATATATATTCTATACATATTCTATATAAATTCTATACATATTCTATACATATTCAATACATATTCTATACATATTCTATACATATTCTATATAAATTCTATACATATTCTATACATATTCTATACATATTCTATACATATGCTATATAAATTCTATACATATTCTATACATATTCTATATATATTCTATACATATTCTATACATATTCTATACATATTCTATACATATGCTATATAAATTCTATACATATTCTATATAAATTCTATACATATTCTATACATATTCTATGTATATTCTATACATATTCTATACATATTCTAAATAAATTCTATATATATTCTATACATATTCTATATAAATTCTATACATATTCTATACATATTCTATACATATTCTATACATATGCTATATAAATTCTATACATATTATATATAAATTCTATACATATTCTATACATATTCTATATATATTCTATACATATTCTATACATATTCTATACATATTCTATACATATTCTATATAAATTCTATACATATTATATATAAATGCTATACATATTCTATATATATTCTATACATATTCTATACATATTCTATATATATTCTATACATATTCTATACATATTCTATACATATTCTATATAAATTCTATACATATTCTATATAAATTCTATGTATATTCTATACATATTCTATATAAATTCTAAACATATTCTATACATATTCTATACATATTCTATACATATGCTATATAAATTCTATACATATTATATATAAATTCTATACTTATTCTATACATATTCTATATATATTCTATACATATTCTATACATATTCTATACATATTCTATACATATTCTATATAAATTCTATATAAATTCTATACATATTCTATACATATTCTTTATAAATTCTATACATATTCTATATAAATTCTATACATATTCTATACATATTCTATACATATTATATATAAATTCTATATATATTCTATACATATTCTATACATATTCTATACATATTCTATACATATTCTATATAAATTCTATATAAATTCTATACATATTCTATACATATTCTATATAAATTCTATACATATTCTATACATATTCTATATATATTCTATACATATTCTATACATATTCTATACATATTCTATAAATATTGTATACATATTCTATACATATGCTATTCATATTCTATACATATGCTATATAAATTCTATATAAATTCTATACATATGCTAAATAAATTCTATACATATTCTATACATATTATACACATATTCTATATAAATTCTATACATATTCTATATATATTCTATACATATGCTATACATATTCTATATAAATTCTATACATATGCTATATAAATTCTATACATATTCTATACACATTATATATAAATTCTATACATATGCTAAATAAATTCTATACATATTCTAAATAAATTCTATACATATTCTATGCATATTCTATACATATTCTATATAAATTCTATATAAATTATATACATATTCTATATAAATTCTATACATATTCTATACATATTCTATACATATTCTATATAAATTCTATATAAATTATATACATATTCTATATAAATTCTATACATATGCTATATAAATTCTATATAAATTCTATACATATTCTATACATATTCTATATATATTCTATACATATTCTATATAAATTCTATATAAATTCTATACATATTCTATACATATTCTATACATATTCTATACATATTCTATATAAATTCTATATATATGCTATATAAATTATAGATAAATTCTATATAAATTCTATACATATTCTATACATATTCTATACATATGATTTCTATACATATTCTATACCTATTCTATATAAATTCTATACATATTATTTACATATTCTATATATATTCTATACATATTCTATACATATTCTATACATATTCTATACATATGCTATATAAATTCTATACATATTCTATATAAATTCTATACATATTCTATACATATTCTATGTATATTCTATGCATATTCTATACATATTATAAATAAATTCTATATATATTCTATACATATTCTATATAAATTCTAAACATATTCTATACATATTCTATACATATGCTATATAAATTCTATACATATTCTATACATATGCTATATAAATTCTATACATATTCTATATAAATTCTATATATATTCTATACATATTCTATGTATATTATATACATATTCTATACATATTCTAAATAAATTCTATATATATTCTATACATATTCTATATAAATTCTATATAAATTCTATACATATTCTATACATATTCTATATAAATTCTATACATATTCTATACATATTCTATATATATTCTATACATATTCTATATAAATTCTATACATATTCTAAATAAATTCTATACATATGCTATATAAATTCTATATAAATTCTATACATATTCTATACACATTATATATAAATTCTATACATATGCTAAATAAATTCTATACATATTCTAAATAAATTCTATACATATTCTATGCATATTCTATACATATTCTATATAAATTCTATATAAATTATATACATATTCTATATAAATTCTATACATATTCTATACATATTCTATACATATTCTATATAAATTCTATATAAATTATATACATATTCTATATAAATTCTATACATATGCTATATAAATTCTATATAAATTCTATACATATTCTATACATATTCTATATATATTCTATACATATTCTATATAAATTCTATATAAATTCTATACATATTCTATATATATTCTATACATATTCTATACATATTTTATACATATGCTATATAAATTCTATACATATTATATATAAATTCTATACATATTCTATACATATTCTATATATATTCTATACATATTCTATACATATTCTATACATATTCTATACATATTCTATACATATTCTATACATATTCTATATATATTCTATACATATTCTATATAAATTCTATATAAATTCTATACATATTCTATACATATTCTATATAAATTCTATACATATTCTATATATATTCAATTTATATTCTATAAATATTCTATACATATTTTATATATATTCTATACATATTCTATACATATTCTAAATAAATTCTATACATATTCTATACATATTCTATACATATTCTAAATAAATTCTATATATATATTCTATGCATATTCTATATAAATTCTAAACATATTCTATACATATTCTATACATATTCTATACATATGCTATATAAATTCTATACATATTATATATAAATTCTATACATATTCTATACATATGCTATATAAATTCTATACATATTCTATATAAATTCTATACATATTCTATACATATTCTATGTATATTATATACATATTCTATACATATTCTAAATAAATTCTATATATATTCTATACATATTCTATATAAATTCTAAACATATTCTATACATATTCTATATATATTCTATATATATTCTATACATATTCAATACATATTCTATACATATTCTATACATATTCTATATAAATTCTATACATATTCTATACATATTCTATACATATTCTATACATATACTATACATATTCTATATAAATTCTATATAAATTCAATACATATTCTATACATATTCTATATAAATTCTATACATATTCTATACATATTCTATATAAATTCTAAACATATTCTATACATATTCTATACATATTCTATACATATTCTATACATATTCTATATAAATTCTATACATATTCTATACATATTCTATACATATTATATATAAATTCTATACATATTCTATACATATTCTATACATATTCTATACATATTCTATATAAATTCTATATAAATCCTATACATATTCTATACATATTCTATATAAATTCTATACATATTCTATACATATTCTATACATATTCTATACATATTCTATACATATTCTATACATATTCTATAAATATTCTATACATATTCTATACATATGCTATACATATTCTATACATATGCTATATAAATTCTATATAAATTCTATACATATGCTAAATAAATTCTATACATATTCTATACATATTCTATACATATTCTATATAAATTCTATACATATTCTATATATATTCTATACATATGCTATACATATTCTATATAAATTCTATACATATGCTATATAAATTCTATACATATTCTATACACATTATATATAAATTCTATACATATGCTAAATAAATTCTATACATATTATAAATAAATTCTATACATATTCTATGCATATTCTATACATATTCTATATAAATTCTATATAAATTCTATACATATGCTAAATAAATTCTATACATATTCTATACATATGCTATATAAATTCTATACATATGCTATACATATTCTATACATATTCTATACATATTCTATACACATTATATATAAATTCTATACATATGCTAAATAAATTCTATACATATTATATATAAATTCTATACATATTCTATACATATTCTATATATATTCTATACATATTCTATACATATTCTATACATATTCTATACATATTCTATACATATTCTATACATATTCTATATATATTCTATACATATTCTATATAAATTCTATATAAATTCTATACATATTCTATACATATTCTATATAAATTCTATACATATTCTATACATATTCTATATATATTCTATACATATTCTATATAAATTCTATACATATTCTAAATAAATTCTATACATATGCTATTTAAATTCTATATAAATTCTATATATATTCTATACATATTCTATACATATTCTATACATATTCTATATATATTCTATACATATTCTATACATATTCTATACATATGCTATATAAATTCTATACATATTCTATATAAATTCTATACATATTCTCTACATATTCTATACATATTCTATACATATTCTATACATATTCTATACATATTCTATACATATTCTATACATATGCTATATAAATTCTATACATATTCTATATAAATTCTATACATATTCTCTACATATTCTATACATATTCTATACATATTCTATACATATTCTATATATATTCTATACATATTCTATACATATTCTATACATATTCTATACATATGCCATATAAATTCTATACATATTCTATATAAATTCTATACATATTCTATATATATTCTATACATATTCTATATATATTCTATACATATTCTATACATATTCTATACATATGCTATATAAATTCTATACATATTCTATATAAATTCTATACATATTCTATACATATGCTATATAAATTCTATACATATGCTATATAAATTCTATACATATTCTATACATATGCTATATAAATTCCATATATATTCCATACATACTCTATATAAATTCTATATATATTCTATACATATTCTATACATATTCTATACATATTCTATACATATTCTATACATATTCTATACATATGCTATATAAATTCAATACATATTCTATATAAATTCTATACATATTCTATACATATTCTAAATAAATTCTATATATATTCTATACATATTCTATACATATTCTATACATATTCTATACATATTCTATACATATGCTATATAAATTCAATACATATTCTATATAAATTCTATACATATTCTATACATATTCTATATAAATTCTATATATATTCTATACATATTCTATATAAATTCTATACATATTCTATATAAATTCTATATATATTCTATACATATGCTATACATATTCTATACATATGCTAAACATATTCTATACATATTCTATATAAATTCTACACATATGTTATACATATTCTATACATATTCTATATAAATTATATACATATGCTATATAAATTCTATACATATGCTAAACATATTCTATACATATTCTATATACATTCTATATATATTCTATACATATGCTATATAAATTCTATGCATATTCTATACATATTTTATACATATGCTATCATATTCTATACATATTCTATACATATGCTATATAAATTATATATAAATTCTATACATATTCTATACATATTCTATATAAATTATATACATATGCTATATAAATGATATACATATGCTATACATATTCTATACATATGCTATACATATGCTATATAAATGCTATATATATGCTATACATATTCTATACATATTCTATATAAATTCTATACATATTCTATACATATTCTATACATATTCTATACATATTTTATATAAATTCTATATAAATTCTATACATATTCTATACATATTCTATATAAATTCTATACATATTCTATATAAATTTTATATAAATTCTATACATATTCTATATAAATTCTATACATATTCTATACATATTCTATCTAAATTATATACATATTATATATAAATTTTATACATATTCTATACATATTCTATACATATGCTATACATATTATATACATATGCTATACAAATTCTATACATATGCTATACATATTCTATATATATGCTATACAAATTATATATATATGCTATACATATTATATACATATGCTAAAAATAATCTAAAGACTATATAGTATGATTATATAGTAAGATTATAGTATATATAGTATGATTATATAAATATATATGCCTAAATATATATATGCATATATATTATACCCAAATGAAACCTTGTATTATTATATAATCTAGTGTCGGTATATTCCTACTGACCCCTGGTGTTGGTAGATGGGTTTCTGACCGGAATCGTCAAGTTTTGCTCCGGCTACCATACGAATTGGTTCAGAAGAAGACGTCGAGCTTGGCGTCGAATCGCTCCTGTCGTACTTAAACGGATCCGCGCTACTTCCACCAACTACTCCGCTTTGAGCTGTGAACACGATGGGAGGGTATAGCCGAACGCGTTCATAACTATCGAATGCGTTTGTAACTTAGCTCATGCCCTGTATTATAATTTGTATTATTGAAAATAATCACGCCATAACTGTGATTTTATATAATACTTAAACATATGTAGAGGACTTAAGATAAAAAGTACTTTATCATATTTAATTACATTCATACGTTCCACTTTGACTGTAAGAAGCTTTTTCTCTGGCTTCTTTTTCCATTCTTTCGTCCATATCCATTTTCTCTACGAAATAAGATGGTTAAGATCATTTTTATATAGAGGTATACGAACCTTTATTATACTACAGAATTATCTATTGACCGATTTACCTATTAATATACGTTATGATATTACCAAGTTACATAATATAACAAAACATGTATTCGAATTTTAGCCATTTTTTATATTCATAAAGCAGAAAATAACAACAAATAATATTACTGGTAAAAAGTCGTATTTAATTGTCGAATATTATTCTATCGTCTAATTTGTAAAAATGAATATTACTTAAAGCTACTAACTGATATTCCTGTACAGGTAACCATGAGCTCTTCGTCTTGGGTACCCGTTATCTAGAGCTCTGCGCATAGATGTCTGAGTCATTCGTAACGGATAGAATAGAAGATACTTCGAAGTGAAAGGTTTACGAGGTCAGTCAGATTATGATTAATAGCACTAGTTTGCAAGTAAACACAATTACTACATTACGTGTATTATTACAACAAAGAAATAGTACGTTGCTTTATAAATATAATATAATAAGTTATATAATGTTCATATTTAAATTATAAATAGATTATGCTAATAATAATGTATCAATAACTTTCTATTTATTTAAATATAGAAATCAGAAATGTAATATAACAATATATTATATAAAATTGCCTAAAAATATAAGAGATTTCTTATGATCATTCATTTATATAGATATATACAATTCACGACATCCTTAAAATACAATTTTGTTCGTTATGAGGGTACTAGTTGAATTTGTGTACTTTACTTGTATCATAAAAAATCACAATTTTTATGATTAAGTGCTTACCTGTATAAATACGATGGTCCATAATAAAATGTTGAAATGGTCGAGGAATTTAAAATCTTTGCTGTGGGCGTGGTCAGTGAGTGATTATTGATCGCGAATAACAAACTGCCCTTAAAGAGAGCATCTGCGAAACTACTCGAACCTTTTACCTAAGGCCCGTTTACAGCCTTCAGTGTAAATTGTATCTGTTTCGTGTGGTCCGTTGAATCCATCGGCTATACTGAACGTGGTACCAATTAGTTTACGTACCGGAATATTAAGTGTTGGTAATTAAATTTAACTTAAGGAGATCGGGGTACCGTCTTATTGTATATATAAATACTATATGCATATATATATATATATATATATATATATATATATATATCAGTATAGACTTAATAAGATCATTTTCAGATATATATTATAATGTTTGTTACCATATTTAATATTTAATATTTATAATATTCTTATTTAATTGTATTCTACCATAACCGGAGAGCACATATACTCTCATACCCAAGTACACTAAACACAATATATATTACACATATACAAAATACACAATACATATTTGTGTATATTGTAAAAAGTATGCCATAACTAGATTTCTATTGGTTTAATAAATGTAACGCATATATAATACAATAATAAGGAATATAATTACGTGGAATTGTTTATATACACAGTTATTAGTAGTTAAATTCATATTTAGATACGAACAAATGATGTTTGCAGGGTCCGACGGAGTTTGCGATTTCACAACAACTGTAAGGAACGCTGTCCATAAAGATTTGCACTTTTCCGTACATGTATACGAGTGTTCTGTAGATATTTAGCGGATATCCATAGTAAATCAATATGAATATATAGTTTAAGTTTTTTGATCTACAATCTATCTTATAGGTTCCGTACTTAAATTATTAAGAATAACTATCAGAATATGAGTATATATCAGAATGGCGTTATCTTTTACAGTGAAATAAATTGGAATTAAATAAATGGGCGTGTTTATGTTAAATACAAGTTACATCCAATGAAAAATTGGCATTATGGTTATATTAAATGTTTGGTAAAACTTTACATGGATTATTATGAGCGGATTTTTTAGAAGATATAATAAAATCAGTAAATATTCATGGAGGAAATTATGGAAAAATTATTTTTATAATATATTACAACAATAATTGTATACTAAAGTGTAACAGATTATATAAAAGTAATATATAATATATAGCATTATTATTTTTTTAATTATTATTATTATCATTATTAAATAATAATTATCAATTCATATTATTGTATACATCGATATTTCTATTTATATCATCCCTTTATAGATTTGAAAAAGAAAATGTAAATCTACCAAGAGGGTACATTCCATCCATTATTGTATCACCTAAATAATTCAAATAGCGAATTTAATGAAATCGAAGGGGTTTGCAAACATGGCTAATTTAAATCAAGTTGAAATATATATAATTTTGTAGTACGGGTATGTGTATTAGAGTATGTTATACGGTCGCTAATGAATACGAAATGGGCACAAGATTTGGCGTAGTCATGGCGATAGCGAAGACATAGATATAGGACCTACCGGTGTTTGGCTCTAAGCGCGAAGTACACTTCGTTCGTGTAGTTGGCCGGAAGCCAGTTGACGTTGAACCAAGACTTGTAATCTTCGGCTCCGCAACACTCGTACTCTATCTGCAACTCGTTGATTCGCCAATGCAACTCTGGATCTGTGTTATACCTGAAATGGTTCGGCAAAGGATGCGTGTAATTTTAGAAAGATAGCAGTTTTTTATTTTAAATATAATTTTATAAGATGACAATTAAATCGATTATGTATCCCTTAATGGGCTAGACATAAATATTAACTATTCTGTATTAAATTAGAAATTACCGTAACATATATATAAAGGCAGTATTCAACTATCGTAATTATGGTAGAACGAGTTTTCTGTGAATAACAATATTTTTACTATTTTTTACGATTGTTATTAAAGACACTTAATAAAACTACTCCACTATTGAATTTTTATATAAATAAACAATCCAATTCAATTCAATGAATGGATTGATGCGTATATTATAATAATATTAACTTATTCATAGCTTGCAGGAACTTCTTATCGAAGCTTTTTTCCAATTTTACTGACATTGTGAATAAAACAATTGCTGTACACATAAGGTACAGTGTCAGTGGAATATCTGAAATCAATACATAGTCAATTATTATGTGAGTAAATGTGTCAATAGCATGTAAACCCAGATGTTATAATAAAAATGATATTCTTGAAATTACCGGAACTTTGTTTTGATTAAAAAGGTAATAATACTTCTCAAAAATACGACTTGATGTTATAGAAATAACCAATACTACATAAAGAGCGTATCCAAATATATATATATATATATATATATTAACGATATGCAATGTATATTGCACTTAGAGGTAAGATACGCCCATGCCCCGCCCACTAACGTATGTAAAGCACGAAGAACTGGTGTACGCCCATCCAACGTCTTCGCCTATACACGCTGACCATACGTTGAGTGACCAGCATACCCAGCAGATGGTAAACTCCGTTTACTATGTTTACGGAGTAGGCGTTGTAAATCGTACGGCTAATGATCTTTTCATCGACGAATGGCGTGTATGTCTAGGGGGCGTGGTTATGTGAGAAAGGCGTGGTTAAGTTAGAAAGATGTGATATGCGTGAGTAGAAGACATTGTACATAATAAAAGGAATTATTTGCGTGGTTTAATAAAAGGGTTAATCGAATAGGCATTATGCTCCTTACTGTACATGAAATGTATACTAGCAAGCAGAGTTTATGTATAGGAAACGTGTTCAGATTGGTATGGTTAAGTCATAATAATATAGTTAAGTTAGAAATGCGTGGTTAGGTTAGAAGGCGTGTTTAAGATAGGGAGATGCAGTTTAGAAAGAGTGGAGTTTTAATTAGGAAAGGATAAGTTAATTTAAAGAGGCGTGGTTACTTGATTTTGGCTTATTTATATGATATTATCAATGACTCGTGTAGATTAATAGATTGTATATCATGTACATCTTACATCCGTAGGTTCTCGAGTTCGGGAATAACATAGAGATGGCGGTATATTAACTCAACGCTGCTGCCATCGAAATAACGGCTCAATTTACGCAAAACAATATACCTCCGCGTATAGCCTCCATAGCCGCTAACCGGACTGCCATTTTCAATAACCACGACGAAAACGCTGAACACAACGTCGCACAGAAACAGGAAGAAATAAGTGAAGAGTAGGATTTTGTTGACGAGGTTACGAGAGAACTCCGTGATGATGAACGCAGTTATTCGCTTCATTTGGGATGGGCGGAGTCTTGCGGAACCTGGAGAATTTAGATAGAGAAATTGTTATCCTTAATTTGAGTTAAAACTCAATAGAATGAACACGAATCTTCTCCTATCTCTGAGCTAATAGGTCATTATTGACCATTTGAATTCTACAATTTCTAAAGATGAAATATATTTTAAAAGAAGAAAAATAGATCAGGTGAATCTCAGAAAAGAAATTTATATTAAATAATTATTTATTTATTATTTATTATGAATTGTTTTTATTCTTGTTTAATATTAATTATCTGTTGATAATTAATATTTAATAATTAATATGGACAGTTGATTTTCATAGATAATTACTTATCAAATGTAGTCTCTATATGATTGTCAATAACTTTATATATTACAAACGATGTTTGGGCTGCAAATTATTGGACAATTATAAAATATAAAAATTAAAACATTTAAATAAATTCAACAACTCAAAAAAATAAATCAATGAGAAGAATTATTATTCTTCATAAAAAAATTAAATAAAATTATCAAAAATAAACAATTAAAGACGATTTTATACATATACAACTCAATTATCTATTCTTAATCCGACACAATACTTTTCTGCATTTTTCCTTTCTCTTTCTTGCGAAAGAGAGAAATGGCTATTTTTAGCATATATGCTATAGGTTGAATATACTCTAGCGAACTTCGCTTAAAGTGCCAACTCAAATCCGACACCAAACGGACATTATATTCAGCTACAGGAAGTCATGCGGGCCATATTTTTATTCAAGTTAAGCGACAGGCGTCGGGTTGCAATTAACAACATTGTGTTGGCATTCTATTTGGCGTTATTGACAGGAGACATCGTATTCACAGTTTTCCTCGTCGTTATCGAACAGGGCAGTCCGGTAAGTGGGGGAAGACGAATGCTGTGTGGCGTGTGGCATTCGTAGTATCGGGTGGCAATGTATTAGACGTGATACAAGAAGTGTCATGTAGTATCTAACATGTGGCGAGAACATACGACATGTCTATCTACACTGACATGACATGTGTTATATTTAGGTGTGTAAACATTATGTACCATATATCTCTTGAGTTGTTGTATAGGATAATTACTGTTGGACAATGGTGACAATGTAGTGGTTATACATTTGCATGTGATAAAGTATGTTGTGTGCGGAAAGTTATGTATAGTCTTTGTTCTAATGTATAGTCCATATACATTAGAACAAAGTGTACCAATATATCAACGGGTTTACTTTATATTAACGCCGTTAACCAATGAGATGGTATGTTTAATTAGGCCGCGCTGAATCAACTGTTGACCTTTACGCAGATCTACGAACCATTTGTTGACCCGGAGATCATCACCTACACTGTCCGCCATGGCAGACGCACCATGATCTCCATTTCCGTCTACCATTTCATAGGGGCCGTGATAACGGAACGCGTGAGCAGCGTCTATCGACGGAAGCGGTGGGGTCGAGCTCACCGCTTCCTCGTATTGGTTATACGTTAGTAACGATGGCGAGGTTGGGGTAATGGGCGATACGTGAGTGTGCGGAGTCTAACAGCATAATGGATGGAGTTGGGATTAATAGTTGGGGGAGCACGGAATAGATCATTTTATTAGAGATGATAAGAACATTTAATTATATAATTAATGATTGTAATAATATTAATAATACATTACAGATATATCACGCTGGCATGTAAATAGTGAATTATATGAAAGTTATATAACATAAGGTATTTCACAGATATAGTCATGACCGTTTACCTATTGGTGATGTCGATCATTGTCTCTCGTCTCGGATCCAATCTAAAATATAGTTTTAATACGAAATTTCATCAAGCCATGTATGAGTTAGTCGTACTATGTAGAAAAATAAAATGCAATAGAATATATTGTATGTGTGTGTGTGTGTTTGTGGAGGGGTGTGGGAGTGTGTGTGGGTGGGTGGGTGGGTGGGTGTTGGTAAATATATATATATATATATATATATATATATATATATCATATATATGAATAATATAAACTACAATAAAAAATCATTATTATTTACTTTTATATTAATTTTATTATTTTGCGTATATTGTGAGATAACAATTAAGATTTAACATTGAAATTAGTTTATTTATACTTATAATTTTAGTCAAAAATAGAAAAACTAGAATCCACGAAATTTTCTTTATTTCTATATTAACATGTAATTATTATTATCAATTTATTAAAATTAAAATAGAAGGTTAAAACTCGAATATTATTACTATAAATTATAATTTAAACATATTTTATCATGACACCATTAAAAATTTAAGAAAATAGGAGGAATAAAAAAATATATAAGAATATACATAAAATTCATATAAAGAGAATAAAAAACAAAACATTTCGTATTATTTCTGATAGACACCTTCTTTAAATTGTCGGGCCATAATAAACCGAATACCAATAATAAGGTGTTGCTAATCCCCTTTTAAAGTAGGTTTCCTAATTATTTTAACTCTTATGCTGTACAGTGTTTAATCTCCTCGTGGACTTCATTTTTTACCGACGCGAGTCTAATATAAATATATAATATATTCTATAAATATAGAAAATACCACATAAGTATACTTAAGATATTACATAAGATATATCTACTATGCATTTGATATTATATAATTATGTTAAAACGGTTTATTTAACCATTTTTGATTAATAATCGGTAACTTCCATACAATTTAGACACCTCAGATACAGTACGTCGTACTGTGTGACGCACAGTGTGCATCGTACAGAGTTACGTGTACTACATTTCATTACTTTATTCGGCAATTATTTTTAGTATCCTCATTATATTAGTATAAAATATATTTAGTTTAAATTAGCATAGAATACAAAATATATAATATCTAGATATACAAATGCTAAACATATGTTGTCAATTATTAGGCCAGTGTTTATTTGGGAATACGTCCTCATATCCTAGGTACCGCAAAGACACAGAACTCCACTGGCGGATCAATGAACTGCAACTGAAATACCAGTGTTGCGGAGATACCTCTTACATAAAGTGGTTCGATATCACTTGGATGCACGTGAATTTTACAAACTATAAATTGTTCGAGAGGAAAATCACAGATCGGTAAGTAATATTACAATCAGTGAATTATGATTAATAATAGTATAGCATATTGTCATATACAATTTAATATACATATCAAAGGTGAATTAGAATACATATAGAATGGTAATTACTATTAGTGACGTAAAATAATTACTACGTTTAAAATATCATATTCTAGATTTATAAATATTCTATAAATTGAAATAACAAGTATGTATGATATAATTTAAGAATTGTCTATCAATATTGAAATATAATGTATACATTATATTTATACTATAATTCTAATAAAAGAGATTTTGAATTTACTTAAATTTACTAATAACCTACATATTAGAAATTTACATAATATCGACGTAATTTGATATTATTATCGTCAACGAAATATTATTGTTTGAAGGAATCGCGTCTACTGGAAGTTTGCCACCGATATAGATAAGTTCGAGATGAAAGTAGATGGAGTACCGAAGAGTTGCTGTAAGTTGAACAACACGTATGGTCCTTGCGAAAATCACTTGTTAGTGAATGATTGCATCTAGGTCAATTGAGTTTTTATGTTATATAATAAAAGTGTAAATATATTTTATCTGCAAAAATAATATATTATGATTATTTTTGATATAAAATAATGTTATTTTTGTATAATAGTTAGTAACTAGTAGTTATATCATATGGTTGCTATTGATGTTTCTATGGGAAATAATGAATACATATTTATATATATGTTTATAGTATAAACTACATATGATTAAGTTATTTTACCATTACATTAATTTATTGTAGTAATATTGATTTTATTCAAAATATTCTATGAATTTGTATTTAATAACTAAAGTATACATTGTATACATGATTGTATACTATACAATCATGTTAAAATAATATATATATATTGACGTATCAATTTCAGTATGAGATCAGGATTTAAATACAATTGGCTGACAGAGGCTGCAAAAGAAACCGTTAATTTAAATGGTTGCAATCATGCTATGGAAATCAGGTTGATTTTATGCAAGAAATAGTTATTATACTTGTATAATGCATTGAAATATATAAGTAAGAATATATAGCCATAGTAATATTGATAATTCATATTATAAACTGCAAAAAGTTAATATATATAATTATAATAACATTATTATCTATCATATAGTCCAGAGTTTAGATTCCTGAGACATTATAATAAATTGCTGTGGACGATAATGATTCTGCAGGTAAATCAAAATTAATTAAATTACAATTTTGTATTATACATTCGTAATTTATAATAGATATACTTTATAGTATATGCGTTTCTTAAATGATTTAAATAAATACAGTTATCCCGCAGATATGTATTCTTATACATTCTTTTATTATGCTTATATAGAAACTACATAAAAACAGAATTTCTTGAAATTCTTCTAATCCTTTCATTATAAAAAATAAATGATTTCGCGATGTCAGTTTTACTTAGAGGTTAACTAGCAGATCAAATTGTACTAATTGCAAATCAATTTAGCCAAGCTGCCTCTCGAATCCTCTTGCAGGTGATCCTTTTCTACCCTTTACGAATCACCCAAACTTCGATGAGAAGAGCTGTGAAGAACGGATTCCCAAGACGTAAAGCCTACGGCTACATTTTTTGGCCTCTGGGTTAGTCGCTAGTAAAACAAAATGAGTCAGTAGGCAGAATGAATATAGCATGAACATAACATATTAAAATATGTTGTTTTCTATTTGTCGACTTATTAAATAAAGTAAGTTTCATATAGTGGTAGTAGATATTAAAAGATTCATATTAATTCAGCTAAATATAGTATATGTGTTTATAATATATATGTGTGTGTTAATTATAAGAGATTAGCTAAAATAATATATTTATGTATAAAATGTGTATTTACTGGGTTAAAAAATCATTCGATAGAATAAATAATGTATTAACATTGAATGAAGGCGTTCAATTTTAAATCAATACTAATTTTTAAATATTTTCATATAAACAATTTACTAATATAGAAATGATGGATAAGGACAAGAAAGCAGAAAAAGAAGATATCAAAAGTCTTAGGAAAAACAGCAAATATGCAAGTAAGTTAAAATTCAAATTCTATAGTAACCTAAGATACATATTATTATACTTTAGAGTATTGAAGACATATGTCACAGATTATAAGATACTTTACTCTTTTAAATAAACTAGTATGCTTAGAATAACACATTTATGAAAATAAATTCTATAACCATAATTTAAATTCTCTCGTAAAGAACGTGGGGCTTTCGGTGGATTGGCTGGAGCTAAGGGAGTTGCTCTAGCAGACGCTGCTACCGTTGATGGAATCGAAGGCGTGGGCGACGAAAAGGAAGATAAGACGTCGAGTGAAACCGAAACCGAGGAAGACGACGAAGTTCCAGTCGCAGAAGAAAAATACGTTTACGACACCCAGGCGTTAGTATAAAGGGTAAATTATAGAATGCGTATCACAAAAACGATTTGTTATAATAAAGGAAAGTATTCGATGCAGATATCGAAATTACCTCGATTATTTGCGTGCGATTCTGTCGGTATTTACTATTCGATGTCTAGCAAAATAAAAAACTAGTTTTAGGTTTGGCATTTAGAATTTACCTAATCTAACTTTTGTATTTCTTCTAACAAAAATGGTTACAAATATCTGCAAGGCATTAACTACATATATCATCAACTCGCCTCGATTGAATTAAAATTAGAGGTGAATAAAAATAGAGAATGAAAATCCAGGTCCATTATAATGCATCAATTGTATTCTCTTATAATAGATACATGTATAATGTATAAATATGATTACTTCATGGCATTGCGGCTAAACAATATGAGAGAGAAAAGTGGAATAACAAGTTATTAAGTCAATTTCAAACTACATTCATACCAACATACAATCTCCTCCACCCGGAACAGCATGCACGAAGCAAATCGGGAGAAGTATGCCGATGTCTGGGAAGAGGAGCACGAACGCATGTTGGAGAAGGGAGAGCAGGATGCCGAGGATCTAGACGATCTCGTAGATTTCATAAACGAAATAAGCGAGTTATTCGGCGGCGGCGGCGGCGGTGGTGGTGGTGGTGGTGGTGGTGGAGGCGGCGGCGGCGGTGGTGGTGGAGGTGGGGGAAAAGGTGGAGGTAAAGGTGGAGGAAAGGGTGGCAGAGGTGGTAAGGGAGGGGGTAAAGGCGGAAGAGGTGGTAAGGGTGGAAGAGGAGGCAGAGGAGGTAGAGGCGGGAGAGGAGGACGAGGAGGAGGCAGAGGGGGAGGTAGAGGGGGAAGGAGATAATGATCGGTTATTTACTATATTCATCTCTTATAAGATGAAATTATTTCCATTATGTTTTTATGTAAATTTCTATTGCTATTTAATCTATAATAATAAAAAAATTTTATATTAAAGTGTTTTATTCATTGGTTTCCATCTTATTCTTAAATTTCTTTGCGTTCTTCTATGTGAAAACATAAGTTCAGATAGATAACATTAAAAAATAAATATTGACATCAATATTGCATCTACGATATAAGATACGTGAGATAATGCTCAGCTCAAAATTGATTGGTGATTTGAAATTGAAATTTAGTAGTGAATCTTCGTAGAGATATTCTAATGGGGCAATGAGGTGCAGTTGCAAGATTGTACCTAAGTATAAAAACTCTCCCAAAAGTAATTAGTTACTTCCTAATGGATTAATGTATCCAAATCTTATGTATCCACTAACTTAAAATGATTAATTTAACTAAATAAACTTACTCTATCAAAAGTGATTAATTACTTTCACAAATATTATTCTATCTATAGTCCTGCATTAGTGAATAATTTGTCAAACGTAAACATATTTGAGTAAGGAAACCAGTCTAGCCGATTAGTTCTCCCCTGGTGGTGAATAGAAACGAAAATAACAGACAAACCGAGAAAACCAGGGAGATGTGTTCGCATACTTCATCTAATTGAATAAGTCCCTTCTCTAGTATGTCCAGTGCATTTATGTCGTCTTTAGAGGTGAGGTATAGATAAGTCAATTAACTAATGATAATATAAAGTAGAGAATTGTGTTAGATAAGATAAAGTAGAGAAGTGTGTTAGATAAGATAAAGTAGTTAGTTGTTGGTTAGTTAGTATGGAGAATAATATTGACAATTAAGTTTAAACATTAATATGTTAATAATAATATATTAATATGTTGTTTACAATAAATAGTTTAGGCTATAGTCGATATTTTAGTAAATATTAAATACAAAGTAGTTTAATCGAATCTATAAAGTTAACACTGATGATTCTAATATATAGAAATAAAAACCTTTAGCCTGTACTCGGAAGTTGATTTTGTACTCAGATGGATGTGGTACCGTATAACCACAGAGTTCTGTATCCGGACTATTTTGATAGCGAATCGTTATTATATTACAAAATAATAAATATTAATAGTAACAGTCTAGGGAAATATAGTGGATAAATAAATGTAATTTTGTTTACTTTTTCATGATCATGTATCGAAGTGAATTTCCAAGTGTATGACCCTCCTGGTCAATAATGAAAGTTCTATTGGATTCATCGTCTCTGTCCTCTGTTGCTTGCTAAAGTTAATGTATCTATTTATAGATGTTTACAAACATATTAATAATTATATATCAAATTTTTAATTAAGTCAAAACAGTAATAATAATAAAAACCTAAAGCGTAATATTGATATATATATTATTAGTTTCATCGCAGTTCGATGGTATAGCGATGGTATGAGAATATGCTGGACACATTGTACCATGAATAACAATAGATAGTTTGCCTTATTACTTCTGTATCAGATCAAGGACACGTCAAGCAAACAAGGCTTGTGAATCTAGATGGACATATATACACTAGAAAGTAAATTCAATACTTTCAACCGTGCTACCAACATATTTATAATGAATATAATGTCAATAATCAATAATGAAGTTTCTTAATATCTATAAAGCAGTGTGAACAAATGAAAACTTGTTATATGAATACGGTTTGAGTATTTGCACTAACAACAGATAAAGCCCATTAATAATCTAAAATTTATATCTAACATAAATGATAATACAAAAAATTACCACTATACAAAAAATAATCAAATTGAATAGTTAATAATAAACTTAATCATGTTAATTTTTTTAGCTTCCGATATATTATATATTTGGCACAATGTTTGTAATTTATATAATATAAATTGCGATAGGAGAGCGGTAAAATAAAAAATCATATGTATCCATAATCCAATTAAATTCACCGGTAGATCAAATATTTTTAGGATGCGTAAATGAAAATAACATTTCCCATAAATTTAAAATAATATATAATATAATATATAAATAATAATTAATATAGAGATTATGATAACTGAATACCCATTATTTAATGTACTGTTACTTTTTCAACTAATAGTGGTACTCGTAGATCTGATGACTGATTTAATAATATAATTATTAAATCAGTAAGTACTTATACAAATACAAATGATATTATTGAATATAAGTACTAGGAATTATTACACCACATATTTGAAATATCTTACTAATTTAAACTAATTTAAAATTCAAATTTAATAATAGATTATATCATAAAAACTAGAATAAAATATGATTGAAATTAAAATATTAACGATATTAAAATAAAATGTATTGATATTTAATAACTTAAATAAATAAATAGATTATCACAGATATTATATAAAAATAGTATGTTTCATTTTATACTAATTATAATAATAACAGTGGTGATTTGTTTATTTGATGTAGTCATATCTAAAAGATTTTAAAATTAAATTTAAATAAAACTAATAATCAAAGATTTTAAATATTTTAATGTAATCATAGATTTACTTCTATGCTGTTTTGCTGATATTATTACAAATACTATATTACATGTGTTTTACGTTTACTTTTATATATACTTTAAATTTAAATTAATTTTATTTAGAATAATCATATATAAAATATTCACATATGTATATAAGTATAGGATTACACAAGATTTCAATACACGTTAGAATAAAATGTGTATAGATTAAGAGGTAATATTATTAAATGTTTTGTATACTAGTTATACCACTCATTTAAAGTTCAAATGTATTAGTTAATTAATAAACTAGGCACTAATTAGAAATACAAAATATATATATAATCAATAATACTATAAAAAGCAATAGAACAATATTAGGTAATACATTGTATCGGATGACATTGTATAAGATAACTCTGTATATTAGATTGTACAAGACAAACTATTCCAACTTATCTAATTATCAAATAAATAAATTCCTTAATATAGATGAAAAATGGAATCATATAATATATTATTTTAATGATATATTTAATAATATATTTAGATTTAATTATAACATTTATTAAATCTATTATTTATAGTTATTGACTGAAATATGATTAATTATATAAATATCCAATAAATAATTTAATAATATTTGTATCAAATATTCATATTACTTTGCAAGGTACAATGGACATGATGTGGGTATAAAATTAACGAAAAGAACTCATATCAACCCTATCTCTATTATCCACTACATAGACAATATGGTCAATATAACAATAAGGCATCGATGAATACAGAGTTATTATAATATCTCATTTATTAGCTATTAAAATTGTTCAACGGCGTCCCAGCTGAAATGCTAGACAACGAGGAGTAGATTCAACGGCTGCTCTCAACTGATCTGAGCCGTTCTCACCGTCTTCGTAGTACAGCGGGCCGTAGCGGAATCTGTGCCCCTCACGAGCCACGGAGAGCCCTTATAGGTAGCCACTCCCGACGCATCGATTCGAAGATCTGGTTTCAACGCTTCGAATATCTTCTTCTTGGGATTGAGTTGGGCGATCGGAGTACCTGGTTATTAGGATGTACGGGGCAGGCGTGTACTAACGGGAATATAGGGAAATGATGGGTGTAGAGTGCAATGGGAAGATATGTTGGTCGTAGTATAAAAGGTATAGGGCGTAACGGGTGCAGAGAAATCAACGCAATTTTTGGCCTAACCATTAGTGAAAGATGTTTATATGCCGGGGATGAGAGGCGTCAGTATACGGGAATTGGTAGTCAACGTCTCGGTAAGAGGGGGATGGCCAGGCTAGCTCTCTCTCTGCCTCGCTAGGCTAACCTTCGTAACCCTGGACATAGACCTTGTCGCCGATGTTACTGCCCGCCGGTGGCGAGATGAACTCCACACGACCTCCCTCGGCACTACCGCACATCACCATAGCGTGAGACAGTATGCCCCGCATTTTAGAAGGCTTTAGGTTCAATAGGAATATGCAGCGTTTCTTCATCTGAGTGGGGTTTAGGGTAGGGTTTAGGAGAGGGTTTAGGGGAGGGTTTAGGGAAGGGTTTAGGGGAGGGTTTAGGGAAGGGCTTAGGGAAGGGTTTAGGGGAGGGTTTAGGGAAGGGTTTAGGGAAGGGTTTAGGGGAGGGTTTAGGGGAGGGTTTAGGGGAGGGTTTAGGGGAGGGTTTAGGGGAGGGTTTAGGGGAGGGTTTAGGGAATGGTTTAGGGAATGGTTTAGGGGAGGGTTTAGGGAATGGCTTAGGGAAGGGCTTAGGGAAGGGTTTAGGGGAGGGTTTAGGGAAGGGTTTAGGGAAGGGTTTAGGGAAGGGTTTAGGGAAGGGTTTAGGGAAGGTCTTAGGGAAGGGTTTAGGGAAGGGTTTAGGTGAGGGTTTAGGTGAGGGTTTAGGGAAGGGTTTAGGGTAGGGTTTAGGGAAGGGTTTAGGGAAGGGTTTAGGGAAGGGTTTAGGGAAGGGTTTAGGTGAGGGTTTAGGGTAGGGTTTAGGGAAGGGTTTAGGGGAGATTAAGTATGAATACGATTATTTATCCGCATACAAATTTGTTAGGTGAAGTTTAAAGGAAGTGTCATGTCTGGGATACTTTTGGCTAGAGGTTAGAATTAGGGTAGTGTTGTAGTAGAGGCGGTTGTTAGGGAGTGTTTAGTATGAAGTTAAAGAGGTTAGGTGTGTGGTTAGAAATGGTTTATAACATTATCACTTATGTACGTTCCTATTCCCTATACCCGTGGCAAATATTACTCCGCCCTAACCCTCCTCGCTGACCTACCTCCTCGATGGGTATATGCTTGACCAGTCCGCTGATGACAATCCGAGGTTTCTCCTCCCCGACTTCAACTGTCTCCACGTAAAGGGAATCGGCGTCTTCGTGCCTCCTCACGTCCACAATCTCCCCGACTACCATGTCGAGCATGGAGACGCAGGGCGTTGCGGAGGACGGGACCGCGGCTGCACCGCGGGATACTTTGGATTTGGCTACGGAAACGGGCGGGAGTGACTCGGAGGGTTAGCCGGAGGGGGAAGTGTATGGGGATGAGGTCGTCTATTTGTATGAGCTAATGAACTCTTAATTGAACTGCATAAAAAAGACCAGAATTGAATTAGGTCGAGAATGAATTGGAGAATGGGTCTTAGGATTTTGCTGCGTGGTTAAGAGATGAGGATAAGATCGGTCTGGTATATAGACAGATAATTTATAGTTAGTTATGGAATTAAGGGAGGGATGTGGGTATTTAGAGGTGATTTGAGAATTAGACTAAAGCTGGTTGAGTGAATGCAGATTAAAGATTGATCTGTGAGTCGGAATGACAGTTTTGGTTAAAGGTGAAGATGAGTAGAATTAAAGTTATCAGATCACAATCGCAACTCATTGATACAAGGACCTATTCGTTCCTCTTTTGGTTTTATTGTTTCAGTCGACGCTTTCTCGACCACTTGTCCGGGTTCACATTTAACTATAGCAGCTGCAGCACCAACATTAGGTAATGGTAAAGATACTTGTTCCTCTGCAACAGTTGGAAAGTGTTATGGGTCAAGATATGGGAATTGAATATCACATTTACAATTTTATGCTTATTTAATTACTATAGAATTTATAATTTTTTATAAAATTGTGGTTAAATAATATTTAAAGTAAATTGACATTTAATTTATTATTTAACTATTATAATTTGATGACATCTAGCAAGTAACTTATATTTTTTATATTCTTTATTACTTTTTTACCCAAAAATGGAGATATGCATTTTAATATATTTAATTTTCTGACTTATTTAAAATAAATTATAATTATATTTCCATTCTGAGAGAAAAAAGGAGTCAACTAATTTGATAAAACATATCTTTAAATATATTTTAAGTAATTACTAATTGCATACAATTGGTGATTAACACCATAATTGAAATATAAGCCATATGTTTGGATTATAATACACTTACTTCCATTCAAAATTTCAGTTTTAATCAATTGGCTTTTCAGAGCTAAAATTTCATTTCGTAAAGCTGCATTTTCATTGGCCAATACCTTTCCCTGCTCTTGACAATACTTTGAGACTGTAAAGAGAGGTCACCACTATGTGATTGATATTACAGTTCCTGGAACATGGCACCATTATTAATGTATTAAAATAGAGATGCCTATAATACAGAGATTATAATTAATATAGACAATTAACATAATAATCAAATAGAATAACTAATCGATATATGATTATAAAAATGATTAAAAGCAAGTATATGTTAATGTATTCATGGTTATTTACAGTGAAAAGTCAATAATTATGACAGAAAGAATATATATAATAAGCATAGATTATAATATATATTATCTACCCTTATTAAATATCCTATTTTGTGTATAAAACCTATGTTTTATAAATAATACTAAACTATCTATTTTAAAAATATCTGTAATATAATTATTTGTGTGAAATGGTTTCAATCTACCGACAAACTTGAGATAATATGAAGTCATTAATTTAAAAAATCACTAAAATAAAAAAAAACTATTTGCAATAAAGAACGTTCAGATCCATATATCTAAACATTATTTTAAAGATTCTCTATCTTACAGATTTGTATTCACGAGATATATATACATATTATTATAGAAATATATAAATATGTATATATATAACAAACAATATATAATTAAAATTAATTTTATATGCTATTACTACTAAAGAATATAAGCAAAATTAAATCAATATTATTAATAAAATAAAAAACATAATTATATTTATGACATTTATATATGTTTAATATATGTATTAAAATGATATATAGTTATATAAATGTTATATAGGTATATATAACATATATATATTAAATACATATGTAAACATAGCAAAGACTATATGTTATAAATATAATATAATACACATGCATTAATATAAATTTCAACATGGCAGTTCAATTGTATATGGGATTAATTAAATATATCTAAATGCACGATTTAATTGTGAGTATTTATTCACTATTTCATAGATGTGGTTTATTTCACTGAATTAGATTGGAAGTGGCCTTGAATATACGTTGCATAATTTGAACTAGTCGTATATTGGACTTGATCCCAGATTATTTATTCAAATTATACCCATATTTTAAGTTGTAATACAATATTAAACCATCTAAATTGAATGTAAATTGGATATATTAATTTCTTAATCATTTTATCATTTTAATTACTTTAAAATCATACATTTAGAAAAATAATAATTACTAACCTACTAGACTTTCTAATTTTTCTAATTTTATTTTAAAAGTAGCAAGTAAATTTTCAGCTGTAGATGCATTAACTTCAAGAGCCGATAGCTTAGATACTGCCATATTATCAACTCTGTTTTATGTAGACGACAATTTAACTTATAAAAATACATTATAAGTCAATTTAAATAATACATATATATGCTAATAAATAATACGTATACTGATCGAAAGGAGATATATTATAAATTAGTATTATATGCGAAATATAAATATAATACTAACAAATGTTAATACTTATATTAAATTTTTGTTTTGTATAATAATCAAAATTTCATTCACTTTTAAGAATGTATATAGATATCAAGTTAACCTATTATATATCTTATTTAATTTAATTTTGTACAACAAATTTAGCTGTCGTTAATATTCAATACTACACACATAGTCTTATATTATATTATGATACTATTATCTAATTAAATTTAATAACATAATATATCAATTTAATAAATCCATTATACTCATTCAATCGGAATATTTCGTTCGCGCAATATATATTGTATATTAAATGTATCATATATGAATCCATATATTTAGTACATATTATTTACTCCATATTTAATATGAATTGTTGAAATTAATCTATGTAATTACTATATAGATTGTATAATATTATTCTCATAAAAATATCTAGAAATCGACTCGCCTCGATCTATATATGTCAATATTACCTCCCTCTCTCTCCACCGGTATAACTTATGCTATTCACCATACTAAATTCAGCAATTGAATCTTGTCACTTAATCTTATTTAACAAAATTACTATGTTCCTATTTTAAATTTAACATATTTAATAAAATTATAATTTGCATCCATACTATATCAATTTAAATCGATTCAATCGGAATTTAGATATATATATATATTCAAATTATACTAAATAACAATACTTTTGATTGGTTATAAAAGTAAACAAGTCATTATTTTCTATAAATATTACAAGTTTTCAGTGATCAATAGCATTGTCATATATATATTCTATTTAAATATTTTAATATTACCTGAAATCAGTAGAACGTAATAATAGTTTGATAGTAGTCGAAGTCCTGCACACTACTCCCTTCATAAAACGAAAAAATATCATTTGAATGGTGCTTAAATCATTGAATCCTGATTAAATTTAATAATAATATATGTTAAAAATGACTAGCATATTTGATTCATATAGTGAAGAAAGGGCTTATAATTTGATCGGAATTGCTATTAAAATGGATAGGAATCAAAATTATGCCCAATCTTATTATTATTATATACAAGGGATTGAACTTCTGAATAATATTATGAAAGGTCAATTATTATATTTATTATTATATATAATCATCAATATAAAGAATATAATGATTATAATGTATTACTAACAATGTATGTATTATAATATATTCGTAATGTGTTTTGTTTAATTATATTAAAATAATATATAACTAATTCATCTAATTCATAGCTTCAAGTAGTAAGATAGAAATAAAAAAATATTTAAAAAAGATAAATGAATATATTGCAAGGGCAGAACAATTAAAAAAATACATGAAAGAAAAGAAAATATGTTAATAATTAAAAAATAAATTATTGTTTATTATAATATTTATATACTATTTTTTAAATAATGTATTATGTATATTAAAATAAGTGATATTGTCTATTACTTTAAACTGTTGGCATACATTTCCCATTCTTGTAGCAGGAGATTATCATCAGAACATAACCATTGAAGAGGATAGCACAGGGAAAGGCTATTCTAGCACGATTGGTGTATATTTCTCTTCTGAAGAGTTCACAGAAGTTTCTATCGATGAACCCTACATAAAAACCTTATCCCAGGTAACAATAATACATTATATAATACATATTTTTAATTCCAAGTTATTTTAA
The DNA here is from genome assembly GCA_964035775.1 of Osedax frankpressi. Taxonomy (NCBI): domain Eukaryota; kingdom Metazoa; phylum Annelida; class Polychaeta; order Sabellida; family Siboglinidae; genus Osedax; species Osedax frankpressi. Next base: position 19,733,911 of record OZ038313.1, read on the forward strand.
AACTTTGTATTGATATTTTTCCATTTTAAATAATAATTCATTTATTGTGTGTGGTATGGATAGTTAGGATATAATTTATAAAAAATGCTGCAATATTGATTTGCTAAAGTTTTAATTAGATATCATATACACAGGATACATTTTTTTAATTATGTATACAATTTTGGTTATCTCTCGTTCGAAAATATATTTACAAATTACTAGATTTAGCAATATTTGATATTAACCTAAAATTAATTAATATATATTTATATTTGTAATTGACAAGTTATGATATTAACATTATTTGCTTGTTGATCGTAGGTGCTACTTTATGTACATTTATTTTTTAGAATGTTCAAAATTCTAACTTGTAATATATAATTTGCTTTTCAGTATTTTAATTTTTTGAGATTTTGTGAAATGATGTTGGTTCAAAAGAATAAACTGAAAACTATAAATTTGAATACAAAGTCGATAGATGATCGCGAAGTAAGTAATTAATTATAGTAGTTAGATATACTTAGGTAATCAATTATTAAAGTAGTTAGATATACTTAGGTAATCAATTATTATAGCAGTTAGATATACTTAGGTAATCAATTATTATAGTAGTTAGATATACTTAGGTAATCAAGTATTATAGTAGTTAGATATACTTAGGTAATCAAGTATTATAGTAGTTAGATATACTTAGGTAATCAAGTATTATAGTAGTTAGATATACTTAGGTAATCAAGTATTATAGTAGTTAGATATACTTAGGTAATCAAGTATTATAGTAGTTAGATATACTTAGGTAATCAATTATTATAGTAGTTAGATATACTTAGGTAATCAATTATTATAGTAGTTAGATAAACTTAGGTAATCAAGTATTATAGTAGTTAGATATACTTAGGTAATCAAGTATTATAGTAGTTAGATATACTTAGGTAATCAAGTATTATAGTAGTTAGATATACTTAGGTAATCAAGTATTATAGTAGTTAGATACACTTAGGTAATCAAGTATTATAGTAGTTAGATATACTTAGGTAATCAATTATTATAGTAGTTAGATATACTTAGGTAATCAATTATTATAGTAGTTAGATATACTTAGGTAATCAAGTATTATAGTAGTTAGATATACTTAGGTAATCAATTAGAGTAGTTAGATATACTTAGGTAATCAATTATTATAGTAGTTAGATATACTTAGGTAATCAATTATAGTAGTTAGATATACTTAGGTAATCAAGTATTATAGTAGTTAGATATACTTAGGTAATCAATTATAGTAGTTAGATATACTTAGGTAATCAATTATTATAGTAGTTAGATATACTTAGGTAATCAATTATTATAGTAGTTAGATATACTTAGGTAATCAAGTATTATAGTAGTTAGATATACTTAGGTAATCAATTAGAGTAGTTAGATATACTTAGGTAATCAATTATTATAGTAGTTAGATATACTTAAGTAATCAATTATTATAGTAGTTAGATATACTTAGGTAATCAATTATAGTAGTTAGATATACTTAGGTAATCAATTATAGTAGTTAGATATACTTAGGTAATCAATTATTATAGTAGTTAGATATACTTAGGTAATCAATTATTATAGTAGTTAGATATACTTAGGTAATCAAGTATTATAGTAGTTAGATATACTTAGCTAATCAAGTATTATAGTAGTTAGATATACTTAGGTAATCAAGTATTATAGTAGTTAGATATACTTAGGTAATCAAGTATCATAGTAGTTAGATATACTTAGGTAATCAATTATTATAGTAGTTAGATATACTTAGGTAATCAATTATTATAGTAGTTAGATATACTTAGGTAATCAAGTATTATAGTAGTTAGATATACTTAGGTAATCAATTAGAGTATTTAGATATACTTAGGTAATCAATTATTATAGTAGTTAGATATACTTAGGTAATCAATTATAGTAGTTAGATATACTTAGGTAATCAAGTATTATAGTAGTTAGATATACTTAGGTAATCAATTATTATAGTAGTTAGATATACTTAGGTAATCAATTATTATAGTAGTTAGATATACTTAGGTAATCAATTATAGTAGTTAGATATACTTAGGTAATCAATTATTATAGTAGTTAGATATACTTAGGTAATCAATTATTATAGTAGTTAGATATACTTAGGTAATCAATTATTATAGTAGTTAGATATACTTAGGTAATCAATTATAGTAGTTAGATATACTTAGGTAATCAATTATTATAGTAGTTAGATATACTTAGGTAATCAATTATTATAGTAGTTAGATATACTTAGGTAATCAATTATTATAGTAGTTAGATATACTTAGGTAATCAATTATAGTAGTTAGATATACTTAGGTAATCAATTATTATAGTAGTTAGATATACTTAGGTAATCAATTATCATAGTAGTTAGATATACTTAGGTAATCAATTATTATAGTAGTTAGATATACTTAGGTAATCAATTATTATAGTAGTTAGATATACTTAGGTAATCAATTATTATAGTAGTTAGATATACTTAGCAAATCAATTATTATAGTAGTTAGATATACTTAGGTAATCAATTATTATAGTAGTTAGATATACTTAGGTAATCAATTATTATAGTAGTTAGATATACTTAAGTAATCAAATGTGTAGTTAGATATACTTAAGTAATCAATTATAGTAGTTAGATATAATTATGTAATCAATTATTATAGTAGTTAGATATACTTAAGTAATCAAATGTGTAGTTAGATATACTTAAGTAATCAATTATAGTAGTTAGATATAATTATGTAATCAATTATTATAGTAGTTAGATATACTTAAGTAATCAAATGTGTAGTTATATATACTTAAGTAATCAATTATAGTAGTTAGATATACTTATGTAATCAATTATTATAGTAGTTAGATATACTTAAGTAATCAAATGTGTAGTTATATATACTTATGTAATCTTTATTATGGTTATAACCGATATACTTTAGTAATAGTACAGTTCATATACATTTAAGTTATTAATATTAGTATTATTATAATAGATTTACTAGTATAATTATTTGTTTACTGTTACTGAACTGTTCCCTATGACATTAACTCTATTTACACAGGTTAAAGATTTTCTGAACTCTCTTATTGTGAACCTTAAATCCAACTACGAAATCGCTTTAAATATCAATATTATTAATAATCTACATGATCGCAAAATACAGTCAGTTAAAATGTTCAATTGTTTCAATAATATTAGTAATGTATTACAATAATGTGAATCAGATTCATAATCTAATAAAGCGTTGGTACTCCCATATTGATGAGAGCATAACTTAACATATACGCTATACTATGTGCCCCACACCAGATTGGTAAATGAAACAAACCTTATATAAAAGGTGAAAAGTTTTAAAAAGTTAAATTAAAATTATCGTATTCAATAAAAACTATTCTTAGTATTAATATATGGTTATGTAATACATCAGTTATGCTGTAAATACATACAAATAACTATTTTATCAAATACATCAGTTTTGCTGTAAATACATACAAAATAATTATTTTAAACAAATACATCAGTTTTGCTGTAAATACAAAATAACTATTTTAAACAAATACATCAATTTTGCTGTAAATACATACAAAATAACTATTTTAACAAATACATCAATTTTGCTGTAAATACATACATAATAACTATTTTAAACAAATACATCAGTTTTGCTGTAAATATATACAAAATAACTATTTTAAACAATTACATCAGTTTTGCTGTAAATACAAACACAATAACTATTTTAAACAAATATCATATATTAGATTTTGTGTAAATACAAATATAATATATTATATTTAGTGTAAATATAAATATAATATATTATAATTGGTGTAAATACAAATAAGAATATATTAGCTTTGGTGTAAATACAAATAAAATATAGTATTATAAATATAATATAATAATAATATAAAACGTAATTTGTGAATCTGGGGATCAATATTATTTTAAATTTATTAGAGTTCAATTAAAGTTCGTAAATGTGTAATAAAAACAATATATATATGATGTTTGATGCTTATCTATTTAATTTATATTATCAATAATCATTTAGAAATATTCTTGTTTTTTGCATATAATTTACATTACCATCCTTACAGTTTAAACACGGGCTGGATAATTAAGATGGGACGAGGACTCGACATGTTTAAGCCAGTCAGACATGGACACATTGGTATCAACAATTGTGACTTGAGGAAATGCCTGCGTTGTGAAATTGACATCTACTATAACCTTAATAATATATACTGATATATATATTTATGTATCTATAATTATATATATATATATATATATATGCTACCTCCAAATTAATATAATGTCATGATAATAACATTACTTCTATATTTATATCAAGTGTTATATTTTATCAAATTCAAGAAACACAACAGATAGAATATGCTGTCAATAATAAGTGACACATTTTTAAAAATTAAATAACCCTTATGTCAATTAGTATAATTTAATTGTATATATAATGTGACCATTATGTGATAACTTTATATTACATCTCTTTTATAATTCATATTATATACATAATTCCCTTATTTGTTAATAATTATATTAAAAATACTCTTTAGAGTACAAATATTTCTTGTTTTTCCATTATGTAACATTTTTTATAATCGTAATAAATTAACTATTTGTTATAATTTATTATAAATATCAAGCCTTATTGTTAATTACAAACTATTTATTTTATATTAATTTCTAATAATATAGAGAACATGGTTAATAAATAAACAATATAGTTATATATAATATTGATATAGTTAAAGCAATTAGTGTATAGTGGATTAAATTAATAATAACGATGATACCTTTAAATATTTATATACATAATAAACATAGCTTTATTGAAAATAATGGCTTTGATTTTAAACAAGTGTTTTATTGATCATTTTGTAATTCATTAAGGTGTAACGTTACAACAAAATATTTTATTATATTGAATAAAAGAACAGTTATAAGATTATAAAATATAAACTTTTTAACAGTATTATTCATTATATTAAGTAATTTGGTAAGATCACATTTATAAGACTGCACTAATTATATTACATATGGATATCTATACTACGATTGTATTGGAGATAATTCATATAATTTTCTTATTCATATATAATCATCCATTTCATTAATGTAATATATATTTCTCTGATTTCCATTTATTCTTCATACTGGTATATAGAATTTACAATTAATTATTTGTTATAAATACTCTTCTATTTAATTATTATCATTCTAGATTGAACAATTATTACAATTTGTATCTTTTACTCATAATGTGTATAATAGTACTCAAGTTAACGAGGACCTCACCTAAACCTAACATTAATTACAATATCTTAAACACAAGTAAACCATTCACTACAAATTACACCCTTTAGTATACTAGCGACAGCGCTACGTGAATATAGAAATATCGCAGAAACCAAAGAATTCAAATCTCTTACTTCCTTTTCACCTCCACCGAAAATTAGAACCTAGAAATATAATCGTCACTTATACAGTAATAAACCAAACTGAAACATTGCGGCAAAATATATATAACGTTTCCACTTTAGTAATCCTACCCGAACTCGCAAGCGCACGTAATATGTGTAGAGAATTCGTAATGGAAAACAAACACAATTAGTTCATTACAAGAAGTATCGACTACTAACTGAAATTCTACTTACTGTAATTGTAAGAAACAAAATACATCTCCGTTTAATTGTGTTTTCTAGCCGACCTTATAAACCAATTCATTATTTTCAAACGCATTCGTATTCAGCGTCCATGCAACTTCCATTCTACTCCAGAAATCACTAATTATGAAACTTTAAACTAACCTGTTTTGAATGAAACTCATCGATATTACATTCTACACCTTAGCGATATTATATTTAATTTATTAACTTATTAATATGTGTTGCATATAATTTTGATTAAAACTAACTTGGTACAATGTCACATCCCTATGTATTTCACTGTATTTCACGAGTATCCAAACTAAGAGGGCTTTGACAATATGCATGTGTTATATACGTCGTATATATTCCGAATATAATAATATCTTATAATAACAATAATAATACATCAATGTATTACAATAAGTGATTACAATACGTTCGCTTCACATACATATATACAAATTATATATTACGCAATAACAATAATGAATAATTTAAAAACAGAAAATAAATAGCAATAATGGCTGCGTTCACACAAGTTGTGTATTTCCTTTTTATATGTATTATGATTGGCTAATTTGGTCTATATATTTATATTTATTTTCTTAATAGTAACATTTATGTTTCTATAGATAATTTGGCAAACTTCGCTGAATAATTTATATTTATTTTCTTAATAGTAACATTTATGTTTCTAGAGAAAATTTGGCAAACTTCGCTGAATAATTGCTACTTGTTGACATGATTAATCTTTAATTTTATTTGTATTAAAATTGAAATTATTCCTATTTATTTTCATCAATTTAATTATAATGAATTATTCATGAATAATTTCTAAGTGTAAGCCGAGATAATATTAATTATAAGTTTACGTTTATAAATTACAAATATATACCAATAATATTTTTATAAACTATTATATGTCTATGTTAAAAATATGAATTAAAAGATTTATTTACAAATTTTTTGTATATTATTTTTCAAAAAGTTAAATTATCCAGAAAATAATTTTCATATTTTAAATAAGTTATATATACAATTTTTTAATATGTATATAACATATAGTTCGTATACAAAAACATAACTTTAATTAAGATAATTACAATGTTTGATTATTATGTCTAGATCCTGACACTGTGAGTTGAGTGTAAGAGATCAAACTAATAAATTAGGGATTTAATAATTTTGGATAATATATTTTAGGATAATATATTTTGATCATCAATCACAGCTTAAGCTATGAATTTAGCTAGAATAATTGTTCTGACTAAAACAGTTTACTAACAAATAGGCAACATTATTTCTAAATAGCATATCATATATATGAGAACTCGAATAAAGCTCTTATAGTGTTAGAATTCGCTATCATAGTAAATTATTTAAATTTGAATATCAATTAATAAATTAATTAATTTTAATAATAAATTAATTGTTTTAAATTATGAAACTCTTAAAATTCATATTATTAATTTTATATTAGAAATTATCCTTTACAATATTTTATTGTAAATATTGTTTACCTTGATATATATAATTGTCTATTTATGAATTGTATAACATTTGATATTAATACTTACAGATGGACGTATATATTTATTTAATAAGAGAAATATATTATCATCCATACAATTTTTTAACGAAACCTTGTTAAACAACCTTTATTATTAATTTAATAGCATTTAATAAAAATGTTCAATACCCAATACACATAGCTATAATAGTATTAAACAATAATTCAGATAGCATAAAGGTCACAACGAATGACAACAATTTAATGTAACAATATACTTTATCGTATGATTTTACATCGATATTTAATCAAAATATTTACAAAAATAAGTTTGAATAGTATGTTATTACTTTTCATATTAATTCTAATGATTTGAATGCATATTTAACAATATTTATTAAAACATAGTTTATGTGTCCTTTAACATATAAAAATATTAGATATATAAGGACATGCGATATTATATTATTCCTAATGTTTGGAGATCATGTAATTTCTTATTCTTCTGATAATCAAAATAACATATTATTTAGTATATTTAAATGAATCATACATTTTATTTTATAATTAACTTAAACTTAATATACCATCAAGTTCTAAATGTTCATGTTTTTGCGTTTCGCTTATGTCATATGTAAACATTAATGAACATGAAAACCTATTATTATAAATCTACTTTAATTAAAACTGCCGGTAAATAGCACGTTGTCTATGCATGACTCCACGAACTTAATAAAAAGATGAATATCATCAATTGGAAAAAGTAATTTCATTAAAATTAATTACCTATTTTAATAATTGTATTTTAATAAATATTATGTTTTTTAAATAATCATTTACAAATTTGAAATTAAAACTTAGTATAAAAGATCATTTAATATTAAGGCATAAATCTTATTTACAACATAACTTTTTATTTGACCTTATCATATATATTATTTTACATAATATTCTCTTTCAGTAATTATGATATAATTATAGTAATTATAATTACAATTACATAGTATATCAACATTTCGAGTAATAAATTCAAATAATTATTGAATTCTTTTATAAAATATTCTATCAATAAGACATATTCAATATGTTTGCTATTTATAAAAATGAAAACTATTAAAATACAATATATTGTATTTAAATATATATGTTGTTATGTGTTATAGCATAATGTGTTTTTATATTTATTATCTATTAATTTATAAATATCAATATTTCAGAATGTGACAATCTTATTACAGAGAAGTAGGTTTATCTTAGGACACTTTGTAAAACGCATATATTTTCAATTCATATAATTACTTTCTTTAGATTTAAAATGGTGATTATTATAATAATGGGGATAGTCAATAATATCTTGTTTCTCTTACCATTTTTAAACCAAAAAATAAACGCGAACATGGATATTAAACCAATGACAAGCCAGTATTTTAGGATTCTATTTATAAAAATAGAAAATAAACCTTTCGACGGACGGCATTTATGGACGCAGGCAATGGCTGCTTTAATTACAATTTTCCAGGACTGTATTCATAATTAACTAATAATAAATAAAATGCGACACAAAACTACAATGATAATATTGACGAATAATACTAATGGTGCGATTGCTAGATTCCTCCAAAGAGAGCATCTCCATGACAACGGCTAATCACGTTGTCAGGTAAATGAACCCCTACGAGGTACCCGCTATGATCTCCTTGTCTTCGTGTCGTGATCAGTGATCGATCTGCATGTTCGTGTCGAAATTGTAATGACAACATCCGCAAATATCGTTAATCGTACGAGAAGTATGCGATGCCCAGGTCATTGTGATATCATTAGACATATGGAGGTGGAAATTTTACATATTTACTCTATATAATCGAACGCATAGGTTAACATATGTGTGATGTTAATGTATGCAATTAATTCATTATAAAATAGTGATTGGAGTGATTTTAAAAAGAGTGATTACCTAATCAAGTTTTCTAAAGAATTTAAACGATGTATATTATAGAACGTTATATACACGATTTAGCACGCCATTACTTAAAATGCCGATATTGCAGCATTATTATTATATAATGGAATATATAATTATATCTAATGGAATTATAAATTACCATATGTACTCAAGAGAATAATACACGATATTCGCGAATATATCTAATATGTATATATTAGATAACTAGCTATAATTATATACATATACAACAGGAATACTCCGTAATGATAATATATACCACCTGTCTGTTGTATACACTTGGATTCCATATATGGAAACAATTTACTGCCATGTAGTCATATATATATATATATATATATATATATTATTTACATTGAACTATGGTGTATTGACATTGTGTAATTTTAATATTATTCTTTTGAAAGATATACATAAATTCATTCATCCTCTACATGTGTTAACACAATAAATTTCTACAAGTATTTTCATTATTATAGTCTTGTTTTTGTAAATATCATAGATATAGTATATATAATTATTTACAATAATTGTATTTAGTAATTAATATCTGGTACACTCGATAGTGCTATTTTATTAAACACATCTCTGAATACTTATAATATTTATATATATATTATTACAAAAAATGAAAATAATCAAATATTTAAATATATTTCAATTATCGTAAATATTATTATCATTCTGATTATTATAAAATTCCTATTTTTCTATATATTTTCTATAATATATTATACGTAGATACGTAGATTAGTAAATCATACAGTTTAATTAATAAATAAAATTGATTAAATTATTATTAAAACTGTAGTTGTCGTATTGTGATATATAACAATACAGTTAATTTGTTTACAAACCGGTGCCATATCGGATCCACTATATCAATTGTTATAGTCCACCGGAAACGGTCCCAAGTGAATCTATTGTTAGACAAGCGGCGATCTCGCCACAGGTAAACCGTTTAGCGTTAGCTCTCGGGTTTTAAACCGGGAATGAGGCGTTCTTGATACGCCCAGCTCAAGCTCCGCCCTCTTCCACTCCAAGTCACGCCCCCCGACCGGTTACCTGAGCGAAACCCGAGTCATGCCCAAGGGAGACTATGAGTAATGACGGAGTACGAGTTCGGACCGATGTGCCGGTATTCAATTACCCATGGGCCGCTATGTAGGTTCAGTGTATGCTTTGTAAAACAATACCTACCAGAGGAGGTGATGTTTATTCAGTGGTTTAATCGGACGCGACCACTAGGTACATATGGGTAGATACCGTGATAACGGAATAACGTCATAGTGCAATAGGGAGAAATGTATCCATGTATCCATGTCAAAATGTGGACAATTCATTAATTGGAGCACTAATTGATTTAATTGCATATAAGTAACTATTTATTTTTTTATGTATAATATAATATTCAGATTTAACCCAACGAGTTAAATTATAACCCAAACACCATTGCCATATGGCAATATTTATATAAAATGTTTAATATTAATTAATTCTATATTTTCTAAATTTAAAATAAATATATTTTTAATATTAATATTTATGTGTATATACAATATAATACATAACATAAACCGAATTTGTTTATATGTATGTGATGTGTGTGAATGAATAGTACATATTTGTATGTACTTTTAATATATACCTTTAATAGCGAAATTATTTTACGGATGATAACTAATAAAATAATATATATTATACTTTATATATTTCGATATATGATATATGATATACAAATTATTTACTAACTTAATATATCTAATTTAAGAATATATATTTTTAAAATTGATTAAAAGTATTCTTTTTATTTTTTTCTTATTACAATTAGCAGCTTTGTTATAAATCAACGTTTTCTATAGATATGTATATCTATATATTTATTTGTAATATATTAACATCTCGATTTATTTCTATCATATTCCCATTATAAAATAATTAATTTATGCATTATAACCAATTAAGATGGTAAATCCCAGTAAATAAATATTAAACAAAAAATGCAATAACGTATGTTAATTTTTTTTTTGACAGTTTTAAAATAAAATAGTTTTAAAATATATGTTTCTGTGTGTAATTTTACACGTTGTGGTACTAATTATATACCTTTATATACTACTTGAGTATACGAATAGTATATTTATATATTCACTCTATTAAGTGAAATATCCATCATATATAAAATGGAATATTTAATTGTTATCAATATGTGCAAGTAAAGGCTATCAAGTATATGCTGACCAATATAAAAATATAATATATTATGATATAGAATACTCTAGGTGAATCAATTTGGTAATATTTATGATTTAATATTTATTAATAAAATTATAAATATATAATGTATCTAACTATATAATAATTAATAGTTTTATTGGGACATATATTTTATATTAATAATGTATATTATATTAATAATGTATACAGTTATTGTATAATGTGAATATTATATAATTACGTACTTTAGCAAATTTATAATTCCTATATTAAAAATTAAGTTGATAAGAGCATTTATATAATATTATTTCCAATTTATTTCCAAAATTATAAATCAATGATTATAGATAATGCTAATTAGATTTACAATAAATGAAATGTTTGAAATTACAACATAAAAATACTATTTGAAATTACTATATAGAATATATACTTGCTTATTATTTATAAATATCTTATATGGTTTGGTATGGTGTATAACATTATTAAACTTATTCCGCATTAGAATGTTTAACTAATAAATTGATTTAGACATATAATTTGATATATACCAATAAATATTAATAGAAAAATTCTCACAAAATTTGTCATTAAATTATTTTCTTTTATTTTTGTTTTAATATATATTATGCGCATATATATATTATATATATGATGTCGTATTTTTATATATTTAATTATATATATCCCGTTCAAATATAAATATTATTCTGTATGAGTAGGATGCGATTTCGTTTCCCTAGGGTTTGTATCCGTAATTGATTAATTATAATAATATTACTCAGAAACCAACTAAGTGTTAATTAGATTGTACGTAGTTGGATTAATCATGTGATTATATTATGCAATCCTCTATAATCTATAGATATCCAAAGAGTATGCATATATAAAGTAACACCTATATATGTTTTCTATATCATAGACGTCATTTATTAATATACATCAATGAATCT
>OZ038313.1:19746456-19786619 GCA_964035775.1 Osedax frankpressi
AGTCGTTTTAACGATACCCCGAATCCTACGATCGGTGCATTATTGATCTCGTTATTAATTATCTATGTAACCTATTACATATATTTGTATTAGAAAACAAAACTATTAGACTACAAACTATGATGGATTATTAATTAAAATTATTATAGATTTTGTGTTCACATCAATGATACAATTGCTAAATATGAATATATATATATATATGTATATATATATAATATATATATATATATATATATATATATATATAGGTTATGATGTTATTAAAGTAATTGGTGCATAAACCGTTATTTGGCACGTGCTGGTCACATTCATTTGAGGTCGCCTCCGTCACTTCTCGGCAACTAAAGGCATTTATAGCTATCATCTAATAGCGACCTAACGGGCATTTTATTCATCCGAGAAACCCATGTTTGTGTTGTTATCGTGTTGTGTTCTGGGTAATTCAACTCGGTTTTAATTTCGGTATGTCCTCTAGGAGGCGCTTGTTTTAAAACCGCATCCATATCGTTCTCCCAGTTATTAAATAGAGCACGCGAACGCGTATCGGATAGAATTAAATCAAAAGCGTTACGCCGAGGTGTAAAAGGAGGCTATAATGGTGTCTTGGTCTAGTTTAAGAGTGCCTGGCAGGGTTACCTGGTATCTATTCGCCGGCATACAATGGCGAATAGATAATGCAAATAGATAAAGTAAATACGAGCCTCGGTTTCGCTTTAGTTCGGAATAGATAAAATCGTCATATCATGTTGGAACATGTTAGATGTGCTGTATACAGAATATATCTGATGTGATATAGTGCCGTGGAATATATTATATATCCACTACAGTATACTATATATTAGACTGTCTACGATTTAGAGTATAATGTAATGGTGCTATTTAGGTTCTATAGCATACTCTAATATGATTTATTATTATTACGCATTCAGTAACTTATTAATAGAGACTATTAAATTGTATTCTGTAACATCGTCAATTGCATCAACAATTCATAACAATTTGTTAGCATTGTTAATTAATACAATATATGTTGTGTTCTATGGCCACTGACCAGAGGTTCGTGAATTCATTTAGATTATAACCCTATCTTAACAGAGAATTTCTGTCTAATATCTAATCCATAAACTAAATCTCCACATGACGCACTGATTAATCAGTGGAGTTTAATTAAAGAACCAACGATAGAGGGTGATACGCCGCTTTTTTCTTTGTTGTCGGCCTCCTAGCGTTCATTGCCACACTGATAAGATCTACCCCCTAGTGAGCAATAGGTTTGACTTCACCTAGCGAGCGATAAGTTTAACTATCCCTGGCGAGAAAACTACGAGTAGAATTAAAACAAATCCAATTTATACAATCAGCTTATCCTTATGTTTATATATGTATTATTCTGTGTGTGTATGTATCTGTGGGTGCGTATGCGTGTACGTTTGTATGAGAGTATATACATGTGTAAACTCATAATTATAATGTTATTCTAAAATAGTTTTAGAATACATGAAATTACGTCACCATTTATTATAAATATAAAAATACTAATTATATTTACTAAATATATAAATGTTTAGCGTATATCGTAAATATAAATTACGTGAAGCTACTTTATAATATATTGCTTAAAGTATCGTCTAGCTGACATACACACATACACACACATATCTATAGGAAGTCCCTCGCCACCCCAATTACACACAATCTCTCCATACCCTTGTCCACCAACCTACCAACCCAATTACTTCGTCTACTATCAATCATCTGCTATTCCGACACGCGTTTTACATTTGTATATACGGTAATATAGAGACTTATATTCGTACTGGATTATATAGACACGGGGTCATATTAATTCAACTTAGAGGTAATATAAACAGCTTTAAAGTAGTATTGATAAATAGTTATAATATTCAGTAATACCATTAGATTATTATAAATACAGTTATAATATTCAATAACATCAGGAGATAGGTATAAATTAGAGTAATATTAGTATACAGTTATAATATTCAATAATATCAGTATACAGTTATAAATTAGAGTAATATTAGTATACAGTTATAAATTAGAGTAATATTAGTATACAGTTATAATATTCAATAATATCAGTATACAGTTATAAATTAGAGTAATATTAGTATACAGTTATAAATTAGAGTAATATTAGTATACAGTTATAATATTCAATAATATCAGTAGACAGTTAAAAATTAGAGTAATATTAGTATACAGTTATAAATTAGAGTAATATTAGTATACAGTTATAAATTAGAGTAATATACAAGTTTACCGGACTAATTAACATCAGAATATTTTAAATTGAATATCGCTAATCACAGTATTGTCCTCGAGGTTATACTCGTGTACGCGAGATGTACGCGAGATGTACACGAGTAACACTATATACGCTGTACTGGTGTGTACGCCGCGGGCTATAATGTTAAGTTACGCAATACATGACGTACTCATTGCATAACCCACCATACATTCCCGAGATTAACTCCTCGTGTTTATATTCCTAATCTGCAAGTCATGCGTTGTTACGTGTGACTCAACACGCTCGACTACCCACTGTGTGTGCGCGTGTGTGTGTGTGTGTGTGTGTGTGTGTGTGTGTGTGTGTGTAGAGTGCAGCATGTGTATAATGTATGTACAGTGTGTTTAGTGTGTGTGTAAACAGTACAGTATACAAAGTACACTATATACTGTGTAGTGTATATTATGCAGTATACATTGTATACACAATTATGTACAATGACTATTTAGTGTATAATAAGGATTTGTTTTGATCACTTAATTGTTTATTTATACTTTATAAGGAGTTATGAGTAGTTATAATAAACTTTATTCTCGCGAGCCCTGCATTTCGCACCGCACACCATATACCACACATTGATCCATACCGCACATTATAACCACTCACCACATACTGTCCACTACATGACTTACTCTGTGTCATATCTAATTTGTATTTACATATATATCTAAACCTAAATCAGGCATCCAAATTCATAAAGATGTAATTACGATTATTAAAACGATTATTTAAAAGTTAACTAGATATAGCTTGAGTTAAGTAGGTAGAATTAGGCAGATTTAAGTAGATTTAAGTAGAGTTATATTGTTATATTGTTATAAGCTTTGTAATTTATATCTAATATTTAGAAACATCTCTCTCTTTCTCTCTCTCCCATCTCTCATATCTCATCTTTCATTTCTCATGTCTCATCTCCTCTCCTCTCTCCTCTCTTCTCTCTCCTCTCTCCTCTCTCCTCTCCTCTCTCCTCTCTCCTCTCCTCTCTCATCTCTCCTCTCTCCTCTCTCCTCTCTCCTCTCTCCTCTCTCCTCTCTCCTCTCTCCTCTCTCCTCTCTCCTCTCTCCTCTCTCCTCTCTCCTCTCTCCTCTCTCCTCTCTCCTCTCTCCTCTCTCCTCTCTCCTCTCTCCTCTCTCATATATCCTCTCTCCTCTCTCCTCTCTCCTCTCTCCTCTCTCCTCTCTCCTCTCTCCTCTCTCCTCTCTCCTCTCTCCTCTCTCCTCTCTCCTCTCTCCTCTCCTCTCCTCTCCTCTCCTCTCTCCTCTCTCCTCTCTCCTCTCCTCTCTCCTCTCTCCTCTCTCCTCTCTCCTCTCTCCTCTCTCCTCTCTCCTCTCTCCTCTCTCATATATCATCTCTCCTCTCTCCTCTCTCCTCTCTCCTCTCTCCTCTCTCCTCTCTCCTCTCTCCTCTCTCCTCTCTCCTCTCTCCTCTCTCCTCTCTCCTCTCTCCTCTCTCCTCTCTCCTCTCTCCTCTCTCATCTCTCCTCTCTCATCTCTCCTCTCTCCTCTCTCCTCTCTCCTCTCTCCTCTCTCCTCTCACCTCTCGCCTCTCGCCTCTCGCATCTCGCCTCTCGCCTCTCGCCTCTCGCCTCTCGCCTCTCTCCTCTCTCCTCTCGCCTCTCGCCTCTCTCCTATATCCTCTCACCAAATCTATCTCATCATGTTAGTTCTGCCAATAACGATGACCTATTACGCCATGCGCTACTTTATATCCCTGGGGACATGTCACGTGCCCATGTTATCCTACGTGTGGAAGGAACGGTACTACGTAGGCTAGACTGAACTTTACCACATCCGGTAGCGACGGACACTGTCCGTCGGACAGTCGCGGAGTTATCGTTGGTCAAGCACTGGGTAGTGTACTCGACCCTGCAATATCCGACGATGTAATTACTTTGTATAGTATTATACAGTATACTATAAGTCATTCTATTATCGATAGACATGAGTATGACGATAATTATAGATGAATATTTAAATGTAATATATATATATTGAATCTATGTCATGTATATATATATCCTCTCCTATTTGTCAGGTTACCATGGCTGATAGATCCGGAGCCGAACGTGCTTGCAAGGAACCGAATCCGGTGATTGACGGAAGGAAGGCAAACGTTAACCTAGCATACTTAGGAGCCAAACCTCGAGGTATTCAACCAGGTTTATACAACCCTGACATCTATGAATTAGATAGTACTCTTAATATCATTGTTAATTTTTGTATCGCATAAAAGCAGACTATTTATAAATTAATTATTAAATAATATTATATTTTCAATAAATATAAATTATAAATAATGCTATATTAATATTAATATTAATATTAATATTATAGTTGATATATTCTCTACTGCGGCTGCTTCAGCACTTCCACTTGCTTTGAAGGCCGGCATACCCAGCTTCGTGCCCAACCAATACGGGTTAGATTAACATTCGTTTTATGCAAATAACTTCTCTTCTTAACAACATTGGTAACACCCGCCAAGCTCTAATCACTACACCTACATTAGCTTGTGCGCTTAGATCCGAAGTCGGCAACCTTACACCAATACCGGCCCAATAAATTCTCCTGTAAAGACTCCACGGACTACTTCAAACGGTACACGTTTTTGAGTTCGGAAAGTGTTATATTTTTTTACTTTTTGAAGTGTTTTTGGCCTCCATGTTATAATATTCGGGGTGCCTTAGTTTTCTACTACACATTACTATGTACACATCTTTGATGTAAGCTATATGTATTTCTATGGCCTTTGTTTGCGACATGATCTGTATGTCATGATCGCAAATAAATCCGCTGCTTTCCTATATGTGGGCGGTATATCGATTAAAGAATGGGCGTGATTTGGTGAGTTGTTTTTTCACTATTTTCTTGTTGTTTAGTATGTCTAGCACACACTTGAACACAACGACCTCGCTGCGTTTTCCTAGTGGTCAGTAGTGGTCAGTAAAGGTCAACCCAGCCAGCCATATTAAAATAATTATATAACATAGAGTGATTGCATCACAGCTTTCAGTGTTTAACAAATCTTTTATTTACTATTTTTTGTTTCTTGAATTTTCATTTCTAAATTAGTTAGTATAGATAAACGTATTATTATTGTATTTTATATTATACTATATATATATATATATATTTATACTATATATAATTAAATATATACAATCTATTAAACTAAGTGTAAACTAAATTTGATTACATTTTATTGTTACGCTGTGCACCTCATACCGTGAAAATTCTAATCAAGTCGATTAGCAGACGATATCTAATTAATAATCAACTCATTGTTCGATAATCGGTTGGCGGTGGCCGACGAATTCGAAACGAATCACGTTCGCGATGACGACGAGCGTTAGACTGGGCCCTAGTCGGGGCTGCGTTGAACTCGTCGGCTCAGCCGTCGGCAACTCGTTCCGACCCGTTCGACGTATCCAGTCGGTAGCGGGACGTGTAACACGTCCCGCTACTGTAGACCTAGCGGCCACTGCGCGACTCCAAAACTCTTTCTCGTGCGTCGGCGTGTAGTGTTTGCCTACTTTGACATACTTCTGCCTACTTTGATATTACCACCCAGATATAATTAATGGTACCGTACTACCAGCTCGGTTGCTACTTTCGCACTACTGTCTATTCGTTATACTACTTGTTTCCTCTTCACTCTTCTACCTCCCCGTTACTATACCCGAAATTAGAAAATGTTTACCTCCTCGTTACTATACCCGACATTAGAAAATGTTTACCTCCTCGTTACTATACCCGACATTAGAAAACTTCTACCTCCCCGTTACTATACCCGACATTAGAAAACTTCTACCTCCCCGTTACTATCCCCGACATTAGAAAACTTCTTCCTCCCCGTTACTATCCCCGACATTAGAAAACTTCGACCACCCCGATAGTAATCTTCTCCCAGTAGATCTATGTAAGCATTACATAACAAAGCTGCTCTTACCGTTATCACCGAATCGATTGCATAAAACAATTAGTTTGATTGTTCGCCGCAATTACTCTTATACCCGCGCGTGTCCAATGGAAAAGAGACCTCGATGGATCGTCTATATCTAACAATAGCTATTGTCCCTCGGAAAACCGGTTATATGGTTTACTGGCCGTGTGTCGGTGATTATTCTATGTGTTAAATCCGTTGTTGAGAAAACACACTACAAAAAAACCGTACAATATTTGTGTATAATGTGTATTACAAATATATATTGTACATACTCTTTACATTTACACTATAAACTATACAGTTTACATTTTTTAAGAATATATAACTGAAGATTCTCGTGTAAAGCCTTTGAATAGATATAATTGTAACCCTAAACAAAGTAAATATATTGGTTTTATTATAGTGTTATCATATATATATATATATATATATATATACATATATATATATATATATATATATATATATATATATATATATAGTTTTATTATATTTGTATACGATAGCCGCTATAGAACAGGTCGTATTAATAAAATAAGTACTCCTGCCAGTTTAAGTTTAAGTTTATTGATATAAATAATAATAATACAAAATAAATACGATTCTTTATACACTAGATCAGTTATTTTTTAGAGAGAAACATTCTCATGGAGTTGTTAATTTGTATACAAGTTATATATTTGCTTACAAACTATTTTACACTAATCCAAGTAACTCCAGTATATATCTATGATATCAATTGTATACATTATATATTGTATAGTATTGTGTGGGTATTGTACATATATTTCTATAGTCCGATTTAAGTTTATTCTACGTAATGATTCATTTTCAAACGTTCAAACGATTTGAAGCTGCCATTCATTTCTTTATAACGGATTCGTTCTTATAGAAGCCAAAATGTATACATTAACTCACATTACACGTGATATGTAGACAGTAGGAAGTCGATATAGGGTTATTTATACGGTATTATCGAGAGAGATGGATATAAGATACAAAACTAACTTACTACCATGGGTGAAAACATAATTTCTTTCTATGATGAACTCTACTTTCTAGAGCTTTTCTAATGAATTAACGAATCCATTACATCATTATGTTTTATCGTCAGAGATTCGTTATGCAATACATAATGAAGGAATGGTGAACCCGACAAAATAGCTCTACTAAATCTAATTAGTTTCATTCCAACAATGCACACACTCCACCGTCGCCAACCCACTTACCAGTATGACTAATATAACTGTCTCCCACTATTCCCTCAATAGCCCTTATAGCTACACTAACCCTAACAGACTTACTTTTAATAGAACTAACTACCACGACCTAACTATCTAGGCCTAATCCATTACATCTCCCTAATCACAAACATAGCGCTACCAACTTTAGTTTTACGGCCCATATATACTACGACCATACCTTACTACCACCACCTAACTACCACTACCTCACTACCACTACCTCACTACCACTACTTCACTACCACTACCTCACTACCACCAGATCTCACTACCATCAATCCTCTCACGACAGTACTCACGACAGTACCCAAACCTTGTCTCGACTACCTCGCTAACCATATATCTACCTTTATATACTCTATTATACCAATTTATATCCTCACACTATTATACCCCTTTATATCCTCTACCCTATTATACCCATTTATATCCTCACACTATTATACCCATTTATATCCTCTACCCTATTATACTCCTTTATATCCTCTACCATATTATACCCCTTTATATCCTCTACCCTATTATACCCATTTATATTCTTACCCTATTATACCAATTTATATCCTCACACTATTATACCCATTTATATCCTCTACCCTATTATACCCATTTATATCCCTTATCCTATTATACTCATTTATATCCTACCCATACTATTACGCAGTCTAAAATAAATAATCTTTACGTAACATCCTCCCGATGCGAACGTAAACACGAGATATGCGCATATGCTGGATTTTCTATAATCCTCTCTCGTACCGGCTCCACTGCCAGCGTTACGTAAGACGGTGGGCGTGGCTAGCCATTTTGAGTGAAAGCCATCGATCGTTATACATTATCGACAACGACGTTTCACCTGATTACATTTTAATCCATAACCGATATCCGGATTAAAATTAATGAACAGCCTACCGTCTTGCATAGAGTATTCGCCTGGCGTTCTCAACTCGGCCAGACGCGCTACAAAGATAGTACATCGGTAAACAATAACGACATTGTGTCGATTTACGCGAGGGCCCGTAATCCCAGCGAGAAATATCTCGAGTGGAACTCGGGACTCGGTTTTAGTAGTGTACTCGGCATGAATACTTACACGTTACCAACACCGGGTATTGGTAGATTATGTGTAGTAATTATAATAAGTATGTGTATTATAATTTCTACTAATAATGAAATACTTTGTGTATTTATGAAATATAATTATTTTTCATAGGTACGCCCACAATTAGATACGCCCATAATCGAGTTGTTAAATTATAATACATTAGTGAACATTAGTCTACTTTCGATTTCAACTTTGGTTCGCCTATAGGCGATGCTATAGCATCGCAAATACGCATCCTGCCTTCTCCCTCTAGCGCTATAAGACACGCTTTCCTACGTATAATTGAAACTGACTCCTGCTCCACTTCCTCTTCCTCGTTCCCTTCGGCTAGATGAATGTAGCGGAAGTAGGCGTGTTTACACTTATGTGTTAAATATTCCAAGTTTGGTTAACAACTAGTTTTTTTTTCAAAACTTGTACTACGTACTCATATAAGTATTCTCATATAAGTATACATATAGTGATTAAAATAATAAGTAAACATAATAAATAGTTATCTATACAACTGATTATTAAATTAGACTATACTATATAGATTTGGTTATTATCAATACTACAATATACTATTAATTATATAAGATAGAATACTATAATTAATTTAATATATAAATAATACATATATATTCATATAGATATATTATGTAATTATTAAAATATGCTAGATTCATCCATATTCACACTTTTGTGAATAATGTTAAAATATGTAATACTTTAGTATATATTATATACTTATTATATATATATATATATATATATATATATATATATATATATATATTCTAGGTGAAGTCACACACTTATAATTTGAATTCTCAAATATAATATAATTTATTATCAATATATCAATCAAACTTTGTAAATTAAAGATTAAATTAATAGATTTTGAATTTATCTATAGATATCTTAATATATATATATATATATATATATAATATTATATATATATATAATATTATACGCTGCAAGTATATCATTTTAATTGCTTCTCTATTCCCAACACTCAAGCTCCGTATTCACTGACGTCGATAAGTTGGTGTAATTATATTTCTACAATATTTATATCTTGCCCATTTCTAGGAACCATAGCAATGCCTAATCCGATTTGTTTACGTGGGATGGTCGTGCTTTTATTATAGAATTCTGATATGTCCATTGCATAACTTCAGGAATTTCCAGAAAACCACCGATGCATCATCCTTATCTAGCATTATATTAATAACCTAACGGCACACTTATTACCACGACTTTATCGTCTTTTCGAATAGCTCGATATCATTTGACACGCCCACGCCTCCCTTGGCCACGCCCATAAATCCCCTGTGGACCAGGTTCACTTACTAAGGCTCGCCTATCACCTAATGGCCGTGAATGGGCGTGGCCTTCTCTTCCTAATATGGAGATGGCAGCTGTAAATCTGTGAACGGTGTAACGGATACCTGGTACAAAGCCGGTAAATTTCACGTTAACTTTCCGGATAATCTATTAATAACTTTGATATTTTGCATTACAATATATAATAATTATATTATAAAATATACAGTTATTATACGTAAATAATATATATATAATGTTGTTCTTCTCGTTTAAGTTTTTTTAAGCCGTACATTATTATAATATATATATATACATATATATATATATATATATATATATATATATATATATATATATATATTCATATATATTCAGGATAAATATATAAATATAATATTACTAATATACAATTGAAATGTATATAAAGATGCCATATCAATTATTTATATGTGATAGTGTTGTTCAGTGAATAATATTCACAATATTTATTGGCTCATTAGTTCATAATCAATTGGCAATTCCACTCTTGTAACAATAACCGTACTAAAGCATGACAACAAAGTAGCTCTGTTGGCAAATACATTGTTTCGTGAATTAGCCCGTAATTGTTAACGTTGCAATCGGCTTTGTATGAACAGGTAGCGAAACACAATCGTTCTGGCTATACACCCATAACTGGTGAATCTAGTTTCGCGTAGTCCACGTCGTAGTACACACTCTGGTTCGAGGTACGGATCCATAACCCCAACTCGAAATAATAGTTCTACCGTTCGATCGATATACCTCACCGCACTTATTAATTAGGGGTATTCGGGGGCTCGTGTTCAGTGGACCGTGGTCGATTACCTGACCCCTGCCCCGAATCATGCGAACGTTTAATAACCACTAGAAGCGGAGTTGGCGAGCACCGTTGCACACATCTATTATTAAACGTAGATAGCGTGTAAACACGGTGCATACCTGTACGTGGGTGAAGGTTGCCCTGCATTAAATATGCATACGGAGTTTTGTCACCATGTTACGTTTGACTATATATCGTAGCTATTATCTATAATAAACCGCTATAATAAACCACTATAATAAACCGCTACAATAAACCGCATCCGAAATTTCATCGTGTACAATACGCGGTTATAAATATAAAATATATAATGGAAACATGACTACAATATATATGTGTTGATACATATAGCGAATAATTGTCACCTTAATTACATCGTTACTTAACTACAGTTATACTATACTAGAGTACCATTATGTACTTTATTCGTAAACACGATATCTACGGATATCATCTCTTCATCGTTTCAACCTCACCGGATAAGCGCATCCTCCTCCTCCTCCTCCTCGTTGTTCCCGACGACACTAACCGAATACTCCCTTCGCCCACAGAGTTCCGCAGTTCTACTACCAGCAACCCTACCTCGCTGCTCCAGGCATGGCCCTCGCCACCGGTCTGAACCCGCACGCCTCGTTGACCCCGACGACCCCGGCGGCTTCCGGTTTCTTCGACTACGCGTCGCTGTCGGCGGCGGCGGCGGCGGCCGCTTCACTTCCGGCCGGACCCGCTAACGCCGTGGCCGCAACGCCAATGGCCACTGGAGTTCCGGCCTCTGGCTACAACGCCGTCGACACGGCCGCCTATCAGAACGCCGCTTACGGTGCCGCGTTGGCTTCCGCCGGATTCGCCGGCATGCCGACGCATAACGCCCTGGCGGCGGCGGCGGCTGCGGCCGCCGCTTCCGGTTACGCCCCGGGTCAAGTGGCGCCCGGTCACCAGACCGTGACGGGACATTTCGCGGCGGCCCCGCCCACCGCCGCCCAGCAATACCAGGCGCAACAACTGCAGGCCGAAAGGCTGCAGTAGTAGAGCGCGACGACGGTCCCCCCACCCCCCTCCCGTTCTAGTTATTATCTAATTCACCGAGTACATAAGCCCCCCGCCTACGATGTGGCCCCCGCATCCCCTCCCCACTTCCCTCGATTAATCCCCTCGACGTTACACGTAGACTACTTATTTATTATTATTTATTATTATCGACATTCATATCTTATAATGTATTATGTAGAGGTGAATCTCGTCACTCCACCATGAAACATAATGTCAACCAGCCATGTGTGGTACAAAGCTCTCATCTCGTACAAACCTCCTATTGCGTAATGTCCTACTGCGAGTAATTACGTAATACGAGTAAACTTGGACACCTTTTAAGTAAATGATATTATTTATAATTCTAAATCTATGCAAATTATATGTGTAATATATATTGTATATATTCTAAATATAGATTTTAGTGGAAACGTGTATGATACATAATATTTTAATATCATTTTAATAATTGGTTAGATATATGCGTACAAGGATATCATATGTGTAATATTATATATATATATAATTATTAAATATTATTCATATTATTACAATCAATAAATTCACTTCTATAATAATTATTATTTATTATAAATATTATAATCCGTTTTTGCTTATTTCATACTTATTTATATTTGAACTGTCTCAGCTTTAGAAATAAAGGTTTATCAACAAAGTAAAGTAGCATTGACCAAGAAGAGTATCGTTGTCTCTCGGTATTTTATTATCGACGATAAATCAACATATGTTACTATACACTACGCAATATATGTGACCAACGGTAAGGATAGTAAACACATATACGTTACTAGTATCAGTACGGCCTATACGCATATATTAAGTGAACCGACGTATCAATTATTAACGTATGCTAAATATTAGCTTACTGGTATAGAATTTCTACTAAATTAACGAAATATTCAAAATTTAAATATAACCTGACAAAATACACCTGTTTTACAAAATTCCCTTGGGATATATATATTCCTTTGATATTTACTTTCAACTATTTAAATTTGTGAACTCTGGACGATCGTGAGTTATAGCTTTAGATTTCAGGTTATTCAAAGCGTTTAGTTAGTTAATTAGTTTAATTTGTTAGTACATTTAAATTACTTTTGATACAACAAATATATCCAAATTAGAAACAATGTTATGATTAATTTTTAAAACAATATATAAACAATATGATTTTTAATTTCTATTTGTACTCTCATTTCTCAGTATTATTTTTGTAATTATGCAAGAATACGGCTATATAAATAACATAATACAATATATATATTATTGGTTATGTCTATCAATTGTCTAAGATATCTAGTTTAAATATTTATATTTCCTAAGCTATATATAAGGGTAATATAAAAAAAAATACTATGTGAACTATTACTAAATACTATCGAACCCATAAATTCTATTTAACTGAATCTAATATGAATTATTAGTGAAATAAATTCTCGAATTTGTATGTTTAAATATGAATATATTAAATGACAATATTAATAATTAACTATTAAGATTTAATAATATTCACTTATACAAACTAAACTCTTATAAAATTATCATTTGGATTTGTAAATTCATGAATATCAATTACTAAATGAATATGATATCAATTACTCTGTTTATTAATGTATATTAATGCATGATTAACTTAGAATAACTTTAAAGTATACTTATACAAATATTATTGCATTAATATGCAACAATTATTTTGTTTTAGTAACTCCAGATGAAAATAAATTATAATTATGGTTAGATTTACAAAATACTTGTAAAATTTCTACAAAAATAAAATATTACTATAATTACTGTAGTTTGTAATTAGGACTACATACTTATATAATGCAGAATATAATTAATTAGTTCATTATTTTATACAATAGATAATACTAGGTAAATTTATGAATGTAATGAATTTAAGTTAACAATAAAATACATTATTATATAATGATCAATAATTGTTTTCCTTATTAAACTTTAAATGAATGCGAGATTATATATAACAAATAAGATCTATGTAGATAATTATTATTTATTATGTAATAATAAAATTTAAATTTCCTTATCACACATTTTGTAATAAATCTAAAATCATTACCAATAACTCTATAATCTAAATAATCAAAAATAATCATATTAAAAATATATTTTAATACTATATCAATTTCCTATATATATAAACGGATATTTCGGACATATCAATAATTTAAAAGCAAATAGGGAATGTAATCAAAAAAATAAATGTAAAGGACAATATAATACGCAGCATTGAATGCAAAAGTTATTTTACAAATAGTACAATGGGCGTATAATAAAAGAGAGAAGATGAGATAATGAATTCCATTGAATTAATTCTAGGAGAAATTCTATATACCGTATTCAGAAAATCTCGAAGATTTGCCGGAGAATGGTTGATAAGTGGTCAGCGGTCAGTCAGCGGTCAATCGGCGGTCAGTCGGCGGTCAGTCGGCGGTCAGTCCATCTTGATATTGACGTAGATGTAGCGAACGAATCGCAGCGAAGCAAAGAATCCGACGGTACCCAACGTCAAGAAGAACACGTAGCAGCACAACAGGGTGTAGCCGAAGAATTCGGTGGTTTGCAAGAAGCCGGACATGTTGGAGCGTTTGAAGTAGTAGAAGAGAGAGTAGAGGAATACGAAGAATCCCGTTGATCTGGCGTGGACGGTGCGAATGGTTGGCGAGGTTTATAACGAGGTGGACACTAACTTATTGGCGATATTGCGTATTGCGTCGTGAAACGAATGATGGAAATGTTTATGGATTTTGGATTAAATGAAATCGTATTTTAACAAATTGTTAACAAATAGAGGAAATTAAAAAAAAATTTGCATTAAAATAAAAATCTACACTTCATTAATTTAAGTGAGTTCTTTAAATAGTTACAGTTAGGTAAAAGTAACGTAGTTACATAAGAAACTACAAATACCAACCCAGCACAATACACTGATCTCCACCACCATCGATAATCTTCGACATTTAATTGAAAGTAGGTCAAGGACACAGAAATTGATGCAGTTAAACTGATCAAGATCATGAACACAATAGCCAACACCCCGTATAGGGTGTAGGATTCGCGACCCCACACATTAGAGAAGATGTAATACAATTCAACACTGATAGCACTGTAATCGAGTAAATAAAGTCAAGATAAATCATTTATAAACTTTACAGTTATAAATAATAACTTATAATTCATAAACTTTACAGTTATAGAAATACAATACTCACATCACCCATTATTATGATTGTAGACTACAAATACTTTCAACTCACCATGATCCCGGACTGTAAACACCCTTTCACCTCATCATGACCTTACCTTGAACTTTGACTAACCTAAATGGTAGGAAACCGCCAATGAAACAGTGCATAAGTGGACCACGGTACAAGGGCAATTCCGGAATCTCGCGGGGGATCCGTTTTGTACGGCAAGGGGCATTGAATTTACCAGACCAGTTCTTACCGAACACTCCTCCGACGATTGTTAGGGGATAGCCAACTAGGTATATGGGAGGGGGGATGGTGATATGGGAGGAAAGTGGGATTGGGCGAGACTTCCCTGATGATATCAACACTTTAAAGGTGTGGAAAGGTGAATTTACATGACCAGATGAGATATATAAAGTAGAGGTGTAGAGGAGATTAATGGAGTAGAGGTGTAGAGGAGATATATGGAAGAGGTGTAGAGGAGATATATGGAATTAATATATCTAATTGAATTACAAAATTGTAAATAATATTAAAAAATAAAAATTTGTAATATTTCCCTTAAATTTGACTATTTATGTTCCGATATTAGAGTAGATCATATAATTACTAAATTATTCAAGTAATTACTCAATTACTTACTGAATTACCTAATGAATTACTCAATTAAGTACTCGATTATTTACTGAATTACTCAATTTCTAGCACAATTATTGGTATTGCAAAAGAACTCCTCCGCTATTAATACCAACGGAAAGCCCAGGTGCAGGCCAATAGGAAGATGGTCTCCCAAGGTAGGGCTTGAGTGGACCCGTAGGCCCAGGCAATTGAATTCACAGCAGCCCAAACAATGCAGAACGGAGCTGTATATATCCACGCAAAGTATGCGGAAGATTAAATGAATGTATAGGGCCTACACTATAGGGGGTACACTATAGGGCCTACAATGTAGGGGTACACTATAGGGGCTACAATATAGGGAGTACATTATAGGGCCTACAATGTAGGGGGTACACTATGGGGCCTACAATGTAGGGGGTAGACTATACGGACTACAATATAGGGAGCACACTATAGATCCTAAAAGGTAGGAGTACACTATAGGGCCTACAATGTAGGGGTATATTATAGAGCCTACAATGTAGGATACACTATAGGGCCTACAATGTAGGGGTACACTATAGGGCCTACAATGTAGGGGTATATTATAGAGCCTAGAATGTAGGATACACTATAGGGCCTACAATGTAGGGGTATATTATAGGGCCTACAATGTAGGGGTACACTATGGGGTCTACAATGCAGGGTTACACTATAGGGCCTATGGTGGATGGGGTACACTGTAGGTGGTACATCCGAGCTAATGGAACTAGTAGTTGTTGCGATGCAATAAAACGGGTCCTCCAGCTCTACCCAGCTATCTCTAGCCCTACACAGTTATGGTATTTCTATTTCTAGCCCTACACAGCCATGGTAACCCTACCCAGCTATCTCTAGCCCTACACAGCTATGGTAACCCTACCCAGCTTCAAGATACCTACCGCCACCATACTTACCTATAAATAGGGCTGATGTAAGATTAATGCACCTGACCCAACGTTCTCCATCCATTTTGTTGTACATTCCACTGGACACGAAGCCAGATATACCTACAATAGATTTCAGGCATAATGCGCGTGTAGACATTACTTACAATGGTTTGTAACAAAGGTACGAATAGACAGTAATACAATATCATCAATTATTATGATTATTACTATTATTACTATTATTATTATTACTATTATTACTATTATTACTATGATTAATATTACTATTACTATTACTATTACCACCATTACCACCATTACCATTATTATTATTATTATTATTATTATTATTATTATTATTATTATTATTATTATTATTATTATTATTATTATTATTATTATTATTATTATTATTATTATTATTATTATTATTATTATTATTATTATTATTATTATTATTATTATTATTATTATTATTATTATTATTATTAATTATTATTATTATTATTATTATTATTATTATTATTATTATTATTATTAATAATTACTATTATTAAATAATTTATTGGTTCTTTACGATCAAATAATTAACAGTAATAGTTTGACACAATGGTTACAACTGGTTACAACATAACTTATATTCTATTAATTGTAATTAGTAATGAGAAGAAACATAAGAATATATTGATAGGTATATAAATAAAGAGTAAATACTGATGAGCAAATTCTAATAAAGATAAATAAAGTGGAATCATAAAATGAATTTAATAAAATAATAACTAATAATAATTATATTCTAAAAACATTTAATATTAATAACTATTAATGTAAAATGATTTACTATATACATTGAACAGTGGATAGATAGATACTTGTGCAGTTACTTAACAGTTACGTAACAGTAACGTAACAGTTACTTAACAGTTACTTAACAGTTACTTAACAATTACGTAACAGTTACGTAACAGTTATTTAACAGTTACTTAACAGTTACTTAACAGTTACTTAACAGTTACTTAACAGTTACGTAACAGTAACGTAACAGTTACTTAACAGTTACTTGACAGTTATTTACCAGTTACTTACCAGTTACTTAACAGTTACTTAATAGTTACTTAACAGTTACTTAATTATTACTTAACCCTTTACTTCCAACAGATTTTTCAAAAGTATAGTCTATTTTCTCTAGTGATTTTTATATTTTTTATAAATTTAAATTATTACTCATTACTTATCAAATATTAATAATCATTAATTTTAGTTGTCATGATTTTAAAGAGAATTGAATAATTTTTCTGATTGAATATGAATTAAACTTGTTTAATTAATAATTAAATATTAATAATTAATTAATAATTAATCATTAAATAAATATGATTGAATTAATTAATTTAAAATATATCGGATAGTATATTTATAAATATTTATATCCATACACTATTATACTTTACATTAATTAAAAAATAAAATAAATAGTCTTAATAATGTTATAAAGGATTAAAAATCATACTTAAATTAAGATTTTTTTATATTTTAATCTTATTTTTTAATCTTATTTATAATTAAAAAATATAGAATATTAAATTTCATATTCAATGTAAATAAACACATTTAAAATGCAATGTTTATTTTTAAATTTAATATATAATTATAATTATCTTTGTGAACATTTTCAATTAAAAATAAATATATTTACTGCAACACATATTTTTTTTATAATAGCTATAGAAATAAAATATAAAGCTGTGTTTTTATTCGTTATAATAGATAAATGCATTGACTATCAATGTGTTTACGATTTAATATATCATTCAGTAGTTATTTAAAGTAGTTTAAAATCAATATTCCAACATCGACTTATATCGACTGTTGGGAGACTTTTGGGAAGTAAAAAATTAAAGTTAAACTTATGACAAATCTGCAGATATTCTTAATAAAAAATTAATTAATTGAATATAATTAACTATATAATAATTTATACTATTTATATATATTTATTGATATAATTATATATATATATTTATATAATTAAAACTATATTTATATAATTCAATATATTTATTTATACAATTAAAACATTCAATATTATAAATTGAACTGTAGGCAATATTCTATAGATAAATTATTAATTACTACAATAAATTCATAATGTTACAATAACATCATTTGCACTAACAGGAAGTGAGGGCATACAGGATAATGGCCGCAGTATTTATGCTGCCATGCCGATGTACATTAAAGAAACCAAGTACAGCCAAGGTCAACACTCCGCTGATAATGGCGAGGAATTGACTTCCAACACCTACGGAGAGGTAAGGGAAGGATTAGAGACCATTCGACGGAAGTAGGGTTAGGTTTTAATACTCCACGGAGGGATGAGATAAGAGAGCATATGGTATAAGGTTAAACAATGGACTAGATGGGATGGGAGGAATGTTAGGATGGGAGAGGAGTTTGGAATATTGGGGAGAGTGTCATTCACTGATAATATGAACAACATCCCGCGAGTGTGTAAAGTGGTGTGTGATGTGTGATGAGTGATGTGTGATGTGTGATGTTGGAGATATGCAGAGGAGTAAGGATGTCACCAAATTATTACTGATATTTAGATGGCTATGAAATATGGGTTAAGATGAAATTAGGTATAATGTGTATATATGTATATATATATATTACTATCAACAAATTAGTATTAGTTTTGTAGTCCAGCCTGTGAATAGAACTTCTTACATCCTACCAGTCCTGCTTGACAGGTGATACATTGCACTATCCTAACGCAGAAGTAGTCAATGCATACGAAATGTATATTCAATAAAAGCTGTTATCGATGTGTTACAAGTTTAATAAAATAGAGGCTATAAATTAGCAATAAAAGAATGGTGAAGTAGAAATATTGATGACTCAGCAGATACTACTTCGATGACTCATTGTTAATGAAAAAGAAAATTCAAACCCAAAATGGCGCAGAAAAGAGTTTTCTGGACCGGATAACGAAACACGTCGGAGTGGATGATTTTCCAGCCATTTTCATCGTCGTCCACGTCCTCAATGTCCTCTAGGTTGTATTTCGCAAAATCCTTCTTCAACACCCTAGTCTAGTAAGAGTTATAGGGTTTAATAGGGTTTAAGGTCATACCTAGTTTAACACCTACTTTAAATTTAAGTATTATTTTAACACCCTAGTCTAGCAAGAGTTATAGGGTTTAATAGGGTTTAAGGTCATACATAGTTAGGTCCTACTTTAACTCCCTAGTCTATTAGTTTAAGAGTTATAGGGTTTAAGGTCATACCTAGTTAAGTCCTACTTTAACACCCTAGTCTATTCTTGTAAGAGTTATAGGGTTTAAGGGTATGCCCAGTTAAGCCCTACTTTTAGACCCTAGTCTATTCATGTAAGAGTTATAGGGTTTAAGGGTATTCCCAGTTAAGTCCTACTTTAACACCCTAGTCTATTCGTGTGGGAGTTCATATGGGTGAAATAACAATTTTAGAAGTGAATTTAGTTGCGTACTTAACTAGGACTCGAGATTGAATACCAACCATGATGATAGCAACAAAACCATTCAGGATGAGTACCAAGGCAAGCGAATTAATAATTGACAACCAGTGAATCTGAATGAATCAAGAATTTTGATAAATTTATTTACTAAATATTTTATTAACGATATAAACAATATTGATAAATGATCTATTTATAAATTAATAACTTTTATAAAAAATACAAATAAATTATATACATTATTCATTTAAAGTACACAGATGTCAATATCTAGATATAAGATTACTAACCTCAAATGTTTTAGGTAATACTTGAACCTTGGATGGTCTTTCCTTGTAGGAATCACTGCGAAATTATTGAATTCATAAATATCACGAAGATGAGAAAGTTATGACACAAATATATATTTGAAATCCTCTATGTATCAATCAAATCCTCTATGTATCTCTATGTATCAATACAAATAAAGTGTAATGAATTACTTACACTATAAATGTATATACATATTAATCAACTATATTACATGGACTAGATAATCCCAAACATTTCATAATCAATGTTTTAATGTAGACCCGGACCCACCTAGTTTTTATCCACGTCACGCTGTACGTGAAGGTGACGTTCATGGAGTCGACGGGGTGGAGGTAAAGCGGGTCTTGGAGTTTGTTTGTAATGTTCGCATAGATTATCTGTTGGTTGTACAATTATATGTTACAAATGCAGAGTATGCAATGGCGGGTAAGATTATTGTAACTCACATTATAGTTTAGCAATTAATTACTTCATCTTCTCTATCAAATTGTATATATCAAAACTTTTAATATGATAAATCATATTTTGTAAATTATAAAATAGATGAATAATATATAAAGTTGATATTAATAAGTGATATGATCACAATCAAGGATGAGACTGAGGAGGAAGTAAAGAAACAGTTGTGATAAGATTAGTTAAAGATACATGGATGATAAGTGAAGATAAAGACACAGTTGTGATACGTAAAGTTAAAGATAAGATAAAGATGCAGTTGTGATAAGAAAAGTTAAAGATAAGATAAAGATGCAGTTGTGATAAGTAAAGTTAAAGATAAGATAAAGATGCAGTTGTGATAAGAAAAGTTAAAGATAAGATAAAGATGCAGTTGTGATAAGAAAAGTTAAAGATAAGATAAAGATGCAGTTGTGATAAGAAAAGTTAAAGATAAGATAAAGATGCAGTTGTGATAAGTAAAGTTAAAGATAGTGTGTGATCAGTTAAGATAAAGTATTGTTTAATAAAGGTACATTCGCTACCTTATCTCCATTGAAGCCAATGGTGAAGTGTGAATGAGTCCACAGGTAGGCTTTGTGGGCGTGAGGTAGAATAGCAGTTTCTTGTAGCTTACCGATGAAGTCATGCATGGGAATCTGGTCTGAGGATGTGGTTAATTAGCCAATGTGTACCTAGAATAAGTTATTAATAAGTATCTGATGTAACTAAGTAATTATTGAATTAAAAAAATGTACTGTTCTCTTATTTATAAATAGTTTTTGATAGGTTTTAAATTAGATTCTTCCATATTATCATACAATATTATTTATATATTAGAATATATTAAAATAATTAATTACTAATAACACAAAATAATTCTTTTAAGTAATATATTATTGTATAAATATATATTACTATTATTATTTATTAATTTATATCAATTTGAAAGCAAAATAAAAAATAAAAGATAAATTATAATATTTTATTTATAAAACTATACAAATAACTACAAATAAGTACTAATAAGCACAAAAGTTTGGTTTAAATACTATCTATACTAATTAAACACAAGTGTATATATTTAGTAGACACTATCTTTTCTTTCGTAAATATTATATTAAATTATATTAAATTTTATGTTTTTTAACATTTAAGAAACATAACTATTATTTACATGTTTATACTTTCTTAAATATAGTATTAGTAAATAGTTTAGGTATATCAATAAATATCATATACATTAGAACATTACATCTGGTAAAACTTTATCCACTACTGAATATTAATCAAAGCTAGAAATTTAATGTACCACCATTTTATAATGAAAAAGAAATATATAAATATAAACATAATATAGTTAAGTATATAAAAATCTTTTGTCAATTTATTAAAATACAGTTAATAAATTAATGCAAAATAGAGAATAAGATTAGGGCATCGACTAACCAATTATAAATTCGAAATAATACAGGTCCTCAATAGCGTGGTTTAAAATTTCAACTTGTTTGTGGAGAAGATGTTTCGAGCAGAGAATTTTATCTTTCACATCAACTAAGAAATAGAGCAACACAATGTAAAGTATAATCATAGGTTAGGAGGTTTGCTGAGTATAATTTGAGGAATTGAAATACTTTGCAATAAAGTAGCATTTTAAAATTTGATATGTTGAATGATATGTACTCAGGTTTCTTGACACGGAGATTGAATTAGGATCAATTTTTTATGAATTTTTATCAATTTATAATTAATTTAGGCTTTTAGGATTAAATAGGATATAATTAGTATAAATATTGATTCAATCATTATTAAATTATGATTAAATATGGTTTAAATTATGATTAAATTGAAATTAAATTAAGATTAATATAGGATTATATATGGATAAAAATTAGGATTAAATTAGCAAAACACCTTTGAAGTTGATGTCATACATAGAGAATGCCATACGGTCTCCATCCAGTATCTCACCAAGTGATAGAGTTTTGTGTTCAATCTGACATAATGTACGTAATAAACAGGTAGGAAATAAGAATTTCGTCGAAATTAAATAGTTTAGGGATCCAAAATAATATTGGAAGTTCTTAAAGTTAACATGAGTGGTGATTATGTGGTATACAATAGATGATTAGTGAAAAATAGCATATTAGAGATAACAATAGAATATTAGTATGCCCAGTAATTACATTGTCGGCTTACTTTAATCGGTGCGCAGACTGGCAGTTTATAGTAATGATAAGTCTCGTGAGGGTTATAGAAAGGTCCAACTTTGTTGACAAATAAAATAACCTGTTGTGGGTAAACGGTTGTTAATATTGAAATTAAAAATCTTGTATTTAAACTAGCCTTGATAATAGATAATATAATAAATATGATGTTAAACCTAGTGATATAAAGTGATATACATTTTAATGTTAATAATATAAATTTGTATATTAATTACTAATTCTAAATTATGGTTTAAAATAAAAAATTAAACAATTTTGTAATAAAAATAATTTATTTAATACTACACCAGATGAAGTAAATTTAATAGTAATCAATAGTTATAATATATATTATTCATATATATATATATGTGTCAATCAGCATTTGGTCATAAATGTACATAAATAAATAAATTATTAATCATTTATAGATATCATTTACTATATCAAAGTTATGTATTCTAATGAACTAAATAGTTAACATATATGTAATATTACATATGATTATCTTAAATATAAATAATTAATATTTATATGAGTAAGTATAAAACAATACTAATATTAGTAATTCATAGATACACTTATTTTTATACTAATTAGTATTTAAGTAAATATAATACAATATTTAGTTGATATGTTATTTATTTATAATATACGGAATCAAAATATTGATAAAAAACATCAATTTGAAATATAGATGTAATATTAACTTAATTTTAAAGTGAATTATAAATAGACTTAATTAGTAGGTTTAAATTTTAAAAATAAAATAATATAGTTTATATTAATTTAATATAATATTAATATTAAATTATATCTAATTAAATAATTAAATCAAGCTATAGAAATATATATTTTAAAATTATATTTACACGTTCATCATCTTTATACGATTTAGCGAAGACAATTTGTATTAGTAATAAACATAGTATTTGAAAGCTTAAAAATAAATTCATATTAAAATAAAATATTTGTATTAGACGTGACAATCATTTATAAATAAACATTCCAATAATTATATAAATCATATATATTTACTAAACACATAGATTCTAGTTTTAATGTATTTAGTAAAAATTTAAATTTTCATTAATCATGTATAAAAGAATCATGTATAATATGAAAATTCTTAATTAAACTGAATTTGATTTTTAATGTCTAAATATATAAAAATAAAATGGTATCGATATTTTATTTTTAAGTTACTATATAATACAATATTACTTGGTAATCTTGAGTTAAGTTCATTAATATAATGCTATATTACTAACTTTTAATATACTACTAAATATACTTTTACTACTAATACTAAACAAGATTACCAAAATTAAAATCTTGGCTATTAACGATGTATTTCTCAGATAAGATGTTTTATTAATATTTTTAAATTTGATTTCAATGGCTTTATAGAAGATATGTCAAAAAATTTCCCAGTAAATTGATAATGAATCTTTATTCAAATCCAAAGTTTAAAAAACAATTAGCAACTTATTTATATACATAGAAATATATTATTTATATTTATATTAGTTATATATATATATATATATATATATATATATATATTATTGCTTAGCTTGTTAATTTCAGAGTTAGTTACTACATTTCTAACGATTACTAATATGAAATCGTTATATATAATGTAAAAAGATCAGGAATTAAGTCATGTAGATAGTGATTGCAGTTTTAATTACTATTGAGATAAATAATACACAAATACTTATACCCTTACAGTAAGTACATTAGTACATTAGTATACTAATGTAATTATAATATAGTGGGTTTCGGTTAATGTACATATATGTACATTAACTATACTATAGTATAGTTTATAATACGTGAGTATTAATGATATTTACAATGGATAGAAATTATATACGAATTTAAATATATTATATTACTACCGGAGATTTATATTTGTGACATATATTATATTACATTTATTATCTAAAAAATTCTCATTTGACGTCGGTCGTGGATTAGTAGATTTTTGCTAGTACAATGTTGTCTAATATTAAGTATATCGAGGTTGTATTACGTACGAGGGTTCACAGAAGGCGATTATATCGAGGGAAGTAATGATTACATAATACATATTTAAGATGGTTCCTATACGGAGGTGTAGATACCTGAAAGAAATTTAAGTGCACTCGAGTAGGAATGCTTTTAACTAGCAGCTAGAACTTAAGTTATTGATGATTCAATTGTTTTCCTACTTGTTCTATTACATGGTTAGTAAATAGTTTGGTAAATATTTTCAATGTTATAAATGCTAATGTTTTTAGAGAAACAGTTACTTCTATATGAGTGAGCTTTTAATTATCAATAATCAACAACGGTTGTTGTTGATTATTTTTTAATAATCAATTTAATCGCAGATGTTTGTAGTAGTAGTAGTAGTAGTAGTAGTAGTAGTAGTAGTAGTAGTAGTAGTAGTAGTAGTAGTAGTAGCAGTAGCAGTAGCAGCAGCAATAGCAGTAGCAGTATCAGGAGTAGTAGTAGTAGTAGTAGTAGTAGTAGTAGTAGTAGTAGTAGTAGTAGTAGTAGTAGTAGTAGTAGTAGTAGTAGTAGTAGTAGTAGTAGTAGTAGTAGTAGTAGTAGTAGTAGTAGTAGTAGTAGTAGTAGTAGTAGTAGTAGTAGTAGTAGTAGTAGTAGTAGTAGTAGTAGTAGTAGTAGTAGTAGTAGTAGTAGTAGTAGTAGTAGTAGTAGTAGTAGAAGTAGTAGTAGTAGTAGTAGTAGTAGTAGTAGTAGTAGCAGTAGCAGTAGCAGTAGCAGTAGCAGTAGCAGTAGCAGTAGCAGTAGCAGTAGCAGTAGCAGTAGCAGTAGCAGTAGCAGTAGCAGTAGCAGTAGCAGTAGCAGTAGCAGTAGCAGTAGCAGTAGCAGTAGCAGTAGCAGTAGCAGTAGCAGTAGCAGTAGCAGTAGCAGTAGCAGTAGCAGTAGCAGTAGCAGTAGCAGTAGCAGTAGCAGTAGCAGTAGCAGTAGCAGTAGCAGTAGCAGTAGCAGTAGCAGTAGCAGTAGCAGTAGCAGTAGCAGTAGCAGTAGCAGTAGCAGTAGCATTAGCAGTAGCAGTAGCAGTAGCAGTAGCAGTAGCAGTAGCAGTAGCAGTAGCAGTAGCAGTAGCAGTAGCAGTAGCAGTAGCAGTAGCAGTAGCAGTAGCAGTAGCAGTAGCAGTAGCAGTAGCAGTAGCAGTAGCAGTAGCAGTAGTAGTAGTAGTAGTAGTAGTAGTAGTAGTAGTAGTAGTAGTAGTAGTAGTAGTAGTAGTAGTAGTAGTAGTAGTAGTAGTAGTAGTAGTAGTAGTAGTAGTAGTAGTAGTAGTAGTAGTAGTAGTAGTAGTAGTAGTAGTAGTAGTAGTAGTAGTAGTAGTAGTAGTAGTAGTAGTAGTAGTAGCAGTAGCAGTAGCAGTAGCAGTAGCAGTAGCAGTAGCAGTAGCAGTAGCAGTAGCAGTAGCAGTAGCAGTAGCAGTAGCAGTAGAAGTAGTAGTAGTAGTAGTAGTAGTAGTAGTAGTAGTAGTAGTAGTAGTAGTAGTAGTAGTAGTAGTAGTAGTAGTAGTAGTAGTAGTAGTAGTAGTAGTAGTAGTAGTAGTAGTAGTAGTAGTAGTAGTAGTAGTAGTAGTAGTAGTAGTAGTAGTAGTAGTAGTAGTAGTAGTAGTAGTAGTAGTAGTAGTAGTAGTAGTAGTAGTAGTAGTAGTAGTAGTAGTAGTAGTAGTAGTAGTAGTAGTAGTAGTAGTAGTAGTAGTAGTAGTAGTAGTAGTAGTAGTAGTAGTAGTAGTAGTAGTAGTAGTAGTAGTAGTAGTAGTAGTAGTAGTAGTAGTAGTAGTAGTAGTAGTAGTAGTAGTAGTAGTAGTAGTAGTAGTAGTAGTAGTAGTAGTAGTAGTAGTAGTAGTAGTAGTAGTAGTAGTAGTAGTAGTAGTAGTAGTAGTAGTAGTAGTAGTAGTAGTAGTAGTAGTAGTAGTAGTAGTAGTAGTAGTAGTAGTAGTAGTAGTAGTAGTAGTAGTAGTAGTAGTAGTAGTAGTAGTAGTAGTAGTAGTAGTAGTAGTAGTAGTAGTAGTAGTAGTAGTAGTAGTAGTAGTAGTAGTAGCAGCAGCAGCAGCAGCAGCAGCAGCAGCAGCAGCAGCAGTAGTAGTTGTAGTAGTAGTAGTAGTAGTAGTAGTAGTAGTAGTATATACTATTATAGTATATTTTATTTTAAATATATTATAAATATTACATACTAATGCTGATTATACTGATACTATTTTGACGATCAATTCAATACGACAATTCCTGATTCCGCAATAGTTATATTCTTGTATGATGCAATCTACGAGAAATATTATACCTATCAGGTATTGCGCAATATTTAATATTATTAATGCATCGGAGGTAATCCGATAAGGCTGATTTATCCCGGATGTAGATGTGAAACTGAGTACTGATCACACACGTGTCGATGACCAGGAAAACTGGAAGCTAATAGCACTATACCATCCATTGTCAACTATATCTCTATTCATATTGATCATACATTGCTATATATATATATATATATATATATATATATATATTCTATTAACTAATACTACAATCTATTAATAGCAACAACCGTTACTTCACCCTATAACTCAAAAGGTGAAGGTGAAGAGAAGGTTCATATATAATTGGTGGATCCGGCCGAGATGAATTCATGTTAAATATTATGTAATTGCAATGTCTACTGTTATAGAGAATAACTGTAATGTCTCCTGAGGACATATATATCATATGTAATGTACCCTACGCAACCTATACCCTACGTACCCTACGCACTCACACACTATATAACCCTACACACCCTACACCCTACGTACCCTATGTACCCACACACTATATATACCCTACACACCCTACAAACCCTATATACCTTACACATCCTAGATAACCTAAAGTCACACCCTATATACCATACACACCATAAATACCCTACACACCACAAATACCCTACAATTCACACCCTACACACCACAAATACCCTATAATTCACACCCTACACACCACATATACCCTATAATTCACACCCTACACACCATACATACACTGCACATTACACCCTACACACCATAAATACCATACAATTCACACCCTACACACCATACATACACTGCACATTACACCCTACACATCCTATACCCCTACATGGCCTACACGCCTATATATTCTACATACCCTTTACACATTACACAACCATACACACCCAGCATACCCTACACCCCGTACACCCCGTACACACCATACATCCCGTACACACCACACACCCCGTACACACCATACACACCATACACCCCGTACACACCATACACCCCGTACACACCATACACCCCGTACACCCCGTACACTCCATATACCTCGTACACATCATACATACCCAACATACCATACATACATAGCATACCCTACATACCCAGCATACCCTACATACCCTATTCCCTGTACACATCATACATACACAACTTGCACACCCTACACAAACCCTACTCACACTATATCCCATACACACTCTATACACCCTACATAGCCTATATACGCTACGTCATTATTTTAATAAATATCTTAATATAATTAATAAATACGTATATAACGAATATCAATATTCTAGATTGAATATGAGATAAATAAAGATTGTGTAGTGACAATGCACAATGAATATAATACAGTGTACAATATATGTTACACAATCTACTGTATATAGTAGAAATGTACACCATATGATAACATATTTCAATGCAAATCCGGGAAATGAATTTGATCAATTGCTTACAAGTGTTCTACGCAAAGATAAGCAAAAGCTGGTTAATTAAATCTACTAATAGATAATACACTTATGTATATGACGTTCACCGGATGTGTATAAAGTTAGTGTTTACGTAACGAACGATTACGTAATGGCATTGCCTACATCTTACCGAGCCACGCATTTGTACAAATTGATTTCATTTAGAAACTAACAGCGAAGTCCATTAAGCTATCTGTCAGTTTTACATTGTAGCTTTTCTTCTTATCCTCTGTACAGTTACATCTCACGATTTTACAAACATATTACATAACTAATTATATTTAGTAAATGATCATTTCTGCAATATACACTCGACTATATATTATCCATGATGTGATTCTAGAACTGACCATTATGGTCAGTGCTATAGCACTATATTACTATAGTACCGCAGCTAAATTATATTTTAATATATAAAATAACATATGGCAGGCGAGTTAGGTTTGTCGACCCGGAATTGCGTGCGCTAATATTACGTAATGGAGGTATGAAGTAATCCTATGGGACATCATGTCCATGTGACGTATTGTAGTATGGTTTAATTACGTACGGAGTATATGATATACCCATTTTATAGTGTGTATGTTATGGTGTATAATGTTCACACTGTACAGCGTACAGTGTACAATGTACATCTGTACAACTGTACTGTGTGAACATTATATACCATAACGTACACTGTACATCATAGATTATAGAGTTTAGTTTGCTATGTATGATGTATACGGTTAAGTTTGCTGTATATGGTGTATTAGTGTATAGCATATATTTATATACTATAATGTGTACTGTGTATGGATATCGGTAAATGTTAATCATAAATTGATTAATATATTTCATATTCTATATTTAGATTTTAGTTTTATTTACTAATGCATAATAATAATTTGTATGCGCATAAGAAATTCCTAGAAGTCAACGATATATATATATATATATATATGTATGGATATGTGCATTAAATATATATATATATATATATATATATATATATATATATATATATGTATATATATTTATAAATAGATATGCATATAAATATATATATATATATATATATATATATATATATATATAAATATATTCATGGCGATAATGTAATTGCTTTGAAAATAAGAATGTATTCAGAGCACATATTATGTAGTCGAATATTTAAATTCATCGATAATGAGTTAGTTTTGTGTATATAAGATTAAAGAAATACACACACACATGTGCAAATAACCAAACAAATACATTCTCGCACACCACCATATATGCATAAACTATTTCCACAGGGATATGTAGTGTTCTAGTGGGGTTTAGTGGTTCAAGTGGTTCTAGTGTTCTAGAGTTTAGTTAAAAGAGTTTAGTTAAGTTATATTTGGTCTAAGTCACACGATACAAAATATAATACGAAACTTGTGTAGATTAGATACAATAATTAGTATACGTATGTCGTTATGTTATATAATTATATTATACTCTATAAAACACGTGATTAAGTTATTACGTAAAACAAACATTACCATACATACCACCAGATTAATCTTTTCACATTTGATAAACCTATTGTCAACATAAAACCTACCCGAATTCTAGTAGAATTGTATTTCCATTACATTTAGTAAAATTGAATAGCAACTATACGAGTGTACTCATTGATACTCTACGGAGTAGAAAGTATAGTTACTCTAGTAGTTACTCACATCTAGGCACCTTAAGTATATTCCATAAACCCCAGTCCCTAAACCTGCTATAATAAATGTCTACTAAACCAAGCAAAGTGAATAATACCGGTAACCCTTAATGCCGGTAACCCTTAATGCCGGTAACCCTTAATGCCGGTAACCCTTAATGCCGGTAACCCTTAATGCCACCTCATTACTATTGGCTACACTAACAACAA
This sequence comes from Osedax frankpressi, assembly GCA_964035775.1. Taxonomy (NCBI): domain Eukaryota; kingdom Metazoa; phylum Annelida; class Polychaeta; order Sabellida; family Siboglinidae; genus Osedax; species Osedax frankpressi. The sequence goes on from OZ038313.1 coordinate 19,777,139, forward strand.
CTACTTAACTCTACCTCTTAATTACTACCTAATAAACCTAATACGCTAAATCATTCTCGAAACTATACCCTCTAAACTATATATGGTAGGGTATACCCTAAACTATACCCCGTTATTAATCCTACGCCCCTTTATACTTGTTCATGTATCACACTTCATTCGATGACTAACCCACAATTGCTGCTATAGAGAAAGAAATCACAAATTGTAATAGATCCATTGTTTTCGGCGTTGCCTAATTAGGCATCTAATTAAATCAATTATTTTATCTATATATAGAATCTATCCTATTATTTACATATATGTCCAATTGACTATATCCAGTTATCTATTGTTATGAACTCTTTTGAAGATATCTCCAAATACAATCCGAGTGAGGTTGTTTAAATTCGAACTTACGTCCAGTTGTAATTTAGTAATTAACTAATTATCTAATTATTTAATTAATCTAATTTCCTACTAATTGCCGAGTAATTCGTTTTCGTGCTAGTCTGAAGGTACACTTGCAATAACGGTTATTCCGGTGAGCTCGGATGAGGGTTTTTATATACGGTACGATGCCTGGATGTCTGTCGCATTTAAATTTCAATTTAGACCGACTGGATGCGAATCAAAGATGTGGCGATGACTGCTATACTCGGGTATTTCCGGTAGCTAACGGGGCGATCATTGGAGTAGATGAGTTAGTCGTTAGCGGTCACTACAAGCTCACACACTCTTTCACGTCAAAGTCCACTGAGAACGAAATACGACGCGAACTTTTCGTCCGAAGTGCACCCGCCACACGCGATCTCTAACGAGCAAACTAGCACGCCCGCAATAATGGGTGAATATGACGTACACTAGCTGAACAACTTCGAGTTCGCCTTAAAAAAACTCTGCTAAATATATTTTCTAGGCGTCGAAGTTGAGGTCGTATGAACTCGTGGTTACCTCGAGGTCACCCGAATGACCCCGAGGGTTAATGTACCATTATACTTCACACAATAATAACCACTGTAGTTTATACAGTGCCTCGAGCATAAGGAAGTATGATGAATGAGTTATCTTATATATATATATATATTTATAAATATGAGGGTGGTTGTATACTATACATTGAACATATAACTGTTACTAATGATGTATAGGGTACGTTAGCCGTTAGTAATGGTGAAATGGGGTGCTTGTAAGTTGAAGTAATAGTGTAATGAGGTGTATTCTTATTGTGGTGTTCGTAACGGATACCTTTGCGTTAGAAATGGTATAGCAATTAGCATATGGTAGTAATTAATGATGTAACGGGGTGAATTAGTTATCTATGTTTCCGGGTAGTAATAACGGAGATAAAGGGCAGGTAGAACTGCTGTGAGTAGGTATAATGCAAGGTATATACCTCTATTTTATAGGCCCTATACGGTACCTGTAAAAAGGCCCTACTCTGCAATATAGATACGTAGTGAATACACACTATGTAAATTGTACATAGTACACTGTACATAGTACGCTGTACATAGTACGCTGTACATAGTACGCTGTACATAGTACGCTGTACATAGTACGCTGTACATAGTACGCTGTACATAGTACGCTGTACATAGTACGCTGTACATAGTACGCTGTACATAGTGCGCTGTACATAGTGCACTGTACATAGTGCACTGTACATAGTACACTGTACATAGTACACTGTACATAGTACACTGTACATAGTGCACTGTACATAGTACACTGTACATAGTACACTGTACATAGTACACTGTACATAGTACACTGTACATAGTACACTGTACATAGTACACTGTACATAGTACACTGTACATAGTACACTGTACATAGTACACTGTACATAGTACACTGTACATAGTACACTGTACATAGTACACTGTACATAGTACACTGTACATAGTACACTGTACATAGTACACTGTACATAGTACACTGTACATAGTACACTGTACATAGTACACTGTACATAGTACACTGTACATAGTACACTGTACATAGTACACTGTACATAGTACACTGTACATAGTACACTGTACATAGTACACTGTACATAGTACACTGTACATAGTACACTGTACATAGTACACTGTACATAGTACACTGTACATAGTACACTGTACATAGTACACTGTACATAGTACACTGTACATAGTACACTGTACATAGTACACTGTACATAGTACACTGTACATAGTACACTGTACATAGTACACTGTACATAGTACACTGTACATAGTACACTGTACATAGTGCACTGTACATAGTGCACTGTACATAGTACACTGTACATAGTGCACTGTACATAGTACACTGTACATAGTACACTGTACATAGTGCACTGTACATAGTGCACTGTACATAGTACACTGTACATAGTACACTGTACATAGTGCACTGTACATAGTGCACTGTACATAGTACACTGTACATAGTGCACTGTACATAGTGCACTGTACATAGTACACTGTACATAGTACACTGTACATAGTACACTGTACATAGTACACTGTACATAGTACACTGTACATAGTACACTGTACATAGTACACTGTACATAGTACACTGTACATAGTACACTGTACATAGTACACTGTACATAGTACACTGTACATAGTACACTGTACATAGTACACTGTACATAGTACACTGTACATAGTACACTGTACATAGTACACTGTACATAGTACACTGTACATAGTGCACTGTACATAGTGCACTGTACATAGTACACTGTACATAGTGCACTGTACATAGTACACTGTACATAGTGCACTGTACATAGTGCACTGTACATAGTACACTGTACATAGTACACTGTACATAGTACACTGTACATAGTACACTGTACATAGTACACTGTACATAGTACACTGTACATAGTACACTGTACATAGTACACTGTACATAGTACACTGTACATAGTACACTGTACATAGTACACTGTACATAGTACACTGTACATAGTACACTGTACATAGTACACTGTACATAGTACACTGTACATAGTACACTGTACATAGTACACTGTACATAGTACACTGTACATAGTACCCTGTACATAGTACACTGTACATAGTACACTGTACATAGTACACTGTACATAGTACACTGTACATAGTACACTGTACATAGTACACTGTACATAGTACACTGTACATAGTACACTGTACATAGTACACTGTACATAGTACACTGTACATAGTACACTGTACATAGTACACTGTACATAGTACACTGTACATAGTACACTGTACATAGTACACTGTACATAGTACACTGTACATAGTACACTGTACATAGTACACTGTACATAGTACACTGTACATAGTACACTGTACATAGTACACTGTACATAGTACACTGTACATAGTACACTGTACATAGTACACTGTACATAGTACACTGTACATAGTACACTGTACATAGTACACTGTACATAGTACACTGTACATAGTACACTGTACATAGTACACTGTACATAGTGCACTGTACATAGTGCACTGTACATAGTACAATGTACATAGTGCACTGTACATAGTACACTGTACATAGTACACTGTACATAGTACACTGTACATAGTGCACTGTACATAGTGCACTGTACATAGTGCACTGTACATAGTACACTGTACATAGTACACTGTACATAGTGCACTGTACATAGTGCACTGTACATAGTGCACTGTACATAGTGCACTGTACATAGTGCACTGTACATAGTACACTGTACATAGTACACTGTACATAGTACACTGTACATAGTACACTGTACATAGTACACTGTACATAGTACACTGTACATAGTACACTGTACATAGTACACTGTACATAGTACACTGTACATAGTACACTGTACATAGTACACTGTACATAGTACACTGTACATAGTACACTGTACATAGTACACTGTACATAGTACACTGTACAATGTACACTGTACATAGTACACTGTACATAGTAAACTGTACATAGTACACTGTACATAGTACACTGTACATAGTACACTGTACATAGTACACTGTACATAGTACACTGTACATAGTACACTGTACATAGTACACTGTACATAGTACACTGTACATAGTACACTGTACATAGTACACTGTACATAGTACACTGTACATAGTACACTGTACATAGTACACTGTACATAGTACACTGTACATAGTACACTGTACATAGTACACTGTACATAGTACACTGTACATAGTACACTGTACATAGTACACTGTACATAGTACACTGTACATAGTACACTGTACATAGTACACTGTACATAGTACACTGTACATAGTACACTGTACATAGTACACTGTACATAGTACACTGTACATAGTACACTGTACATAGTACACTGTACATAGTACACTGTACATAGTACACTGTACATAGTACACTGTACATAGTACACTGTACATAGTACACTGTACATAGTACACTGTACATAGTACACTGTACATAGTACACTGTACATAGTACACTGTACATAGTACACTGTACATAGTACACTGTACATAGTACACTGTACATAGTACACTGTACATAGTACACTGTACATAGTACACTGTACATAGTACACTGTACATAGTACACTGTACATAGTACACTGTACATAGTACACTGTACATAGTACACTGTACATAGTACACTGTACATAGTACACTGTACATAGTACACTGTACATAGTACACTGTACATAGTACACTGTACATAGTACACTGTACATAGTACACTGTACATAGTACACTGTACATAGTACACTGTACATAGTACACTGTACATAGTACACTGTACATAGTACACTGTACATAGTACACTGTACATAGTACACTGTACATAGTACACTGTACATAGTACACTGTACATAGTACACTGTACATAGTACACTGTACATAGTACACTGTACATAGTACACTGTACATAGTACACTGTACATAGTACACTGTACATAGTACACTGTACATAGTACACTGTACATAGTACACTGTACATAGTACACTGTACATAGTACACTGTACATAGTACACTGTACATAGTACACTGTACATAGTACACTGTACATAGTACACTGTACATAGTACACTGTACATAGTACACTGTACATAGTACACTGTACATAGTACACTGTACATAGTACACTGTACATAGTACACTGTACATAGTACACTGTACATAGTACACTGTACTATGTACACTGTACATTGTACAGTGTACATAGTACACTATATTGTACACTATAGAGTATCAGCTATTCGTTAATGATAACATATTTGACAATCAGATAAAGTAATTTAATGTTATTGATTTCGATAACAATGTAACCTTACTCCTAAATGTTTTATTGGGTTAGTGCATTGTATATAATTAAATACTTTCTAATTTCATGTGAATTCTCGAGTTCATTTTTATAGCTCATCAAATTTACTGTACATTTTCTATATGAAAGTTTACTTTACCAATTAAAAACTATTATCTTATTCTAATTATTATACAACATTATATAATAATTAATAATTTCAACACATGACAATTATTAAATGGAGAAATGCCAGTAAAACAATAATATTTATGAATATAATATCACTATAATATCACTATATATACTAATTATATATATATATATATTATATATATATATATATTTAACTCATATGAGATAATTTTATATAACAAGTTTCTATATAATACTTTATGATACTTTATATAACTTTATATAGCTATATACAAGTATATATCGATATCTTTTATAGGTATGTATAATACAATTTCTAATACAATTTTGAAAATATATCCGATAATTATTCCAATATACGGTAAACTAAATCTTTACTAAGCTTTAAGGCATATGTATATGATTAACCTCTTTAACCCAAGAGGTTAATTATTATGTAATCGCCTAATTAGGGCTAAATAGAAATAATGAGAGTATGCACCGGAAACAAACTGCATTATGTGATGTATGATTAATGAGAAATCGAATCCTATGAAAACGTAGCTCTGAATAAAGGACATGGCGAGGACACGATGTGGATATAGCGAGGACACGAATAGGACATATATATATAGATATATATATATGTATAAGGATATATATATACATGTATATATATAGCCAGGACATAACAAGGTCACGATATGTACATCCTGAAATTCCGAGGACATTAATAGGACATAATGATGACATTTGAAAGGCTTGATGATATTGTAAGAAGTCGATAATAAGTGAATATGGAGACTATGATTGTGTATCTAATTTCATAATAGGATATAATACATATTATGTTTACTAACCTTATGAAACAAATAAACCTACAATGGAACACATAATAAGTAGCCATCATAAAGACTTGACATATTGATAATAGCTTATTTTGAGGTGTTAATAGACTTATGATATGTATTGTTATAAAATCCTGCCATGATCTAAACACATTTGCTTATTCGAGATTATATTTAGGTTCTTCTAATGATAACTACATAATTATTGCACTAAATGTATACACATTTTCTCTATTAATTTGGATTATGTTTATCTTTAGATAATTAAGAATTATTAATTATACTTTCATTACCGAAGCACACATAATCTAAAACCGTATCTATAGGAACACCATAGTATATTTATTTAACTGTTTTAGTGAGATATATGCATCATTCCATATCGAGAGGTTCAACTACCCAAATTATATAAGTACTGTATGATGTATTGAACAATCTAATGTAGAACAAGAGAGTATTACACTATTTATGCGATGTTTAATCCTCTTAGTTTCTATAGCAATGTTTGTTAGAACATTTGAGATATACGTAGTTTATAATCTAAGATAAAATACAGGAGATTGCAACCATAGATATCATGCGATGTTATGGGTATTTTCTTTGTCGGATATATCGATTCTGATTTCCAATTAAAATAAGGCGTGATGCATTACACGAAAGATTTGCGACTTTATAATAATACCTAAAATAGCATTCATTTTACAAGAAAAGACGTATTTAATGAATGGATGTAATTAAATTGCATTCATTTGACAATATAAGAAGTATTCAATGAATACAAGTAAGTAAATATCATTAATTTGACAAGATAAGAAGTATTCAATGAATACCTATAAGTAAATAGCTTTCTTTTGACAATATTAAATATATGTAATGGTTAAAATATTATTTCCTAACGCTGAATTGATTATTTACTTTAGCTGTTCTTGATTATTATCTGAAACAGTTATTCGGAGTATTATTGCTATCATCAAAAATAAGTTTATTTGTTTAATTTATCAATTGATAAACTATCGATATTTATGCAAGTGTAGAAAGTAAATAAATAAAGTTAGTGTTAATAATGACTTTATATTCAGTTATCTATTGTATGTAATAATATTCTAGTCACTATTGTAACATATGCTAGATTTCTGTTTCTAGTTTTACGTAAATAATCAAGAGCTAATCTTTTAATGTCGTCATCTGAAATGAGAATGTATAATTTCTATAAAAAACATTATATAACTTTATTCTATTTGAGTTGTTAAAGTATATTTTTATCTCATACGATCGTAAAAATATTATATTATCCATCTATATGTGAATATATATATATACATTAAATATACTGCCATGGTAATGTGTAGATATTTTGCCATTAATTAAGGACAGAGTTGTGTTTAGTAGCATTTAGTATGGGGTTGGTAAGACATAATCATGTATCAATTAGTTTTGCCAAAGTCACCATTGACTGCATTTCTATTCGATTATTGGAGATTGTACTAATCTGTACAACCATTAATGCCGCAATTAATAATCGTTATTATTTATCTTGCTTCTTCCGTAATAACGATACAGTTTTTAAGTAAAATGTTATCTGGTAAAACATCGTCTTATTCTACGTTAATTCTTGTTTCCAAATTTGTATAATTATAAATAGTAGTAGAGTTAATATTACAATTTATTTCCATGGGTTGGGAGGGTTGCGAATTCATTAACTGTTGAATTAAGTGATAAAATAATATTAAATCTAATATTTAATAAAAAAATGTGTGCCTTTGAAATATCAATTAACTTTAGTTTCCATAGTTCTGGTGATATCCCTTTTAATTTGTAGCTCCACTATTACTACTACTACTACTACTACTACTACTACTACTACTACTACTACTACTACTACTACTACTACTACTACTACTACTACTACTACTACTACTACTACTACTACTACTACTACTACTACTACTACTACTACTACTACTACTACTACTACTACTACTACTACTACTACTACTACTACTACTACTACTACTACTACTACTACTACTACTACTACTACTACTACTACTACTACTACTACTACTACTACTACTACTACTACTACTACTACTACTACTACTACTACTACTACTACTACTACTACTACTACTACTACTACTACTACTACTACTACTACTACTACTACTACTACTACTACTACTACTACTACTACTACTACTACTACTACTACTACTACTACTACTACTACTACTACTACTACTACTACTACTACTACTACTACTACTACTACTACTACTACTACTACTACTACTACTACTACTACTACTACTACTACTACTACTACTACTACTACTACTACTACTACTACTACTACTACTACTACTACTACTACTACTACTACTACTACTACTACTACTACTACTACTACTACTACTACTACTACTACTACTACTACTACTACTACTACTACTACTACTACTACTACCACCACCACCACCACTACTACTACTACTACTACTACTACTACTACTACTACTACTACTACTACTACTACTACTACTACTACTACTACTACTACTACTATACAATTACCCCGCTGTCGTTTGTTCTAAATATTGCTAGGGGAAATTGAGTTATTTAATAATGAATATGGCAAATAAACAATTATTCTATGATTCATATGCAATGTGAAATCTGATAACATTATAAGTATTTTGGAAAGCGAACTGTTTATTTACTAATAGCAAGTACCTATAAATAATATGTTTTTGTAAATTCTTGAATCCTACTGGAAATCTATTTTATGACCACTACTGTAGATGTACATTTTACATCTACATACGAATATTGTATTGTTGAAGTTTGATAGGGCCGTGATATTTAGTCTTATATATTGAATAGAACAAAGTATTTACCCAATAATGTATATTCTATATAATATATAATCAACATTCATATGCTGGATACCCGATGGGTATCGAAATATATTAGGTATGTGGTATGAGTATACCTAGTATTCATATATACCCGACATCTCGTAATGAATGGTGCGTACGACTGCATTGATCTCTATACAAACACACGCCAACACATATACAAACAAATCCGCACCCGCTCTCATACGCACATTTGTGTGCACGCACGCACGCAGTTGCTCGATAAAATACTCGGAGGTGAATCGATTCTCGGCCGATATTATAAAATAAGAATAACCTTATCGGGTCGCGTTTCT